>JAMWFC010000049.1:5905906-6432271 GCA_027475525.1 Macrolepiota albuminosa | reverse complement strand
AGAAATATCATAAAAATTCTACAAGTCAATGGTCAAACCACATGCCACAGCTACTCTAATTATCCTCAGACATATCTCCATCCAATAAAGCACCCTGAGCCTGAGAAAAAGATAGAACAACATCAATACTCTGATTTTTGGAAGATGGCAGAACCAGAATGTTGCCCTGGTGTCTTTTGATGAATCCAAACCAAACACGGAATTTCTGCTGAAGATCGTTTGCATAAATCAAGACTTGGTTCATGTTTTTTATCATCAGAAAACGCACTGAAACTAACAGGAAGCAGTTAGAAAACAATTCGGTCCTGTATTTCTGGCCTCTATCTGAGACAACGAGAGGGTAAATTGGCTGGCATGAGGTGCGGCAGCGCAATGTACTCAGAATAAAAGCGAGTACAAAGCAATAAAATAAATATAACATGCAAAAATTAACAAAACAAAAACAAAAAAAAAATTGAGAAAGAAAAAGATCTCACCTCATCATCATTCTGAGATGGCATGCACGCAAGGCATGATGGACTCCAGCACCAACAATGGATGGGTTGAGTGACCTACAACGAGTAAAGTTATAGATAATTGTTGCCAAAAAAATGATTAAAAAAACCTGAAACGTGCCTCATTGTTGCTGGGCACAATGTGTGGCTATGAGACTGTTGGAAGAGAAAGAGCCTGAACAGTGAAGCAAAGAGTACTCTTTGAACTGGGAAATGGTGGCCGCATAAGGGTTGAGGTGTGGTTTGGAGGTCGTGCAAGAGAGGCGGCATCAAAATCAATGCTAAAAAATGTGAAACTGTGAAACATTAGTAGATATGACGAAAGACAGGATTATTACAAGTAATTATAAGAAAGTTGTTGAACTTTACGTCTATGGTCAGCTAATTGTAGTAATAGTGCAGTCAATGAGCTCACCGAGATTATTGCTCAGTGTGCGCAACTTTTTGTTGGAAAACTCCACGGCCTCTGCAATGATCCATTGCACCAAATAATACTATCAAACGTGCAAGGACTCGGGCCCGATGTGACTACTACAGGAAATGACATTGTATCGAGTCAATGCTGGATGCATGGTTGGATGGGTGGCGTCATCTTAGAGGTAAGGCAACGTCAGGTTGAGGCAACTTCAGAGTCATAGAAGATCAAAAACTTTAGGAAAATATACAAAGATTAGTCACTCACCTTCTGAATGCTGCCACAAGCCAATTTTTGCAGCCCTCGCAGCACCCCCACAATACTAATCTGACCCCTAGGCCCATGATCACCACCGTCTTCCTCATCAGCAAGAGCCCCGCTCTGCGGACACACCCCAGCTGATTTTAAAACAGGTAATGAATAACCCAAGCCTCTCAAAAAGGAAGTTGACTTTGGCAAACGTTCGCCCCTAGATCATAGATGGATCACTCGCTAATGTGAAGTTAGTAGGACAATCTACATCAAATGAGTCAAACATACCCAATCTTGTTTTGATTCACGTTTGGTCCATTTACCAGGAGGAAGACTGTCGTCCTGAGAGTTTTCTTTTTCATAGTGTTGAGACCAAACTAGGAAACTAATGAGGACTTTGTGCGACCAAGTCGAGGTATGTCAAGAGAGTTCACCGTAGTTAATGGTCTGGCTTCTATGAAACTCAAAGTCGGGACATGGGTGAAGGACCGGGAGCAAGCAGCCACACAAGAGTTGTATATTGTCCACCCTCTGTGTATCCCTCTCAGCCGTTGACTGCTCCTTTCCAAAGCCTGCATCCCAACAAGCAGCCATGCACAATCACCCTACTCATTATACAAGTCATCCAAACTCTGCACAACTCACGCATGCCCCCGCTCCGCACAAGCAGGTCTTCTTGCACTTGATGTGTTTCTTACACCACGTAAATTTGCTCTTGACCTGCTCCCTCTGCATTGAATACTGCCCCTTAATCGACTGTGGCATGCCTTGAATCTCACCCTTGAGCGCAGACACCTGGGGCCCAAACTATTCCCCCTTTTTTTGATCAACTGTAAATTGGCTGGGGGGCTTACAATGTCATCTGCTGACTTTACGCAGCGCAGTACAGCTTTGTTATGTTGCGAAACACTTGGGAGTAACAAGGATGATTTACACAGAGCCACACACACTGGACAACAACCAGCTTCTCTCATTTGGCAAAGTTATTGAAATGCTCATATATGCCCAAAGGCTTGCATGCGCTTCTATCTGCTTGTGTTCAGGGTAAGGACAAGCATGCAGTGGTGGTGATCTTTACATGCCACAAGGTATATGTCTACGAGCTGCACAGTCCGAGGCTGCACGCTCCTATGTGCATCAGAGTTGGAGACAGGATGGGTGAGAGCGGCAATGAGAGGTATTGGTATGGTACAGGTACCACTGTCTCCATCCCTATCGACGGCACCAGCGGCACCCATTCAGCATCTCCATCCTTACAGCACGGCCTTCCCTGGGCCTCCCTTGATGGAGGCACTCCAGTGGAAAAGATCAATGACAGAGACAACGACCGCCCACACATCCAGCTGGACTGGGTGCACAGAAAGCGGCTCAAGTTCAGTTGTACAGTTTATTATGCGAAGCAGTTTGTGCAGTTAAAGACGATGTGTGGAGTGCATGATGAGGAGTTATTGGAAAGTTTGCAGAGAAGCAAGGAGTGGGGAGCAGATAGGGGCAAGAGTCAGAGTGATTTTTGGAAGACGGAGGATAAGAGGTTTGTTATAAAGACACTGGTTGATGCGTGGAACGTTGCAGATTTGTACGTTGTTTTCCTTGTCATTCATCTTGTTGTTGTTTTTGTCGTTGTTGTTCTTGTTGGGACATCAGCTGAAAATTGGGATGTAGACAGGTTTTACAGACTGAATTTCATCCTGTTTGTCTGCATAAACTTCCAAAGGATTTACTTTACAGCCTTGATAATATCTGCACCACTCATGTACTCAGGAAGGAATTTCTGTAGCGGCATCTACATGAACAGAGACTATACAAATGTGAAAATGCACAAACTAAAGACGGAGTTGAACGAAAAAAGGAGCGGCTTAAAAATGCACCTTGAGCAGCTTCACTTTGAACATGTCGTTCTTATTCAAGAATAATATCATTGATGTACAAAGGAATCACTGAGAGCCAATGACGGACGCAAAGAAATGCAGCGGTTCTCTCAGTTAGTTCTGTGAGAGAAAGGAAAGGTCGGCAGCATTGAATGGGATAGGAACGTAGGTTCCAAATCCAAAAGAAAGTATCAAGTCCAGTTAATTCAAAAGCAAAACAATAGGGCTGAACAAAGAATAGTAGTTTCAATCAGAAAAATTGTGGCATGAAGCAGTCAATGCAGATGCGATTTCAGATGAGCTACATCACACCTGTACACTTTCAACAAGTCCTGGCGCACAATCATGGCATGAATCTGAACAAAAAGAAACAAAATGGTCAATTCTCAGGCCAGTAGAGAGAAACGTGGGTGGATGGATAAGACTGCAAACAAACCAATTCCAAACAAGAGTATCCATTGAAGCCTCATGAACAGGTAGACAATGTCGACAGAAAGATCCATAGCGATAAGAATTGGATTAAAAAAAAAAAATAAGGCAAACGGAAAATATAGAAGCATACAGGAACAGATCAAGCATAATTATACTCAAGAAAGGACTGCAGCTCAGAAACCAAATTGTAATGCCTGAAGCTCAATACCCACCTACAATTTCTCCTCCAGCAGCACCTGATCATACTTGCTCAGCGCCATACAAAAAATAATGCTCATCACACTCTCGAAACAGTGGATCCACTTCTTCTGCTTGGATCGTTTATCGCCAACATTGAACATGTGAATTCTGTAAGTAAAACAGTGATTAGCATCTTACGAGCGGAGAAGGGATGTAATAAGTAGACAAGCATAGAATGAAGGGGCTGGTCAGAAGAAGGAAGAAAAAAGCATATATAGTTAGATGGTGGAGATAGAAGACACTGGTAGTGAGCGTAAGAAATGAAAAATTCATTTGTTCAGGGAAGAGAAACCAAGGGATGAGGAGGAAAGGGAAACAAGCGACCAAAGGGCCGCTCACAATAGGGTATTCATCAAAAACTGCTCCTCAGATATCCCAAACGTCTTTCTCTGCGCACGAAGGATGTCAGTCTTGTTGGGAATGTATCTAGGCATACATATTGTTAAAATCTCTGAGAAGAAGCTAGATAAAATGAAATTAATGAAATTATAAGTATAGTTCAAACTTTTGAGGGACCAAACTCACTAGCTGGCGGAATCCATGAAATAAAAATTGCTAGTATAGTCGTCCATATTCTTCTGGAATGTCTCATCCTTCCACACGTGATTGATTGCCTCTGCAATTTTGGGTGCAAACCACACATCCTCCTCTGCCTTCCTTTTTCTGCCTCTCATTGGCCTCGTCATTTAACACTTCTTCCTCTGGTTTATCCTCACCTAGTTGCATCCTCTTGACCCTCCTCCTCCTTTCCTGGCACATTGTTGACAGTAGATGACTTGTTTCTATCTGTCAATCACGGTTGACCTTGCCTTCTGTTTTCTGTCAGTTGTTGAAATTCATCCACTCATGGCCACTCGTAATTGCTGAACCGATGCAAGTGGGAAGGCAGCCCGGTATGCAACAGCACCATCTTGATGATGCACAATTGTCCAACAATGAATAAGTGAGAATCAGTACTAGATACCTGCAAAAGAACTTGGCAATAGATTGGATTTATCATCAAAGATGTGGCGAGTCTGTATACATATGTTAGTTATCTCAACTTTGGTCTTCCAGAACCTGAGATTACATCAGTATTAGCAGGTGTCAACTTGTGGTGAGCGGACTGTGGTTTATTGTCACTGTTTCTTGTGGAAATCACAGAGAACATGAAAGCAAAGATGAAAAAAACAGAATTATTATCAGCCTTGATGAACAATTTCAAGTCGAATGGGTCACATATGAGAAGGAAGAAGGTTTGGATTTTAGAGGTGGGCGGTATATTTGACGCTGTCCTATGCACCGTCAGAGTGATTTCAAGCACCTAATTGACAGAGGGTGCAGAACAAAGTGGCACTATAGAGTAACGTCCAAGTCATGGCATCGATGGGCAACCCAAGGCCCTAGAAATATTGGAGTAATCAGAAAGCCTTCCAGTAGTATACAAGTAAATAAAAAAATTCACTTACGTAGCGTAGAGGTTCTCCATGCCGCCAAAATCATTGGGAGCGGAGCTGCATGATGACATGGCAGCACAGGAGGGTCATTCTAATTGTTAGATGGCTGGCTGAGGGTTGGAAAATGTGTGGGGGCAGAGATGGGGGCAGATACCTGATATAAGGTGTCAGAGCAACGGCAAGGGTAATATCAACATAAGGAAGGCCAAAAAAATATCATTACTCACTATGCAAGTTACCTACCTACCCTAACCTCTGAAACCATCCTTCCTGCTATGGTAGCTTTGTTGACCGTTGGCCAAGGCTTTGAAGGTGCTTGATGAGGAGCGAGACACAACGGAGGCTACAAAAAGTCAGCATTGACATTGAACTCATCATAGTGAGACTGAAATTAATTCAGCGATATGAGTAGAGTACCAATAAAAACGTTTGACCAACTTACTTAGTGCAGTTAGGACGGTGCAGATGTCCCAAGCATTAGTCAGTGCTCCAAAATCCATTTCCTTCATTTTTCTGGTTCTTGGAAGGTCCTCCTGTAAAGTGAACTCCTGAAAATTTACCCTTCTCTCGTATACACGTTGATGACGCCAACTGTGGTTGGGTGCGCTGGACGTATATGCAGTACAACGCTGTCTCCAGTGCCTGGCGTACGGGTTTGTGAGGAGTCCTGGCAGGGTCCCAGTGTGCTCGAGCAGAGGTGATAGGACGATGCGCTAGATGATAGCGCCTCAGGTGCTACCTAGCAAGTGGTAAGCGTCGTAGTTTTAGGAGAAGTTATAGAGAATAAAATGAATAGCACAGCGTAGTGTGCCCATAGGTGGCACCGTAAACAACGAGGACAAGATAGACGAAGCTAGCGCCAAACTTATTGACAAAGTCAGGCAATGCTAGCGCAATTTGAACGCTAAGTATAACTGGGTCCTTAAAGATTACAATTCGTTGCTATATACATGGCAAGTAGCTAGTTTTTATACTATGCACTATGGTATTTCCAAAATAAGTCCATTGACGGTGCTAACAATTAGCGCCTCTCCTCGTGGTTGTAGCTAATGGCCACCTGTCAACGGCGACCTGCAGCACATGGGTGACAGCGACCAACAGTGACTCTAAAACTACTTAGAAATGATACGACTTTGCTCACTTTTTGATGTAATTTAATTGGCCATGCCATCCCTGGATATGGTCGGAGAATCCTTGACAGACGCTGTGAGCGCTAATCCCTGCGCTAACATTGTACCATCTTTTGATAGATTTAAATGTCGGGTCTCCATGTATCCTGTCTCGTTGTCATCGATTCCTTTAGACTTCTGATTGAAGTGCCTCAGTGATTGACAGCGCCAATTGCTAACTCCTTTTGGTATTAATCAGGGTTTGGTCAGAGTCAACTTCCCTCCATTGTGCTAGCGCTATGAGTTCTAAGCCTCCTTGGTCTTCAAAATAAATGTGTGAAGTGTGCTGAGGGGCTGATACTGGTGTTTAAGATGAATGAATAAGTCTTGCCATAGAGCGCCAGCACTAGGGCTACTCTGTACCCCAAGCTGGTTGCTAGAGTCTCCAGTGTGTCAAGTGTCAGTCAACCTATAATGTTCCTTGATGCGCTCAGTCTGAGTAGAAGCCTATCAACGTTGTTCCAGGTGTGGGTTCTGCTCAGTCGGCAGACAGAAGAGGCTGGGCTTGGAACTCTCAGGACGCCGTTGATGTCCCAGGACAAAGATATTGGATTGATGGGCTACCAAGTTTCTGCTATTGAATGCTTGGATGAGATGTCTGCTGAGGTGACGTTTGCTGATTCTTGTACTCCTTCACTTGGTCTCAGAGCGCTGTGCCTCAGTG
Source organism: Macrolepiota albuminosa (assembly GCA_027475525.1). Lineage (NCBI taxonomy): Eukaryota > Fungi > Basidiomycota > Agaricomycetes > Agaricales > Agaricaceae > Macrolepiota > Macrolepiota albuminosa. The sequence continues at coordinate 6,425,301 of JAMWFC010000049.1, read as the reverse complement.
ATTGACAGCGCCAATTGCTAACTCCTTTTGGTATTAATCGGGGTTTGGTCAGAGTCAACTTCCCTCCATTGTGCTAGCGCTATGAGTTCTAAGCCTCCTTGGTCTTCGAAATATATGTGTGAAGTGTGCTAAGGAGCTGATACTGGTGTTTAAGATGAATGGATAAGTCTTGCCATAGAGCGCCAGCACTAGGGCTACTCTGTACTTCAAGCTGGTCGCTAGAGTCTCCAGTGTGTCAAGTGTCGGTCAACCTATAATGTTCCTTGATGTGCTCAGTCCAAGTAGAAGCCTATCATCTCCCCCCAACTGAAAAATTGACTGTCCTCAGTCAAACGCCATCATTAATTTGACTGCACTACGGTCCGTATAATGCCGGCGGCACCTTATAAAAGTCATTTTTAGCACTTCACCTTCTTGTGTTTTCCTTCACATCTTTCCAGCATGTCCACTCCTTTCGATGCTTCTGCTCTCCGCAATTTCCTGGCTAAGGCCTCCTATTTATTCGATCGTGCTAAGTCTGTCGGTCCCGCCAATGCGCCACAAACCATCCCTGGCATTATGCAAATCTATTGGCGGTGGCTCGTAGTCCGCGGCTCTGACAGTTCCTGGGCGCGGGGCATTGAGGTTCGTAAGTGGTGCATGGCTCGGTACCGCAAGTACAAAGGTGCCGATTGGCTGCGCCCCTTTGCAGACCTTTTTGTAAGTTTCTAAGTTTGATTGTGAGCTTGTGGCACTAAGGTTCAGCGCCCATACTAGGCGCCCTCCTTATCTGACAAGATTGACGCGTTGTTGGCTAGTACCGAGGTCAGCGAAGTAAGTCCTTCCTTTTCTTCCCCCAACTTCCAATTCTTTAACCTTGGGTAGTCGGTTGCTACATCTCCCACCATTGCCAGTATTCCTACTGCCCCATCAGCCTCCACTGTCCCTTCTGTTCCTACTGCCCCTCCTTCTTCGACTTCTGTTCCGCCTCCTTCCATTCTTGGCAGCCCTTTTTGTGGCACTGCTTCTTCCACCTGTCCTGCCCCAAGTGCTGCTTCTTCCGTTCGCACTGCCCCTCCCCATTTGGCCATCAAATGTATTGCTGTTTCTTGTAGCAAACCACAAACCGGCCCGACGCGTCCAACTTTCCACGGTCCTCCGCATAATTTTGCCATTGTTATTGAATGAGCGCCCCCTGCTCATGCTAGTTCTCCCAAACGTACTGTGCATCCCTCCTCCTACCTTCCTTATTCCATTTTTCTGACTTCTCCCCTTCTAGATCAATCTCCCTGCTCACGTTGCCCCTTTGTATGTCGTAAGTGCTTTGCACGTCGTTGCTAGACTTTAGCGCCTAAGTTTTAATGTCGGTAGGTGCCTAATCAGACCATGTTCACTGATGCGGAGCTTTGTGACCTGTTGTGTCTTCGCCATGATACTACCATTATTGATACCGGCATCCTGGCTGGTGTCCAAGTACTGGGCGCCAAGAAGAAGGTTACAGTCACGCCTTTGGAACGTCATGCATTTAGGGCAAAGATTGGCACGGTAAGTACTGGTTTGCCCCTTGGTAGGTTGATGACATTGCTAACTTCTTTCTTAGTGTGACAAATGTTGGTCTAAGAACGATCCTGAGGGCTGCTGGTTTCCTACCGCTTCTCTGCCTTGCTATCGGTGCGATGCGTTGAAACGAGGCTGCGCCTTCAATGGGATTTGTACTCGTAAACGTGGTAGGGACCCCATCATGCAAAGGAACTATGAGCGCATGGTATTGGTTTGTAATGCCTGGGACTTTGTGCTGCAGCAACGTGATCTGGCGGCTACTCACCAGCCCACAGTGATTAGCGCAGCCAGCCTGGCGCTGCCGACTACCCAGGATGGTACCACCATGGCAGCACCCTTTGCTCGCTCTCCTTGTCGCCCCTTTCCTTCGAAACGTAAACCTGTTGTTGCGTCTCCTGGCAAGGGTCCTGGTAAGCGCTGCGAGCTATCACCTGCTACGCCTGTGGTTTTGTCTATGACTGAGTTGTCTATGGATGAGGGAGAGGACACTGAGAGGGATGCCAAGGGAAAGGATGATGATGAAGCTGAGCCTGTCATTGATGCCGATGTGCTGTTGGCGGTACGCGCTCTCCTGCTTTGCCTTACTCCCCCTATCGCCACTAACCCTCGTCAGAGTGGCCCCAGTGGTAACCAGTACATGTTTTCTTAACTTTTTTTTCTTTCGTGCTAACTCCTTGACTGGTAGGTCCCCCACTCCTGTTCCCGTCATAGTGGATATTCCTCCTGCCAAAGATGTCGTTATGTCTGTCGCCAGCACTACCCCTGCTCCCGAGCCGGTTGTGGCTAGTGACCCCCCTGTTGCCCTTTCTATTACTCCGTCCCTTACTCCTCCCCACAGCTTCTCCTCTTTTCCTAGGAGTTGTGAGACTTCTACGGCGCCAGAGTCCGAAGGAACTTTGGTACCGTAGAGTGAGTGTCATCGCTGCTGGAGTTACCTGCCTTTCTACAGCATCCACCTCTCCTCCGCCAGACCTATGTCCTCCGGCGATGAGCGTCATGAATGGACACCTCATGTGCCTGTAACTGTTCGGGTATGCCCCTTCCTTATCAGCTTCTTTTCTCCCTTTTTCTGATTTCCCGGTAAGTTTGATCCCTTTTGGACGCCTTCCCTTGGCTCGGGGACGAGTTCTCCTATCCTGTTACCCCCCTCCGTCCTTCTGCCAACCTTCGCCAGCAACTTCTCTATATTGAGGATGCGACCGAAATCACTGGTCGCGAACTTGCTAACCTGCGTCCTCGTGTCTCCACCTTAGCATGCCGTGAGCGCCTCCTGCTCGAGCTCCATGACAATATCACCGATGCGCTTGAGTGGCAAGCAAGTAATGCAATTCAGGACAGGGACTTGCTTCCTTTGGGCGATCCTGCCCTTCCCGAGTATGATCCGTAGTCACCGGCCCCATAGTGCCTCGAACTTTGTTGGACTTTGTAATTTTTGATACGTAGTCGTGTGATAGCCACATTAAAATAAACGCTCCCCCCCTTGTTCCAAAATTGTCAGTTTGTAAGTAATCAAAATATAAAGTAAGAAAAAAAAAGGGAAACGCTCAGTAAATCATCATGGCATAGAAAACTCCTATTACCAGCATGGCCCAATAGCCAATATCACGCCAGCCTAGGAAGAAATAGGTATTGTCTGTAAAAAGATAAGTTGATTCATGTAAGAAGTTTTAATGTATAAAAAATAGAGTGCCACTGATCGCTTATGATTATTCGGTGATGGTGGCTATAAGTGCTAGATCTCAAAGATTAACTTCCCCTTTGTGCGACCTAAAAATGAGATAGGCGCATCTTATTGGTTCGTGTCTGCATCAGGGCCCAAGCCTCTTGAGAAGTGCTCTCTCATGCTGTCGCTAGCTGAAACACTGCCTGAATCCTATAAATTGCCCATGCCACGATGGGATGTCATCAGTCTTCGCGATGGAAAGCCCTACTGGCATTGTGTGGTCTCCCTGCTGTGATCGTGCTCATCTCGTAATTGATCCCCCCACTTTCCTGGAACGCGCTACCTCGTTCTTTCACCACTACCCAGCAGTTGGCATGCCCGGACTGACCGACAGAGTCGTTGAATTAGGTCGTCGCTGCCAGCTACTTTGTGTGGCCTGTGAGATTTGGCACGATGACCTGCCGTTGACCCATTTTGGTATGGAGAAGAACTGGAGTCAGATTTTCCAGGTGCGCTATTGCCTTTTTTGCCCTCCTTTTCTTCTGATAGTCGCCAAATAAAGCAAATTGCGACCAAGGAAACGAAGGAGCATCTTGAGTTGCTGCTGGAGGAGAGTCACTACCTGGTTTGTTGCCTTATTACCCCGTCTTCTTCCTTCTAACGTGTTGCCTCGCTAGGCGCCCTGCTCGTCTACTGGTGGCCAGCTTTTTCGCAGTCCGGCTGAAGGCTAGCGGCCTCCCAGGCCTCTCCTTTTGCCCGGTCCTTAGTGCTTGTCCATCTCCCATGTCGTTTATGTAAGTCGGCTCCTTCTTTTCCGTGGCGCCACCGGGCTGACAGACTTTGGCTAGTTGATTTCTTTTGTCGTAGTTATATGAAATGCATTGCTGTTGTCCCCCCCCATGATTGTTTTGCGCATGTAAGAGTTCCCAAGTATCTGCGACTCTGCAAGCAGCTTGAGGTATTTTATGGGTTCTGGCGCTGTTAACCTGGTTAGTATCATACCATGCCAGAACCTTCCCTCCTTCTTGATGACCCCGTACTTGTTCACCGGCCATTAATCCTAGACCGCCTTGAGCGCTTTCTCATGCTAATGCCTGATGGCAGCTTTCCACATGAGAACAGTAACATAATGACCCTTGTGCACCAGTACCAGCTTTTGCTAGTGGCCTCCGACAAATGGGAGATAAATACAGACCCTGCTCTAGTCACCGTAAACCTTTCATTAGCGCATGCTTTAGGTAATACTTATGCATGTCGTAGGAGCCCGTTACTGGTACCGCTTTGAGTCTCTATAGCCTTCTCCATGAGACCAGGAGTTTGGTTAGTGCCTATACTCCTTTTCTCCTGACCTTAGTTAGCTAATTCCTTGCCCTTTTCTAGAGCCTCTCATGGCTCCCCCTTCCGGTTCTTGTTAACCTTAGCGCTAGTAGAGCTGTGCTTGCCCGTGTGGCCATTCCTTATATGGCTTTAGAGCATCGCATGGATGAGGCCAGGTGGTACTTGTCCCCTACTCGTTCCGCTGCTCCCCTGGGTCCTTCCCGCACTCTACCTACAATTGCTCTTCCCGTGCCTCCTCCTCCAGTTGCTCCTCCCATGCCGCCTAACACTGCAATACATCCCCCTTCCGGTGCTCCTCCTGCCTATAGGCGACACAAGGAGCAAGTCAAGGGCCCTCGTCGGCAGTCTTCATTGTTATCTTAAATTTTGTAGTCAAAGATAGTTTAGTAGTGCCGTCTGTATTAGTATCATCTATTTATTCGCCCCTTTGTGGTTGCTGTTGTATGTTTTAAGTCTGTAGCAGGCAGCGCTAACCGCCGGTGCCTTGTTTCTCATGGTCTTTTACTGTTCCTCTTCGTCATCAGGAGTGATCTCGTCATCGTCCACCAACTCGGTCTCTTCTAGCTCTTGCAGTTTAGCCGTGTCGATGTCTAGCACCGGCAAAGGTAGTGGAATATGTTCACATGCTAAGTAGGGAATGAGTCAAAATGCCGCTACCGGTCAATGCAAAACCAAGCCGTCCAACTCGCAGAGTACGTAGGCTCCTCCCCTATTGCAGGAAACTACTATGAGGGGCCCTAGGTATCGAGGTCGCATCTTTTTGTTATGGGTTACTTCGATTTTCGAGTTGCGCATTAGCACTAAGGCGCCAGCTGTAAAGTTGTAGTCTTGGATAGTAGCGCTATGCTCGCTTTCAAATCGTAATGCGGCCTGTCGTCTAGCTTGAAATACCACCTCGTGTAGGCGCTCTAGATCCTCCATGCGTCGTTGTAAGTCAATGGTGCACCTAGCAATCAGATTGGTAGAAGACAGGATTGAGTTAGGTGGGGGTTGTAAGTACGTTGCCTCCACAATGTCCACTGGAAGCAGGGGATGGGTGCCAGTCGCCGCATAGTAAGGAGAACAACCCATCCTCTTCCGTACGGTAACCCGTTCAGACCAAAAGACTGAATAAGTTGCTTCACTCCAGCGACTCTCGTTGCCGTCTACCGCCTTAAATAGCGCCTGTCATACATCAAAATGCGGTCTTTCCACTATGCCGTTAGCGCATTTATTGTATCCTGAGACTCAAATATGCTGTATATTGTATTTCTTTGCAAGGTAGGTAAGCGCCTTAACTATAGATGCTCCGTTGTCTGTAACAATCTCGTGAAGGGCCCCCCATCAGCAAATAACATCTTCGAAGAGCCACTTAGCTATAGTGTCAGTATTTTCCTGCTGGAGCATACGGAACTCTGGCCAATGTACCAAAGAACACCTTCCCTGGATAATGTACTTGTAGCGCCCTGACTTGGGCATGTGCATAGTGTCAATATATATCTTTCCGAACAATGGTGCTGGAGTTGCTACGGTTGGGGGAATAAGCACCTGGCACGTCTGCTGGATTTGGCAGAGATGACAAGTGCAAATGTACCATGCAATATTGGCGCTAACTTGAGGCCACCAAAAACGTTCCAATAAATTTGCCCGCATTGCATAGAGTCCTCAATGTCCCAAGTCATCGTGCATAGTGCGCAGAATCCTAATGTGGCCCTCTGGTTTGATTACCAATTTGTGAGCGCCAGCCCTATTTTGTCGCCAAAGCCGATTCTCAACCATAAAGAAAGTCGTTGCGTATCAAATAAAGGTGGCGTATTCCGCATCCGTAAGGTCTGATGGTCGGCACAAATCCTGTAGCCACTTCCTAACCTGATCAACTTGTTGGTCTTCTGACTTAGCCTTGGCGCTATGAGGTACCACCAAATATGGGAGGTTGCAACTATCTTTCCGTAAGGGTCTGGGTTCTTTGACTATCTTTAGATCATTAGATGGCTTAGCGACGTTATAGATACTGGCCATGTAAAAAGTTGATGGAGCCCGATACAGTTTAGGTTTGATACAGGATGATAGGGTGTAGGTATGTCGAGATAGGTCGGTCTTCGCAAAGGGCCGAAATGGGTAATTGAACAATATGCACGAAACCATGCAGCCAGTCAATCCAGTCATCGAATACGTCATTGTCGCTTTCATCTAGCGCCTCATCTTCTGGCTGCCTAGGTCGCCTAGATAGTCCATCAGGTCCGTGAAACGCACTTTTAACGTGCACAAGCTCAAAGTGGAACATCAGTATTGCTACTACCCAGCGATTCATGCTAGCTGAAGGTTGAATGTCTGGATTCTGGAGCATTCCTTTGATGTAGCAAGCATCAACTTTGACAATAAGGTTTTGAACTCCAATAAGATACATGTGCAGTGCTTGAAACGACCGAAACAAGCCATATAACTCTAGCTTGGGCTGACTATAGCGCGCTTCTCTGTCGTTAAGGGTAATCGATCTGAAGTGATTGTAGCGCCTGACTTTTTGGTTCTCGCCATCACACTGACATAAGAAGAAGCCAACTGCAATATATGATGTGTCAATGGCAAGTATAACAGGATCGGCAGTGGTATAGTCAATGGGTACCAAGGGCTTCGCTTCCTGTAGTGCCTTCACTAAGTCCTTTTGGGCATTGATCTGGTCAGGTCCGAATTCGAAGGGGACCCCTGAACGAGTTAAGCGATTAAGGGCATTTGCGCGATGTGAGAAATGGTGTATGAACATGCGCAGCACCCCTACAGTGCCCAAGAATGCGTGGACTTCCGAGAGGTTATGACAGATCCCCCATTTCTCCAGAAGCGCTAATCGGCTCTCTTCTGGGATTCTGCCCTCTGGGGTACAAATGTGCCCCAAAATCTTAAACTGTGGTGCACAAAGAATGAGCTTGTGCCCTGAAAATGTCCCGCCACAATACTTCATGTGCTGGAGCACTCAGTTAACTAGTTGATTGTGACCTTGTTTAGTGGTTCTAGGCTGTGGACTATACGTAGCTTCCCGTTTTTCTTTAGTACACAAAACCATCTTGAGCGGTAGGCCGAATTGGAAGGCTCATAAACGCCTGCCGCTATCTTAGAGCGAATAATTTGGCAGACTTCAGCTTCAATGCCCAGTGGTATGGGTCGGTTATGCTCAGTCTAGGGTACGTGTGGTATTGTCGGTATAACCACAGGTGGAAAGAAGTCAGTTCTGAGCTTACCACACTCCGAGTCTTCCCAGACAAACACCTTGTTCTGTTTTTGCATGATGTCGACTAGTACGTCCATTTTTGCCATTGAGAGAAAGCCGGTATCGTGGGCGCTAAGAAATAGCGCCTTTTGTTCTTCTGTAAATCGTCCTGTTGGTTCAAAGGGTGGTGGATTTGGGTCGAGTTTTGGCAGGGTAGCTAAAGGGTTGCCTATTATCTTTCATTTGATGCGAAATTCCTCAGGTACGGTGCTCGCTACCGGTTTTGTTTTAAGCACTACGGGCTTATATTTCTTCTTGACCTGAACCCCTTTGCGCTTAGGAGTACTATTGTTAGCAAACATATTATAAATAGAGTCATGGTTTCTAGCGAAACCTGATATCAAAGGTTTTTTAGAGTCAGGAGTAGAAACAAAATAAGTGTCTGTTGAAAGGTTTTCAGTAATATCTGACGCAGTGAGGTATAAGTAGGATAACGCTTTGCTAGTAAGCAGTGAGGAAGAATTCAAGATTTTGTGGGCTAAAGGGGTATGTGATATAAAGGTTACTTGCCCAGTCCAATGGTTATAGTCCAAGATAAGCGCTTTATCTCCATGATCCTCATCACTCATCTCCTCGATGGCACCGGAAAACACCCGCAAGGGTCGTCGCTAACATAAGGTTGCTTTCTCGGTCCTGGCTTTTGGAATTTCCCTCGAGGGAACGTCGGTACCGTTCTTCTTACACCTGAGTTAGGGTCACTAATAGTTAGCATCGTTTCATCTTCAGACATTGTCTTGACTATTGATTGAGCTAATACATCAAAGGGCCTTCCTAATAATAAGTCATATGCAGGCGATCTAAGAATGTGAATTTGTAGGTAAAATGTAAGATCGCCAACAGCACATGGGACGTTACGGGCCATTTCCAGGGATCGATCAATCGTGCCGTTAGCGCTCTGCATATTAAGAATGATGGTGGGGTTGTAGATGATGCCAAGCTCATTAGCGACATTGGCAGCTATTGAAATAATCTGTGATCTGCTGTCCACGATAGACTCTATCTCGCTTTTTCCATCAACTGTCAACATAATTGAGCATATCGCATGAGAGTCTTGTGCTACAGTGAGGACGGCAGGATCGTCGCTAGATCTTAGTGACTTGAGGTAGATTTCAACTGGGTCAATGGACGTGGCTTCTTTGGGTGGCTCGGCTTCTCCTTTGATTTCCGGCGCTACCGTCTCTGTTATGTACGCAAATCCAGGTAGCACGTCATCACATTCGTCCACTGCCATTACATTGTTAGCTACATTTTGTCGAGGGTAACCGCGGTACGCATCTGGTTCCTGATGTCAGGTGCCACACTGCATAGCTCCCCTACCGACATCGTAACTTGACTTTTCATGATGCGATCGAATACTTGCTTCGATTTTTCTATGTCGTAGATAGGTGCCGTTGGTCGGTAGCCTCCTGCTGGCTTGTCTGGCACCCCAAAGTTTTGATTGACTGGTGGAGAGTAGTTACCAGCAAGCCCTGAATAAGGGTGCAGTGGCGGTTCCGTGCTAGCTGATGCTTTGGCCATATCGGGTGCATTGTTGTTGATGCTGGAATTTGAGGGCTTTGCTAGTGCTGGATCTGATGTAGCGCCTGAGGGTCTATAGTCTTTCAATGGTTGCTTGCTCTTTTTAATCTTGACCCTGTCAAAAACCTGATTCTTTAGCGACTTTAGCTCCCTTTCCAATGTCTCGATCCTCTCCTCTTGTGACAACGTCGGTCGCTTGCTAATAGTGTTAAGCTGGAGTACTTCATGGATTAGCGCCTGTTGTGGAGTTGCCTCTGCCTCCGTTGCAGCCGTACTATTGAAGTTGCCTGTCGCTAAGTTCCCAGGGTTTTGTCGGTGCCATTCATCAATTTGTTCCTGGAAAGTCCGGTGCTCGGGATATAGAGGGATGTTAGCACCTGAGGGTAGGATTATTTTACCGTCGGCACCCTGACGTGCTCTTCCTTGGCGTAGATACTGTTTGAGGATAGCGCAGCGTCCTCAAGTCATTGTATGTCCCGCCTCGCCACAGAAGTGACAAAGCCCAGGTTGCATATTACTTCATAGCGCGTTAAGGCTAGTCGAGATTAATGTTTCCAATTTGCTCATAATGTTTGTGACAGCCGTGTTGACTGCGTTTTCTAGATCCTCCTTCTTGACAAAGCCTTCCTGGTTGTTAGTCGCGCTAGGCACTGGCGCCACAATGGGTGGCGCCTTTCCTCCGTTATCAGTACTAGAGGGTCGCTGGAAGGGGATGCCAGTATCTGTGCCTTTCAGTATCCATTTACCTGCTTCAAAGACGTCTTCTATATCGTAGGGTTCCTCGGGATGGTGGTCGGACTTAAGAATTTCTAAACAACGTGCTATTTGAGTCCATAACAATGTCGGAATCCCTTGTTGGAACAGGCACCGTTCCTCGTTCCTGTAGAGTTTGCCATTCTGTACTAGCCATCATGCAATTTGCTGGAAATCTCAATAATAAGTAGATAGCGTGCCTAACGTATAAATGCCTGTTGCAAAGGTATCCTGTACCAGTTTCTGGATTTCCAGGACTGTGTAGTGCGTGGATTCTTCAGCGCCAGGGTAAAGTTTAATGATTGCCTTTTTCCATTCCTCATAGGTAAACGGTCTTGGTACCGCATCTTGTGTTAATTCTTGAAACTCGTCCAGTCCTGTCCAAGATTCCACGGTATTGTAGGAAACGTATCTGGCGGCATATTCTTTCATTTGTGTGTTGTTGGTGACTCGGCAGTCACATAATAAATATTCCAATTCTCGGAAATACTGTGTTAGCTCGCGAGGCTTCGTCTTGTCCCATTTTGGCGATGAGAAGTGGTTTCTTGGCAGCATGCGTGGTGTGTTTGCCTGCTCCATATTAGCTGGCATCGACGTCGTGGTAGGAATAGTGGTGTTAGTGGTAGTTTCACTTGGCATGGTCGTAGTCGGTACTGGCTTGGGTAATTCTGAGTCGCTAGGTTCTGGCGATAATGACCTAGACAGCTCTTCCAAAGGAGTAAGTGGTGTATGGTTTTCACCTGCTAAGTATTCGAACGGTCAGGAAAACGGGAAGAAGCTTTCAGCCAAGCTATCTGGAGCGGCTTCAAGTTCCTGGTCTAAAGTTTGCCTCAGTAGTGCACCTGGTAAGTGTGGTGATTCAGTCAATGTTTGTCCAAACGCGCTCTCCAATAGGAGGCGGCGCTGTCGCTGGGCTCGAGTTTCCAGCAGAATTCTGCCTTAATAGAACCCCTCGTGGTGGGCTCCAAAATGATGACGTCAACTGTGGTTGGGTGCACTGGACATATACGCAGTACAACGCCGTCTCCAGCGCCTGGCGTACGGGTTTGTGAGGAGTCCCAGCAGGGTCCCGGTGTGCTCGAGCAGAGGTGATAGGGCAATGCGCTAGATGATAGCACCTCGGGTGCTACCTAGCAAGTGGTAAGTGTCGTAGTTTTAGGAGAAGTTATAGAGAATAAAACAAATAGCGCAGCATAGTGTGCCTGTAGGTGGCACCGTAAACGACGAGGACAAGATAGACAAAGCTAGCGCCAAACTTATTGACAAAGTCAGGCAATGCTAGCACGATTTGAATGCTAAGTGTAACTGGGTCCTTAAAGGTTACGATTTGTTGCTATATACATGGCAAGTAGCTAGTTTTTATACTATGCGCTACGGTATTTCCAAAATAAGTCCATTGACAGTGCTAACAATTAGCGCCTCTCCTCGTGGTTGTAGCTAACAGCCACCTGTCAACGGCGACCTGCAGCACATGGGTGACAGCGACCAACAGCAACTCTAAAACTACTTAGAAATGATACGACTTTGCTCACTTTTTGATGTAATTTAATTGGCCATGCCATCCCTGGATATGGTCGGAGAATCCTCAACAGACGCCGTGAGCGCTAATCTCTGCGCTAACATTGTACCATCTTTTGATAGATTTAAATGTCAGGTCTCCATGTATCCTGTCTCGTTGTCATCGATTCCTTTAGACTTCTGATTGAAGTGCCTCAGTGATTGACAGCGCCAATTGCTAACTCCTTTTGGTATTAATCAGGGTTTGGTCAGAGTCAACTTCCCTCCATTGTGCTAGCGCTATGAGTTCTAAGCCTCCTTGGTCTTCAAAATAAATGTGTGAAGTGTGCTGAGGGGCTGATACTGGTGTTTAAGATGAATGAATAAGTCTTGCCATAGAGCGCCAGCACTAGGGCTACTCTGTACCCCAAGCTGGTTGCTAGAGTCTCCAGTGTGTCAAGTGTCAGTCAACCTATAATGTTCCTTGATGCGCTCAGTCTGAGTAGAAGCCTATCAACGTTGTTCCAGGTGTGGGTTCTGCTCAGTCAGCAGACAGAAGAGGCTGGGCTTGGAACTCTCAGGACGCCGTTGATGTCCCAGGACAAAGATATTGGATTGATGGGCTACCAAGTTTCTGCTATTGAATGCTTGGATGAGATGTCTGCTGAGGTGACGTTTGCTGATTCTTGTACTCCTTCACTTGGTCTCAGAGCGCTAGCTGGTGCAAAAGCTATGAGACCCTTCTCCTTCACAAGCAATCTGGAATTGCCATGAGTGGATTTCTCCCCAGCATTCATTCAAAATTAATTTGAGTTTTTTACCCTGTAAGACCGAGATTGCTGCAAAGTGGGATGTGGAGGCCCCCCAAGACAACACTTGATATACTCTGGATGGGTGTTAAAGGTACATTCTTGTCATCTAGAAAAGGAATCTACTCATACAACTGTAAACTGTTAGGATGATGACTGTCTCTGAACATACAAGATTCAGTCAGGTCACACCATTCACATGATCAAGGGTGCAGCATCATCGTCATCATCCTTGTCCTCCGCAATGATCTCAGCCAGTTGGAAGTGCTACTCCATGACAACAATTACCTACATGCAGACTGGCCAGCTTCCAAGCAATCTGTTGACCCAGTTGAGTTCGCAGAAGACGATACTGATGAGTTGATACAGTTATAGCAATTGAATGATATAGGATTCATGAATGCATCACAGAATATTCTGGCTCTGCTTGCGACAGGTGGGAATGTACATGCAGCAGTGGATTACATGTTTGGTGGGGGTTTGTAGATTGGATCCAAGTTTAAAATTACAAGAGACACAAGAGATGGAATCTGAGATCTGTAGTGTGATCATTTTGTTTCATGTCTTTTCCTAAAGAAAAAATAAACTTATCTCAATGTGACAAGCATATCATCTGCATCTCCCCACACATCTTCCTCCCCTGTCCCTGTCGTGGACGCACCCCCTTCTTCCACTCAGTCTTTCCAAGTCTCAGATCCACCAGCCCATGATCCTGCATGTATAGTTCCCACTACACACTGTGCATCTGTCTCCTCATCCACATAAAATTCTTTTTCTGGCCCAACCCTGCCTCCTTCTCTAGACCCAAGCGTCAACGTACATGCTTACCTATACCCACCTTCCTTCTCCGTTGCTCTGCTGACACCTACAAGAACAGCCGCACACCCTGCGGTTGACGTGTCGCTCACTCATTGGAACCTCTGATGAGTAAGCCACCAGCGCACACCAAACAGATCAAGACATAATACAAAGAATCTGACAAGCACAGTGAGCACAATCACGCCTACATAGAGATGTCTGTTAAGGCTAGATGTCACCTGCGCCAGAAGAGTCGGTTGTCATGGTGATGGTGTCTTGATTTGTTTGATGGCTCGCAGGCCATCACTATGTACGCATTGTGGAGGAATGGGGCATCAATGATGATATTGGTAGGTGTGTCATATTGAGTGAATACAGAATTGAAGGATTGAATTATGCTACTACAGTACAAAAGCTGGCGGTGTTGTCGCTCAAGGGTGGCATATTGAGCTACATTTGAAAACGATGTTCCTTGTCTCCCGCTCTCCAGAACTGTGTATTAGACTGTGGATGGGTTAGTAACAAAGCTAGGATGTTGAGCAATTTTAAGCTATGCAGAGACTGTCTCTGAGCCAAGCATGAGAGAAGGAAAGATAAGAAGCGACGACACTGGTGTGATTGAAAAGATATGTGTGCTGCAATGATTGAGTTGAGAAGCAGGCCAAGGCCAAGGATGCCACTATACAAAAGCAGGCCCTCCAGGATGTATAAAAGTCAGATTAAGGCTCCAAGTTCACAAAGATAATTGATAACATGAAAACTCATACAAAATCAGAAAGTATACAAGCAGAGTAATGTATTGGTCCATAGTCAGTTCAATTTGATTGAATAAAAAAAAGAGGAGATGTCTTGATCGCACTATCAAGATGTGATCAGCAAATATTTATCCATGGCAAATTTTATGCTGAGTAGCCTTTTTTTTCTCTTTCAAGCAGGTGGCTGACATAAGCAGGTGGATATCCAGTCAACCCGGCACCTCAAGCCACGTTCACACACTTGCAGCTTGTGCATAACTTTTCATCTTTTACAAGCAGGTGGATATGCAATCCATTTAGTCTTTTCTCAAAGCACCTCATTCCATGTTGGAAATGATTTATAGTGTTCTCATGCAGTTTTGATTCATAGCACAAACAATTGGCTTGTACTTTACTGACCACTATAGTAAATTTAGTTCTAACTTTGTCATCATTGCTCTTAGCCAGTTCACATTATTTTGCATGCTAATCAAACACATGCTTAGTTTTAAAAAGAGTAAATAGCTGTAGCTAAAGTTTTTAACAAAAAAAAAAATTATAATATAATACAAGTGGCACTCAAAATGTGAGTGCCAATTTGCTTATTTAATAGTTTTAATTTGCTCATCAATATAAAACAAATAGAAAATACAAAAATTATTTATTAACAAAATGATCTGGACTTTAATATATTAAACAGGCTTTATAAAACTAATCAGATAAAAATGCTTCTCTAATTTAGAAAAAACATTACAAAATATACTCACTCTAATTGTAAGTGTCAATAAATACCAGCTTTCTTGTTGCTGCCCTTGATTATGTTTGTTGAGTCATAGCAAAAGATTTAGAAATTATATGACTTATTTGTTGGTTGGTAGAAATAAAAAAAATAGGTCTAGAAACATATTTTTCTTTTTAATCTATAGAATCTGCTCAAATCCTGGACTGCTAACTTAGGAACAAGATGTATACTATGTTGAAAGTATAATATATTAGAAAATTTGCAATGGTCCTGAGTTATTTCATGAACTACTAGGTAAAATCTCACAATCAAGGTATATTTAGATAACTCTTGGAAAGCTGGTCTTTTACCAACTTACAGATCTGGCATATGCCATGGTAGTTTCTGAGATATTCACCATTTATTGGTAAAATATCAACTTTTAGACCCTCTTATTGATAGGACCATAATAAAGGATTCAGAAGTCATGTAACTTATTGGCTAGTTGGTATAAAAGTGAAATAGGTCTAGGAACATATTTTTCTTTTGTAGCTAAATGATCTGTTCAAATCCTACACTGCTAGCCCAGGAATAAGAAGTACTCTATTTTAAAAATATAATATATTACAAAATTTGCAATATTTGCAATGTTCCTAGATTATCTCATCAGCTACTAGGTGGACTGTCATGATCAGGGTTTTTCTAGATAGCCCTCAAAAAACTGGAGCCAGCACTATTTGTCCAGGACAAATAATTCAAGAGTCAAGTGGGTAGTCTTTGAGTTACAGCTTCAATTCTTCTCATCCTATCCTGTCCTGTCCTACTCAATTTTTACTATCCTACTCAATCCTTTCCATCCTATCCTGTCCTACTCAATCCTTCCTATTCTATTCTGTCCTGTCCTACTCAATTCTTTTTATTCTATCCTATTCTGTCCTACTCAATCCTTTCCATCTTATCCTATCTTTTCTATCCTATCCTATTTACACTCTATCCACCCTATGCTAAAAACTTTTCAATCCTAGTAGCACTCTAGTCAAATTTTCCCCCAGATAAACTGTTCTTTGTCAACTTTTAGATCTAGCAGATGCTATAATAATTCCTGAAAAGATTATGTGACTTACTTGTTGACTAATAGATATTTAAAAATCTGCAAATAAAATCAATAGTTTCTAAATTATCTCAAAAAATACTAAGCAGAATTTCTTAATCAAAGTATTTCTAAATAGCTTTTGCAGAATTTTATTAGCTTACAGGTCTAGCATATACTAGGATAGATCTAAGATATGTACAATTTACTTCTAAACAAATCAACTGCCAGACTTCCATATTGATAGAGCTGTAGCAAAGGATACAGAAGTCATATGTCTTAATAATTGGTTGGTTGGCAAGCAAAGTAGGTCTAAAAACATACTTTTTTTTTAGAGCTAAGTGATCTGCTCAAATCTGAGTCTTCTAGCCCAGAAACAAAGAGTATACTATTTTGAACATATAAAATGTTATAAATTTGCAATGTTCCTGTATTATCTCATGAACTACTGTGCAGAAATAAAAAAAAGCAGGGTACTATTGGATAGCCCTTGAAAAACTGGACTTCTACCATCCCACAGGTCTAGCATATGTTATGATAGCCACTGTGATATTTTCAATTTATTATTTGGAAAATCAACTTTTACACCTTCTTATTGATTGGGCTATAGCAAAGGATCCAGAGGTCATGTGACTTGATGGCTGGTTGGTTGCCCTGCATAATAGGTCTAGGATACACAGGAATGCCATCATGGATGGTAGGGGCATAAATCCTGTAGCATTTGAGGCAAGTGGCATAAATTGTCTTCTTGCCCTCAAGATTGAATTGGGCTGTAGCAGTTTGAATGTCATGTGGGAAGTCACTGAGAATAGACTTGAAGTAGGGAAGACTGTTGATGTTATTGAGAAAGGGCTGAAAGCCAAGAACAGATATAACCAGCTCATTGACAAGTACAATTGCCTTGAGGACAGTTGTTTGTATGATGAGGCAAGTGATGTCGAACAACCAGGAACAACCTCTCTAAGGAAAGTCTAGAATAATACTGCAGCAGACAACTATGATAAGTGATAATTGCACCAGAGGTTTTACATGTTGAAGGTTGTCATGAAAGTAGTGAGCTGGGTTGTTGGATTGAGAATCTATACAATGACAGTCAATGAGATCTCACCTGTATCATATTCTCCTCATCTTCCTTGCTACTTCAGTCTAATAAACTTTGACTTTATCAAGTTTTTGCAAAGATTTTGTAATCTTGTCCTCCAATTCCCTGTGAATCTCCAGTAATCTCCCATCACTACCACAACCCTCTCAAATCAGCTTGAGTTTATCCATTTTGTTATAAATATGTGAATCAATATCATCAAGATCCTTGAGGATGTTGTCTGTGCTGCATTGTGGTGACAGCATTGCAAGCTCTTGAACTGATTGAATGTGATGCTGCAACTAGACCTTCATTTCCTTCATGTACAATAATGACTGCTGACCAGATGATGAGTGTGTCGATATAGATGGATATGCTCAACCTTCAACCAAGAAGGAAACAATGTCTGCTTCCTGAGACTGAATAGCCTGGCTCTGCACTGTTTCAAGCAACTGTGGATATTGACTGTCTTTGAGCTTTGTTGTTGCAAATTCATCAGTTAGATTTGCACATCGTCTTGATGTCTTTTCCAGACTCAAGAAGGGAGGTAATTGCCTCTTTCATTGGTTTCAAATGCTTTGTGACAACCATGAGAAATACACTGGCACAGCTTAGAAGGAGACATAGTTTGATATCAATGCAACAGAGTTTCATTCAATGAGAATACAAGGCAGAAGTAAAAAGAACTTGTGATTAAAGAAGTAAGTTATTGTCAAGCTGTCATACATCAATCATTTAATCAAGTGTTTTACCAAGAAGAGTGAATTATGATAGTCAGTTAAAGACTTTTTGGTCACCTCAATGAGCTCAGCACCACCTGTCGCCAGCAACATGATCTTAGAGCATGTTGATGAGTGTGTCAAAAAAAAAAACTTGACCTTTCTTGGGAGTGCAGTATAACAAGAGGACAATGCAAGGATTGTGCAGCCTTGAGCACTCAATGGTGGAGCCAAGAGTGCCAGTAATATTTTGGGAGAGAAATAGGCAATGTCGGGGTCTTCATGATTGTGTGTGGCTTCTGGAAAATGAGGGCATTAAGGGGAAAGGGAAAGTAGAGGGGGTTTTGAGGAAGAGAAAGCGAGTTGGCAGCTGCATAGCTTCAACTCAAGGTTGTCAAAAATGATCAATGATTGAGTGATCATTGATATAATCAGAAATTGAAAACAGTTTAAATCTATGTTTATTAAGTACACATTGTAGTCAAATCTAAATATACAAAGTGATAGATCTCAATCTATATGACAGATGGGAGAGTAGGCAAACTAGCACTAACTGAGATACTAGTCAAGCTCAAGGTCATTTCCTTGACACTAGTTACAGACATAGCCAAGAGTAAAGCACTTTGTGAGAGGTCTTGCATCTGATTGCTCAACTCAATTGAAGCTTCAATAGCATGTGAAAGACCGCCTCCAACTTTGCCAAGAAACTTGAACCCAATTCAGTAGAATATTACTGGTTAGTGTAAGCATTTGACATACCTGCCAGAAGTAAGGGATCCAGAATGAGTGAGTGCTTAACAACATAATAGGGAGGAATTGAAGAAACCACACTAAGAGCGTATCAAGCACCTTAGAGTGTCTGTTATATAATGTGCTAATCTGGGTTTGAGATGCTGAAGTTGTGGACATGGTAGGCCTATCATCAAAACTAATATTCTAATGGTCCATGATAGATTAACGCTTCCATGTGATATGAAACATGACTTACAACTTTCTCCCAAACATAGATAGTAGGTTGGGTACTGGAAGATCCACAGGCAATCAGATGTCAATGATCACTGAGGCTAACAGCAGCAACAGCTTGGAAAATATCAGAAGCTACAACTATTGAATAAAGAGTGATAACAGAATATAAGAAAGGCTGACTTACAGTTTTCTGAAATTAATTCCTGGCATAATCTTTGCATGGCTAGGTCAATGATTTGGACAAATTGTTGATTGCTTCCACAAACAGCAAACCTGCCACCTTCAATATAAATCACACCTTTTATAACTCGTTCAATTGATTTTGAAGGAATCGAGATATGAAGATTGCCTGTAGAGAAACGATAGAGGTCAAAGTTCTTGATGCAAAGATTATCAACAAGTAACATGCTCTCATCTGGAGATATGGCTGTGTTCCCGCTGTATCTGGATAAGTATCTCTGAAAACTTTACAACAATGAATAGTCACATTCCACCTAAGAGTAACCACCTCCACTCAATTGTTGAATCCTTTTCATTCCAACAGACACTGAAATCTAGGTCAGAATTTTTTCATACTGCCTCATGCTAGATCCTTACATTTTGCCTCCTTCCAGGAAGAATGACAAGAGAAATTGCTTTCCCAAACCAAAAAACTGCAATGATTGAGATATGTTTGTACTGTTGAACTCTCAGAAAAGGATCAGACTTTCTGAATGGACATTAGAACATAATTGAGTGTTCAGATGAAAACTCACTTCTGCAAAGCTTGAAGACTTTAAGTATTTCAGAATGACTGGCCAGAGCAAGTCTTGCATTGATATTATTATAAGCTTGAGCCTCAATAGGGTCGTTGACATGGAATGGAAATAAAGTGGCTGCTTCATTCCAAGCAAACTTCTAATTAAATTATGAGGAAAGTTGTCCATAAACTAGAACAGTAAACATTTTGCACTGTTTCTTCTGTTGCTTTGGGGCAAAGGGTATGAGAACCTCTGCCTGTCCCAACACTGATCCAATCTTAAAAGCCCTCAGGTGACAAGTCGTGATGCAGCCATTCAATGGATATGATCTGTGCCCAATTCTGGCTGCGCATCACTTGAATGCATTGTAAGGTGGTAAGATCCCAGACTCGAACACAGTCATTATTGCCTGTGGGCTTGAAGTGTTATTAACAACAGTTGATTGTCCAGAATGAGAGCACAAGCCTTCAGAGAGCAATATACAGCCATTAGAAGAGAAAACAATGCAGTTGACTGTCTCTTAAGAGCCTTTCAAGCGGTGATATAGAGTATAGAAGCAAGACTATACCAAAAGCATAAGAAGGCAGGACTTTTTATGATTTGACAATTGATGTACCATAAGTTTCAGAGAATGCAGGATTCCAAATGACTCCATTATTTAAAAGTTGATTTTTCTATTCAAAATGAAACAAGAAACAGGCTGGTGCTTGAATAAGAACAAATGAATAAGAGCCTCTTGTTGGCCTTGACGACATTGTGTAACTCAAGGGAGCTGTAAAACAAGGCATGGCAGAGTCATAAGAATAGGATAGACAAGAATATCTTGACTACTATGCCTTATATTGAGAAACATTGACCTCTTATCTCTGATTGCATCCACTTCAGGCTGGCTCCTTATCCTCCACAAGCCCTGATTACTCATTGTATGATTTTTTTGGAAGAAGAGCTCAAACTCTCAACAATACGCAATAAAATATTGGATGAAGAGAGACGTACCCAATCTGGAGATGAGCATTTATTTGGAGACAGAAGTAGCAGTAATAATCAACAAGACAATGAAAACCACAAACAGGCACAAAAGTCTCAAGCACATATACCTTTTGAGGGTCAATGACCAAGGGAAAGTTAAACAATCACAGCATGATACCTTCCGGGAATTTTCTGCTGGTAGCAGTGATTGTCAACTCAGACAATCAGCAACCCCACAGCTTTGGTCCAGCTCACCTGAAACTCATTCTTTTGGCAACCAAGAAACTCAAATTATCAAGAAGTCTTCAGGAGAGCCTAGTCATCCAAATGCAGGAGGGCACAATGTCGAAAGAAAGCTGATCAAGTTGCATTGGTCAAAAGCTCTATATGTGAGGTTGGACCTACATTCATATGGCTTCATCCCACTTATAGATTGTTTACTAGAATGCAGTCAAGTCAGAGGCAACCAAAAAGCTTGACGTGTCATGATCTTTTTAGTACCAGAAGCAGGAAATTGTTAAAGCTATATGCCAGTTGGTAAGAGGTTCAGTTTGTTGTATGCATACTTGCTGATTATGACCCCACTGATAGCTAACTAAAGACTTTCAATGGCCATCACTCGAATACTATGAGGAGTGCTGGCCAGTGCACAGCCTTCTCAAAATGGTACTGAAGACAGGAATGAATGCACACAAACATGCTCAGTCAAAATGAGTCTTGGAAGCAGTTGCATCTCATGGAAGAGGAGTTTTGGTATAGTGGATATGAAAGCATAGCTAGTGTCTCCAAATTTGTCATAACCAAATATCTTTGTAGTTGTATGTAAAAACACACATGCAATAATAACATGGAAATCATGGCTGATTACATTGAAGAAGAATAAGCAAAGCCTCCATAATCAAAATTTGGACTGGTCACAACAATCAACTCAATATGCCTGTTTTCAAGGAAAGCTTCGACTTGATGTACAACCTTGTCCTCAGAGTTGGGAATGAGGGCAAGGTGTGTAAGCACAGGAAAATGTTTAGTAGGGTACTCAAAGCCATTGATGAGCCCTAGATGCCTGAGAGTGTGCAGGGAAGATTGGAGGTTTGTCAAATCCAGTCAGCCATGTTTCTGTTTATTCATACTGAGCCCAAGGGATGTCTATTGTTGAACTTGATCAAGCTATATCTCAACTGAATAGCACTGGCTGCTTAACAGCCTTTTGGTCCCTAATGTTAATTATGCCAATCTTCTGCACTGCTTCAATTATCTATCACCTTATAAATGCAGGGGGAATGCATTCCTACGCTTCAATAATTAAGATTCTTATTGAATCAGCAGCATTGTACTGCTTTGCAACTCTTTTTGCACTCATTACTCTTTTTGCACTCATTACTTATGTTGTTTCTGGCTCTCTATTTGAGTATGTGTTTGCTTTCTGGAAGACATGTAACATACATCGATTTTTTGTCACTCTATTTTGATGAAAAAGATGACATGAGCTCCAGGAAATCGCACCAACACTTATACTGGCTTGTATCGACAAATCAGGAAACAAGCCAAAGCTGCCTGTTGCTAAAATCATTTGCAAGGGGCAACCTTGCATCTCAAATATAGGAATACATATATACACTGAAACAAGGACATACATAGATTAGCACTTACCTCATGAATCTTGTATATACAGCTAGGTAGCCTCTTTTTTGACTTCTTGAAGTAGTAATTAAGAAGTAGAGACATGAACTAGTATGAACATCAACCACTAGATATGGTCTTTGTATAAAGTCAAGGAAATAGTCTTATATACACAGATAATCGAGGCATGTACTTGATTCTATGATTAAAATAAATGAGTCAGTCAACGTGGGCCTAAACATGAGGCAGATGATGGTCTAACATTATCCAAGTACTGATTAGTCTATCAATACTGATAGGGATCAAATAGACTGCTCATATAGATTCTTGCTAATTTTTTTACAAAGCTTCCTTCACTCCTGTCCTAGATGTCTTTCTACTCCAAACAACACTCCAAAGACTGTTCATGAAGTGGATGGCTAAACCCAATTGTTGAAAACAGGTTCTTTGCTGTCACTGACAATAAGGCCAGGGTTCAAACTTTGAAACATTTCCTTGTGTGTGTACCTACTTCTAAGGTCTGATACTCAGCACCACAAAGTGTATTCAAGTGGAGTGGTGTCATGGCTTAGAAGCTGCTGCATTGATGACAGATAAATTACACACTTTTTTATTCCAGGGGCTGAGGCGGGATGTTGTTACAGGATCTCTTTGAGTGTTAATACAAATATATAGATTATCAGAGGAGGGTCAATCAACATATGACCACATCATTAGGTCAATTATCACTTTTATTTTTCATTAACTCCTGGAAAGAAAGGATCCTAGGACCTGGAACCTCTTCTCGATAGGCTATATAATAATTAGCACACCATAATTCATCACAACCTCAAGGGACTTACTGATTGGCTGATCTTCATCTAAAAACTTGTTTGCAAGATCCCAGAGATCGTCCTTAATATACTGGGATGGCGATACCTGAAGCATGAACAGGACAAGTCTTGGATCAGTAATGCCTCTCAATCTGCCAAGCATCTTGGTCTGGCAAGGAGTGTTGATGAAGTTTAGCATGACACAAGTTGAGCAAGTCAGATGCCTGTGTACTTGCACACTGATTGAGTGTCACAGTGACACAACATGGCAGCATCACAATTATACATGGAGTAGTGTAGCTTTGCCATGAAAGTAGTAGACAGTCACTGGCATGTAAATTTTTATTCAGTATTCAGTCATAGGGTTAAACTCATGCTAATCATGGTTCAGATAATGGTATTCATTTGATTGAACAGAGTCAGATTCCGCACCACCTCTCCAAGATCATCTGGGTATTGGAAGTTTCCACAAGTTCCACTCATTCTACCCATCTTATGAGTCCCACAGATCTCATATAATTGCAGAAAGACGGCAAGTTCTGCAGAGCCAGTGAGGTGAACACTTTTCTACATCTTTTGTGACTAGTGGCAATTGCCAGGCGTCATCTCATGGTGCCTAATAGCCACACTCTTCGATCAGTCCAGATGATGGGATTCCTATGATTAAAAGACATCGGACAATAGTCAGTAAACAATGACAATCAAACCTCTTTCCAGATGTTTCAGCTACCACAAGGCAAATGGTCCAATGCACAGCAAAAGAATTGGGCTGCATGAAGCGTCTAAGCACATTTAGATCAGAATGCTTTATGATAGTCAGCCCAAACTTATAGTGTCACATCCCCATAGAAAAAGCCAAGCTGAGTCTTTCATCTTATCCATGGCAGATTATGGCCCAATTCTCCTATTACCTGAAGCACTAGGAACTGGTCAATGAGGAATGGATAGCTCAATGTTTTCATTGTCAGTGGGCATGTTGGACCAGAAATCAGTAACCACAGCAGTAACAGGCTCGAAAACTGCAGTTCTCAAGCTAACCAAACACAAAGTCTCCATTCTACAGGGCGAGCTTGTTGGTCTCATAGCAGGGTTAATTCTTGCAGGCAGCAAGGAAGATGATGTGATACATACTGATCACCTAAACTCTGTCAGATTAATTGAAGACAGCTATAATGACATGGACATTGAAGCATGCCTGAGGCAGATGAATGGTTGATCTTACTATCAATGGATTTTTCATCTCCTAAGAGACAAACAGACTGACATACGCTACATCAAGGGTCATGCGGAGATATTGTCTCTACTGTCCCTCCTCAATTATATCTAAGTCTACTGTGACTTGTTGTAACAGATGCGATCATAGCTACTTGTTAGCATAGATAGATATCAAATAGTAACATAGTAACATATCAGGTCAAAAAAAGGTGATTGTTCATGTGACCATGATTTGTATGCAAACAACTCACAACATCTAAAGAAAGCAATTAAAAGCATGATTTTTGCATGACCAATACTGCTTTTGGCCCATGCCATCTTCTCTCACATCGTCTCTCAAAGCTCCAGACTAGATGGGATGCAAGAAAATAGTGGTACAAATATGAGATAACCATAGTCCCTGTATAAGAATTCTGATTCAGCTCTATCTGCACAATCTATACTACTCACTTGTGAGCACCACACAAAAACCCATCATTCTTGGTTGGCAACAGTGGATATACAATAATGCACATCATCCAGAAAGTATTGTTGACTTCAACTCAAGCCATTTGTCAGAAGTCATCTCAAGGTCTTGCGCTATACTGTCAAGAAGAGATATCCTGGCTTGAGAAAAAAGACTTGCTATGCTATCATATCAAGCTGTTGTCTCAAAATGTCAAGTTCAAGCACCTCAAATCCTCTTCCTGCCATTTTTACATAGTGGGACATCAAAGGGCATTTTTCTGAATACATCAAACCCATTGAATTGTACAACTCTTATTCAACACATGAGCAAACATCACATCAGACTCAGACTGTTGAGTGTCTCTCTAGATTTGCCCTGTCTCCTCCTTTCCACATGCCAAATCAGATTATATGTAGATAGTAACAAATAAGTTATAACTTTTCTGCCTCAGCCAATACATCCTCTAGCCCCACAAGGTTTCAATCGACTTTTTCAATCATTATCCTGCAAGTTGGGCATGTTGCAAAGGGTCTGTATTCAATTCATCTATCAATACACTCTTTACAAAAGAGATGACCATACATTAGACTGAATAGAATTAGTAACAATCTAGGAATCAAGAATTGACACCTACGTTGTTATTGGTATTTTGGCAACATTACGACAGATGCAGCACAGAGTGAGATTCTTCAAGACTGAAATCAGCTGGAATTAAATGGTAAGTTCAAACAACAAACAATGCACTGTCTAACATACAGACTGTTGAACACAAAAAAGATGGTCTCACAACTTCTTTGTATGGGATAATTGCTTTGAATATAAGGATTAGTTAAAGTCTGGGAAACAAATTTTAATTCACACTTCTTTAAGTTCATTGACCTCTACAGATCTAGCCTCCCTAAGCTCTTCTAGTTGATGTTGTACATCTGTATGCAACTAGAAAAAGGATGGGATGAGTGCATGCTTTTTATACAGGAACACTCACCACTTGTAATGTGCACAATAACGCATCAATATCATTCTTTTCTGCAATAACTTTAGCTAATGCATCCCGTAAAACATTTGGCTGTGACATGGAGCTCAGTGATGGTAAAAATACTGATCACCTGGTGATGTCTCACCTGATTACTGGCAGAATCAGTTGTTGGCAGCCCTGTCTGGCCCCATGGATTGAGTGCAGCATTGTATAACTTGGCATGTTCACTTTGTCGATACAGCTCAATGCTACCAGATTTCAGGGCTTTTGCTTTATGAGCCATGGGTTATTCAAGCATATGCCCTTCTACAAGTACTCAGCACTCCCTCAAAGGTGTTAGAAGAAGGCACAAAAATGGAACAATTTCCTTGACATCTTCAGGGTTGAGTACAATGCATTCCAACCAGGGTGACAAAGACCAGATGAGCAATGAGTGAAAATACAAGGTGGTGAGCCAGGGCGCTATAGGCAGGTGCTATCAAGGCACAACAGAGCTATGTATAACATACATCCCAATATGGCTTGTTGTGATCAGACACAATCCCATGATCAATTTTCTTTCAACGACTCTCATACAGTCATGGCATTCAAAGCAATCAGGTGAGTACAAGAATATCTTGAAATGACTGTCAGGCATATTCTCTATTGCTCAGGGCCTAGTATAAAATGGTGTATATCTTTTCTCGTCAACAAATCTGTTCAACTTGTATGAATCTCTTCAGCAATAACTTGGACTTCTGATGCCTTTCAATTTCCTTTTCAGAGGCCCTCTCCTCCTTCAAGATACCCAATCACAAGATAATCACTCTGATGACCCTTATAATGGACGTGTCTACAACAATAGTACTTTATCAACAATTGAGAAAGTAGAGAACTCCACAGCTGTTAGTTCAGTGGTGCCCTCTCAACAGTCTCCCTATTCCCTCATGCCACCTCCTTGACAAAAAATGTCAACACATCACTTCTCTTCTCGTGAGCAGGGCTTTGTCCATGGTGAAACTTCTTCTGTAGGTATGATGGTGCATAGGGTGAGTACATCTCCGATCGAAGCAAAAAAAAAAGCAATGATGTATGTTTTCCAGAGCGACATAAATCAGCAGTCTAACAATGCTGAGGTCAGCTCAGCTGTGATACTTTACAACAGTTCTAGTGCATCTATTTCTGGTGTGAGACATCCTATCTTCAAGTGTACTTTGCTTGCATTATTGACTTTAAATTTCCAGAACATGTTGACTCAAAAGCACAGAGACGGTGACTCAGATGACAGCCTATCTACTGAACATGAAGACACTGAGGTTGTTGCAGATAGGGTATGTATTTGAAGGTTAACATATACTTCAGCACCGACAATTTATACCAGAGCTACCACCATCACACTAAAGTTAGAGTCATTGAAGATCCTATGCTGCGTCTTCAGAACAATCAGGTAAAATTATCTGTTTTTGCCTATCTTATTTGGTGTTCACCTTGTCATGTGGCTTAGCTTGTAAATCAGCTGAATGAGGAGCAAGTCAGAGTCAATGCCCTGAACTATCAGCTATCACAGATAAGAATATTTACAGTCATTTTCAAAGGACTACTCTAAAAAGGTTTTTTGTTAGATACAAGAACTGTCAGGTTCCGCTGAGCCGGGGGCTTTCCAGGAAAGCAATCGCCCTTACAATGCGGACTTGACCTATGGATACCTGGGTGTCTGGAACTCCGGGGCTAGGACTCCGGGGTTTAAGACGTGGACAGGGGTAATCCCGGGAGACGGGACTCGGTCCGGGGGTTTTGGGTTGAGAGTAGCTGGGGAATTCGGGTGGGGGTCGAGTCATGAACCGGAGGTTCTAAGACAAGACCAAGTTAGCAAATTAAAGTCGTGAAGTGCGTACCAATCTTAGAGCACGTGAGTATTCAAGCATGCCAGTCAAAAGTGTGCCAGTCAATGCATACCAATCAAGCAGAGGGCACGCAACAATCCAAGTAATGCAATGTAATATCAAGACTAACAAATACAACGGGGAACTATGCTATAAGTACTATGGGACTGGGTCTCTGGGTTCCAGGGTGTCTGGGATGGGTTCCGGGAGTCATTGAGTAGCGGGAAGGGACTGTATACCTGGATCGCACATGTGGGGTGCATGATCAATTTACATGGAGGGAGCTGTGATGCGTGATGCGTGTGATCTGATCATTGATTGGGGCTGGTGGTGGCTGATGGCAGTCCTTGATGCGTGTGATGGCGGCGTCAGTAGTCGTGATGGCAGGGTGTGTCCTGTGGGGTTGGAGAGAGGGTCCCAGATGGTGTTCTGGGGATGTCCCAGGGTGGGTCCAGAGGGAAGGGGTCGTGACAAGAACAAGTCGCAACTGCATGGCATGCAAGAGGAATATATGACAGAATGTCTTTCCAACTGCAGTCTGTCACCAGTGAAAGAGATTCCGCAGTCAAGGAATTAGCAGAGGTTGCTCGGGTCCTGGATGTGGCCTCTCCCACTGAAGAACACATTCAATCTTTGTCTCTTGTGGCCAGTAATAAGCCGGCTTCCAACTGAATTCCAGCCACCAACAATCTTGTTCAGCATGACCAGGCTCTTCAGGCTGCAGCCATCACATCACAGGCCCTTGATGAGCAGAGTCAAGATTATGAATGTTGATTTACATGCAAGTACAAGCAACACTTGCAGCAGGTGCTTGATAAACGTGAGCAGCACTTTCAACACAAATTCAAGGAATGACTCCAACAGGAGCATCAAATTATTTCTGTGCAACTGGAGGCGGCTACTCAACAGTGGTTGCAGGAACTTGAGCACAATCACGAGCAATTATATCAATCCAAAATAGGTCGCATGCAAGAGGAACACCAGCAGGAAACTGCAGAGCTTACTAGAACCCATGAAGAACTGGAGAATAGGATCCAAGATCTAGAACGAGTTAGATCTGAGGCAAGTCTACATTAAATATAAATTCCTTAAAAGTTGATTGAATTTGGAAATAACAGGAATCTTGAGAATGTAGGCAACACTTTCAAGAAGAATGCCACATGCAAGAGGAACACCGGCAGGAAACTGTAGAGCTCACTAGAGCTTGTGAAGCACTGGAGAATAGAATCCAAGAACTAGAACAAGTTAGAACTGAGGTGAGTGTACATGAAATATACATTCTTTATAAAGATTAATTGAATTTGCGAACAACAGGAATCTCAAGAACGCGAGCAACATTTTCAAGAAGAACTTGAGCAACACCTTCAGCTGCAATGACAGAATCTCGCAACCCAAACAGCAATGCTTGGATGAACAGGGTCGCATCTATAAACAATCTCTTCAAGCTCAAGTGAGCTGTATTAAAGAGGAGCACCAGCAACAAATCACAGAGTCCACTATTGCTCGTGAAGAGATGGAGAGCAGGATTCAGGAACTTGAGGAAGCTCAAATTCAGGTATAACCATTCATACTTTTTGAACGAGTATCATTATTTCTATTGTTCACAGGCAGCAAATGCAACTGAGCAGGCTCGTACTTCTGCTGAAGCAGCTTCTCGCTCTGAGGCAGCCTTTGAATCCATTCTCAACCACAATACTAAGGTCATATCAGACCTTCGAGGACAAGTTGAGGCAAGTTAACTTCTATCTATAAAGAGGCTTGTTTCTAATCACAAGCACAGCGTCTCGAAGCCCAAATTGCTTCCAATAACTCCCATTATGCATCAAGCAATTTGGGCACCTCTGTACAATGTCCATTGAATAACACTTTGTCAGATCAGATGCATGACAGACTTCCAGCAGATCCTTAATTGGCTAGAATCCATGTATGTACAGTTCTCTCAATAACAAGTCTGTTTTGTGGTTCATACTCTTTACTAGGTGACTGAAAGGGCAACCCAAGACAGGCATTCTCAAAGACGAGTCTCCTTTGAGTTGGCAAGTGTTGAAGAGACAATTACCCCCCTTCTCCATATTTCACGGCCATACTCTTCCTCGACTCCCCGAACTCCTCGTCTACGTCTTCCCACTCTGCAGCCTTTGTTTCCTGCTTTCTCTGTGCTTGCCTTGAGGGCTCCGCATTCTTCACCTCTACGCCAACCATTTATACCAGCTCATCACTGAAGACCAAGTGGAGACCATTATCTTCACTCTCCCTTTGCTTCAAATCAAGCTTCAAGTCATGTCTCAAGTCCAACACCATCTCAGAGGTCCATGCCAGGATTTCCAGATGATGTCTACTCCATGTTAACCAATCTTACCAGTGCCGTCAACTCACTTCGTGAAGAGTGGAATGAAACTCAAAACTCATTTTCTGCCATGAACAGACCAGCAGTTTCTGTTTCTCAAAGGATATCCCATCATTCCCCTTACAAGGCTCTTTCTAACCAACGCATCAAAGAACAATCCCGTGTTGATATGATAGCAAGTTTTGATATGGATTCAGTTGTTGTCCTTTGCTTACGCTGCCCAATAGAGAGTAGTTCGCGATGCATTGAAGCCCAAGCTTGGTATCACACATGATAGAGACATCAAGGAAGCAACTAAAGACCATCAGCATATGGCATCCCCTGAGGAGGTCAACAATTTTGACAATGAGGTAATTCCTGCCCCCTCATTGACTCCGTTCCGTCCTTACTGGGATGAGATACGGTGTCCCTGGAACAAATCTTTAGCTGAACAGTTCATAGACGAGATTCTGGCTGATGGTAATGAACTGGGTAGTGAGACGAGAGAGAATGTTAAGACTCACTTCTTTCAGCATCTATCAACTCTCAAGAAAGAGCTCACACATCAGACTCCTCAATTTCATGAAACTGAAGTCCAAGCAACTCAACGAGCAGAAAGACAACACCTGATCACATTGGCAAGGGGCCACGTGCAGAATCACCAGATTACCGTAAGGTCTTCTACTCTATGAAGTATGGCTGAGCTGATCCTTGGCAACACAGCTTTTCAAGTCTCAAGAGCAGATATGCAGAGAAGGACTTAACAAGTCTGACCATGCTATTTGGGAGGTGCTCCTTCGGCTTGTTCTTACACTCGGGACGGAAGGACAGAGTTCTGATGAGTCTGAAGATGAACCTGAAACCTTCTCTGTTTGGCACCGGCCCTGGCATAATGAGCACATTACAGAACTCCTCCAGTTCATCGACAGTCATCGAGAGACTTTGAACAACTATGGGAATAATCAGTCTGGAAAGCCTTTCAGAAAGAGAAAGTGCAAGAGCAATCCGCCACTCACCCGGGATCGGCCCATCATGAGGCTACCTTATAAATTCTACAGCAACGAGTTTCTCAGCACAAGGCATCCAGACCAACTCAACCACCTGGATGTTCAAAGCACCATTGAGTTGCCAGAATTTGAAGAGTACGTTCTCTGTCTGAGTCCTGGAACCTGTTGTAAATTGATGTTCATGCTGTTTCCAGTGAACAACTGGCACCACGTCCTGGACCATCATGCCCAGCATCATCACGCATGAGATCATCACATTATTCGTATTATAAGTATGTATATTCCCTGTTTTCTTGCTTACTCGTTGTATTGACTTAAGTCACAGTAGTGATGCAGATGCCTAGTTGGCAAAATTCCTATTATAGATGAACCAAATCCTGAATTGAAAGGTATTGACCTGATGCAGCAAGTTGATTTTATATTTTAGCAATACA
The DNA here is from genome assembly GCA_027475525.1 of Macrolepiota albuminosa. Taxonomy (NCBI): domain Eukaryota; kingdom Fungi; phylum Basidiomycota; class Agaricomycetes; order Agaricales; family Agaricaceae; genus Macrolepiota; species Macrolepiota albuminosa. Next base: position 6,394,425 of record JAMWFC010000049.1, on the reverse strand, counting down.
AGTAGTTGTGAGCTTCTACTGCTAACAATATATATCGAGCTTGCAAGTTTCTTTATAATTTCATCGCCTCTTCAGTTTCACTCAAGTTCTTCACCTTCTTATCATCATCCTCAACATTTCCTAACACATCCTAGAAGCTGTTTGCCATGCTAAGATGGCACGATCATGCAGTTGTTACAAATTTGAAAGTGACCCTCTATACCATGTAGTACATTGGTAGCTGTTTGCCTACCCTCAATCATGCCAGAGATCAACATCGTCACGATGGCTAGTCAATCATCGGCAATCACACATGTGGCTTTGTTTCGCTGACCACCTTCATAACAGTAAGTCACCTCATCAACACAACAAGCATCAAATTCTCCTCAGTCTTCAGATGTTCAGATTCAACTATGTTTACTTCAGTAAGTCAATCTCCCTCCATCATATAGTGATGCACTCCCACATTTCCTGACTGACTAACTATCTCAGGTTGTGCAAATTCCAACTCAACGAGTTACCAACTCTCCTCAGATCATCCCCAGCCTTGGTATCATTGTGACGACCAGTACAACTCAAAGCCGATATTATGCATCTGCCTGTCCCATCACTGGGTGTCTGGTACACTCCTTTGACCTCGTCTTCCTGACAGCAAATGGTCTTGTTCATGGCTCTTAACATTATTGAGTGGGTGATCTTTTCTGTTTCCTCTCTACTATGATTCTTATATGTGAGATGCAGTGACACTAAACTTAGTCTCTTATTGCGGAAATGACCGGTCCAGCCAAAAACCTCCTCATTTCACCCAAGGTTGCCATGCTGCATTCTATCTTCTCATGCTACATACAAGACATCATTTCTCACCTACACAGATCACATTCCTCCCTGAGATGGACGAGATCCAGTCTCGGACAAGTAAGAAGGAAACCGAAGCGTGAGAGGAGGAAGTCAGGAAGTATGCAAGTGAGGCCTTTTTATCTTGGTTTTGGAGCAGCACATAGTGAGTATTGTCAAAGAGCCAGGAGGCAGTCTTATGGTAGCCCATGGCATCTACACCATTCTCAACCTTCACACCACCTCTGGAGGTCGATATACTGACTGGCACTCAGACCACGGTTCCCATATTGCCAACTGTGTGTATCTTTCTTATCCACGATCTTATCACCTGTATTCATCTATCTTCAAGTCTGGAACCACAAAGACTTCCTTGATCACGCTGTCTGGCTCTGGCAACAGCTTGCTGCCCATGACAAGGACAACTCCTGGATCACAGGCTACAGCCCCCTCAATGAGCCCAACCCCAAACACACCCAGGTCATCGCCTTCTGTGATCGCATGCACAAAGCCATTCACAGTGTCAATCTGGATCACATCATCTTTTTCAACAGCAATCCCTTTGCCTCCAATTTCTACTTTGGCGATGCCCACGAGAAGTGGGCTAGTGTTGGTGCAGGTGTGGTATTCATGTCGTTCTCTTTTCCCTTTCTTCCATTAGCCTCTCCGCCCATTTTCCTGTGGAAATACAACCTCCCAAGATATCAAATTTGAGCTCTTCTTTAGTATGGCTCGTAGACCTATAACTATCCTGTAATTATTATGCAGGTCGTATCCCTTTTTGTGTCGGTGCTGAGCTGCTGGTGACTTCCTGATCCACTCCCTCAGTGACTCACTGATCGAGTCGATCTCTGTTTCTTTGACCTTTCTTGAGTGAAAATACAAATTGCGTTTCTTCTGAACATTTTCCTCTGTAAAATTGTTAAAAGTTTCTTTTTTTTTTTTTTTGGTGGTGCAATTGGCAGATGCCCAAATTGTTAAAAGTTTCAATCTCTATTTATGGAAGAAAAAGGATAAAATTATCAAAGAAAGACATAGAAAGAAAAAGGTTCCATTTTTCGATGCATACTTTGAAAGTAAATTTAGTTTCTTATTTCAAAAGAAATACGTAATAAAATATCAGAAGGTTTTCCACGATGTTTCTGATGGCTAGAGAGTGGTAAAGAGATATCATTTTATCACAGGAAAGGATTTGGATGAAGGTATAGAATTTCCTTACTTTTACTACAAGAAGTTGCTTATGTATTTCCCATCAAAAAATGACATGGAAGTAGCATGACAGCTTTCTTTGTCACTTTTTCCAAGGGAAACACGTTCTGGCCTCAGCAGTGCTTGAGACGACCTACCCATAGTCATGAACCACTTGCCACTTCCTAAACATATCTTCCCTCAAGCTAACAATACCACTGACAGCCTGCTGTACGGCGCTGCCCTTGTACGTATTCGGTCTTGTGATGTTGGGACTAAACACGGTCCACTGCTCGGGTGTGCTGTTGAGGTAGACGCAGTCGGCCGAAAAGGGCACAAACTGGGCAGACATGGACGCGACATGGCCAGTCGGGGTGTCCTTGGCATATTCGGCTTCGAAAACGTCGATCTCTGGGGCGCCGCAGCCGACAGAGGTGGAAGGACCTGGGTGGTCGGAACCAGGACATGAGCAGGCGCTGTGGAGCGTGAGAGTGGGTGCAAGATAACAAAAATGGACCTACGAGAGCCGTTGGCCGCTTAGCCAGCTCAACTCGTTATTGTACTTGCTCCTGGAGGCGTCCGAGTGGAGTGCAGCGGCGGGGCCTGAGCCGTCTTTGAGCGTCTCATTGGGAAACGTGCCGACGTCGCACGAGTTGTAGCTGGTAGATAGATTAAGACTGACAGAAAGCAATCAAGAAGACTCACGTGTATGGCCACATGCCGTCTGTCGTTGCAGGGTAGGTTTCCCATTGTCCATGCACCAGGCCACTGGGAAGGATAAGCACGGAGTGTGAAAGGATTAGAAAATTACTCACGTAGCCTTTTGACTCTGACGACAGAGACTTCAATATAGCCACTGGAAAAGCAAAACTTGTTCCAGTTCTGTAACATGCCGCTGCGATAGTCGAGAATGTTGTTCTGGGTGAGGCCTGACTGGAGGGTGGACGTGGAGTCGAGGGTGATGACGAGACTGCCGTTGCGGGTGGTGATCTGCTGGGGGTCGTACCACTCGAGGTCGCCGGTTGCGCCACGTGTGGAGACAGCGGGAGGGGCGACGATGGGTTGAGCGGGGACGAGACGAACAAGGTGGACGACATGACACGCGGGGGTCGGTTCGGTGCGAAGCAATGGCAATCCACACAGCTCAGTAAGCCATCAAATGCCCAGGACGTACTGATTGTTCAAAGTCGAACATCTCCCATCTCCTTCCAAAATCCAAGGCCATGGCTTGGGTCTTGAAAGTCTGCGGGTGAGTGGGCGGATATAGGGTGGGACTTGTATGTGGGCGCGCATGCTCATTTTGAACGGTGGAAATCAGAAACGTATAGTAACATGGTTTGGTTTGTCGATAAATACTTAGTTCGTTTTCGGTGTCTCAAAGTTGCTTTTGACCGTCACTTTTGTGCTTGAAAAAAAAGACTAACCCGGATAGGGAATCCTCAATCTCTTTGTGGTGTGAATGCAGGATGTTTCTTTTCTGGGACGTGTCTCGCAAAGAGAAAAAAGAACAAAACCATCGCAGTGAGTCGGTCAAGGTTCTTGTAAATTCAGTGATCTTTTCAGCGGATTTAATTATAAGATTTGTAAGCGTATAACATCAACCTCTCGAGTCTCGATAAGTATAGCAACTTCTCATCTGCGTCTCTTGCCTGTGAGAACAGGAACATTTGTTCACAAATCAGAACTCTAACAGCACGCAGGATCGAATGAGATACCTACAAAGTTTGAATTAGAACTGTAGCACTCATTCAATTTCGATCCGAGCCTGACGCCGCAGTGTCTGTTTTGTCTATCGTAGGGCGTATCAAGGACTAGGCGTCGGTCCTCGGAAGACAAGATAGAATGATGTCCCGGAATCTTAACAAAGTACGCTCCGAGTCTATGAATTCAAACTGGGATGTTGACGCGAGTTCCGAGTAGCCGATTTTGGGGTGATTTCCACTATCTGGGTTAAGGAGAACTTGATGTTGATTTTAAGATGTGAACTACATATCTAGTCAACTCAGATTAACAGAACGGAGATCAAAGACACGCCCTAGATGACCAAAACATTCGCTGCGTGCATACAAGGGTTCGTCTTGATCCAGAACTGTGGCATCATTTTATTCTCGGGCAAGAGGAAGAACCAAGGGTCTCTTATGCTAACTGAGGCTTGTAAGCAATTCTGGATTGACACGCGTGACAAACTTGCTTGCCGAGTCGCACACAAAAAAGACTAACGCTACCCATGACTGCAACGTTCAGAATGCCGCCACGACCCAATCCTCGCAGACCTCGCAGCAGTCTCCATATTGAGGCCCAGGATGCACACCAAACTCATCATACGACTGCGCACGGGCACGCTCCATGGAATCGAAGGATTCATTACGCCGGTACAAAAGCTGGCGGTGTTGTCGTTTGATGGTGGAATAGTGAGGTCAAGAGGGTGCGATCGTCAAGGGTTATCATCAAGTTCAGTGGCGTTGTGTACGGTACGTAGTCTATTTTGAAATCAGAAAAATTCAGTAAATCACAAAGACGACGTACAATGCCCGTCATTTGCAGGACCTACGCCACTCCACTATTGAGTACAGCGCTCGGGAACGCGGCACCGGTACTACTGTTCCCAATCTGGACCGGACGTGGTTCCCCATTAGAGATCGCGCGCACCTACGTTGCTCATAAATACACAAGTCGTAATGTACAACAATGACTATCAGAAGTCTGTCCCCGTCTATTCTCCCTCGCTGCCTCGTCGCCTGACTATACCCGAACCCATCCGAAACATTCGCTGATCCCTCTCGACTTGGACCGGGGGAGATAGGACGTGAGACATTGATGATCTCAGAAAGTTGATCGTGGAGCCGTAGCGCACACAGTGAGTAGATCTAGAAGCTTGCAGTCCCTCCTGGACTATCGGAAGGGACATCAGATAAATGCCATCATGCCAGAAAAGGACAATAATCATGCACAAAAGGAAAAAGAGAGACGCCCACGGAATGTTTTACGCCATCGGCCTTCCACATTGTCATTCCACATCGTCACAATTGCAAAACCAGAAATCTCCTCCGTTTCCACTTCCCCCTCAACATCTGCCCCTACCTCCTCTTTCACAGTGCCCTCTCCTAACACCGTCCCTGTTTCTCGCCGGCTCTACTTCAAGCCCTTCAGTAACCCTCGGATCAACCCCGCGTCAGACTACTGCGCCCAGCTCAAGTTCCTGGTCTGACGACGTGTATCCTCTGTATCGAGCTTCGATAAAACGCTCCCGCTGTCACCAAATTTAGAAGAGAATCCTTGATCCTTGGGATCGTCCTTATGGGTCTGGGCCGGCCCAGGTGCCGAAGAATGAGGGCATACGGAGGAATGTGTGGTTAGTGTTACGGACGAGAAAGGGAAGAAAGTCAATACCAGGGCGAGGTTGAGAGAATTAAAGGGCATGTCTTGTTAAGTTCTCCTTCATTTTTACTGAGCCTTTTGACGCATCCCTTTTTAGTGGCTGTTTGTTTTGATACTTGTCACGCCATCTGCGCTGATGTCCTCGTGTTGATGATTTCTCCCCTTCTTTTTGACTACTCTGTCGCTGTTTTTCACGTTTCACAGTTTTACTGAAGTCTACTTAAATCCTCTTCAACTTGGCTACTATTCTTTGTTACCACCACTCTTAAACCTACACTAATGTCGCATCTTCAAATAATAGGTCACCCCTTCCCATCTTCATCCTCACAATCGCCTTCTAGATCTCACCCGGCCTCTCCAAATTTATATTGCCAGCAATGCCACCTCAGCGCACCCTCGTCATTGAATGACCGTTCATCTTCATCTTCTCGCAGTCGCTCACACTCGAGAAACCCCCGTTCTACTCAATCCGAGGCCTCAAGCGATCCCAGCACCAGTCTCACTCCCGCAGCCGCTGTTGTCGTTGCCTACAAGCAACAGGAAGACATTAACCAAACATCGCACATCATGCACAGCAGTATTGATGTTGATGCCAGTGAGAGCAGGAAGGGATACCGTCAGTTGGGTATGTGGAAGAAGATGAAGAGATCATATACATCTTTTGGACACGGATGTTTTGCGACCCAGTCCCAACCGTGCACATCGGCTATGGATTCCAAACTTGCACCGAGTGAAGAGGGCGGAGGGAAGCACCGGCACATCATACTGTGTCAGACCATGTCATAGCCGTGGGAAGACGAGGAAGTGGTTGAGTATATGAAGGAGTGGCAGTAGCTATGGAGAAGAGGCTCAGACCAGTCGCTCGGGGGACAGATTGAACGCTGTGCGGGGGGGTCCACCCGAGCTTCGGTTCATTCTGATGCAAAACCTGCGGCTGCTCCATGACGTGTGGTTCATTGTGCTCAGTTGAGCGCTTCGCGAGGGGGAGTTAGTATCCTGTCGCTACACGGAAGCGAGAGAGCTAACCTCGCTCATGTGATCCGAGGCGGGGCCTTGAGATGAGGTGCGGCGAACGCCGTCTGGAAGAAGATGACGGCCACCACGATGGTGTTGAATTTCATGGTTCAAGTGAGTCAATGTGAGGCTGAGTGTGTGATTTGTTGGTGTGGTGTGTCCATTCCGATGAGAGTAGATTGGAATGCTGCAGCTCATCCTGCATTCTGGCGGTATTTATGCAATTTTTTTCGATAGAGGGGCTAGAATCTCCGCCGAGGTATTTTACCTTTCGAGGTATGAACCCACTCCATCGTCTGTGGATCGAATGGGAGGAGGTCAAAACGTCCGTCGTGCGGGTGCTCCTTGCCAATATAAGCGACCGAGGCAAACGGCTGGAGATGAGGTCCGATCTGACAGGGCTGGAGCGTGTTCTTAAACCAGGCAGAGCCGACGAAGAGGGGTGAACCGTCGGAATCATAACATACGGGCGAGCCAGCGACTGCAGCGGCAGGGAAAGGAGATGTTGTCATCAGACGTACACGATGACCACATGGCGGCACATAGTGTGCCTGGTCGGTGAAGGACTGAGGGACAAATGGGAAATCGGGAACGGCATTCGGAACAGAAGCACCATGTTCAGTACCCGGGAAATGAGGCGCAAAATCTGCCTCGTCGGCGGGGGATTGAGGGACAGATGGGCAATCGGGAGAGCCAGGAAATGTTTGCACGGATCCGCGACGGTACGCAGTTTCCAACTGCTATTATTTTACCAAGCTTTAATTAGCACCGAGCGGTTTTCCTGAGAGGGACTCTTACTCCCTCCGTTAGTTCCCCGAGCGCCACTGGAAACATCATTTACTCCACTCGCATCGTGTCGGCGACTCCCCTCGTTACTTCAACTCTCTCGAGCATACGATCTGACACAAGCATCCTCTCCAACATCAAGCCCGGGACCTGCACTGATGACTACAGAATCAGCCATATCGTTTACGCCTATCTCAGTCTACGGTAACGACAATGAGTGGCTCCTCTGCTGACTCCCAGGCCTCGGCCTCGACGAGTAATGCCGCCGGCGTTACATATTCTAATGGTGCCTTTACCCTTTTCACGTTGAATGGTGTTATTGGTGTTGTCGCTGGTATGGCTCTGGCACTGGTCTAGAGGCCTAGGTGATCCTAGCGCCATAATGCAATAGAAATTGTCACCCTAAATTTCATCTATAATTAGCGAGTGATACAAGGATGCATCTAACAAGATGTTACTGCGTATTGCTCTCCATATCATCAAGTCCAATCTGACCAGGGAACTCTGAATTACAAACGGCCAGAGAGGATCCATGCGCCGACTGGTTCATATGGTCAAACTGTTTTCGCGGCGGTATTTGTGAAAAAGAGTCTTTTATGTACTCTTGGAAAGGTGTCTCTTCATCGACGGTTTATCACCGCCTCGATTATGAGCCAGGACGTCACTTCCTGCTTGGTCTTGAGGCAGAGTCGATTGCTACTTGGAATGCAGACAGCGGGGACCTTCCTCAAGCTTGTCTCGGAAAGATTCAGGGTTCAGTGGTTGTTCGTTCATTGTAATCCTCAATCCCTGACTTTTATTCACAGCATACCACGTATTTTCAGTACATCAGTTCCCACAAGATCGTCCTAGCCAACAGTTTAGCGGATGGTGACAGTGCTGTGCTTTGTCTTCTTCTCACTGACTGTTACTGTAGTCATTTTCAACCTCAATGGACCCACCTGGGATGTGCGAGGCATTCAATTGTTGGGATGATGCTCGAACACTAAACTTGAACCTGTTCGGCCCCCATCTGTCGCTGGAACTCATGTCCTGGTAAAAAAGCGTAGGCGACATATGGTATTTTTGAATTACCAGGACTTACGGAAAACGGGCATGTATTTTACTTTGACTAAGTACAACTTAATAGAACAAATGTAATGACCGTGAAACCGAGACACATATGACTTTTACTCCACACAAAGATTCTCCCCAGAGATCCAGTCACGGTTTGGGTTGATAAAAAGATAAGTGTGTTTAGCTGCGCCTGACCGATACCTTGGCTCTGTGTGATTGCGTAGCAGAAATCGCAACTCTGTACTGTATAGGTTTTACTGCAAGGGCTACCACCTCCGCCTACACAGTAGGCTTCATCAGCAAGAATGTTCGTGCAATCCGTGGATACCTCCAGGTTCCTGCGAAATTATTGTTTAGCTGCAAAGAAATAATAGCTCTGTAGGCCGTTTGGCCTTGAAATGCCTGGCAGTTACAGCCAATTTGCCCCGTCGAGCATCCGAAATGGACGATTTAAGCTTTTCAAGCCTCGATTTCTATCTTTTACCTATACATGTGTAGTTGTTTCATAAATTTCATCTTATTAAACCCTTATGACACATTCAGCGTCTGCCTTGATGTTTCAGTGTATTTCGTCTCTGTGAAACGCCTGACGGTTTCAATCATACTTTATCCTTCGCTGATCTTCCTGGCCATGACCGCTAGTTGTTGCATGCGAGTATTCTATTAACGGTGCTGGTCGTCGCTTTCCCTGGTTTCTTAAAGTCGTCCGATAGTGTTTGGCCATATGAAAGTCATACAACCCTTGAGAACGTACGTCACGTTATCACATCCTCGCCGTTTTAAAGATTGACAACGAATTGCTCACATAGTGACACTTCACCACCTGTGCGTTATTTAAATCCTCCCTGGTGAGAAACGTGCGCATGAAATTGGTCGTATAAACAACCGTGAGAGGGTGGGACGAAATACAAGTGGAAGGCCACCGATGGTTTACAACGATAACAATCTTAAAAATTTGATGCGTAAGCCCAACGAAACGGAAATGGGATCAAAAATCAACATACCTTTTCGTGGTGCGAGTGACACTGTCTTTGGAACCAGCATGGCTGGAATGCCTCATGCAGGTGATATGACGTGGAGTTTGTCTAGCATGTTCTATAAGTACATGTCGATTGTTGATTCAACTAATGTGTGACAAACGACTTACCCTGGTATGGTTGTAACTCATCGCCAAGTCTGGGTAACCTACAACGGGCAAGATGAAAATGGAGATTTGATTTTCATAGATTGTGGACGCGTATGTGCCACCGGTCTTACACTAAAAAAGGTCAGGCAGGCGGGTAGATAAGACTCGAGCCATCTCGATAAGGACCACAACAGTGGTGTATCATATGAGGCGTCTGTCATGATTATATTTAAGGTTTGTCTTCGTTTTCTTTTCAGATTTAATCAGAGTGAAAACGTACCCTGCAATGAAGTCAGTTCAAAGTAGATAACCATCGAGCCGCGCTTATCAAGGACCTATGTAGAATCATCGTAGATACTTCAACCGTTCGCACCGTGCGAGGGACAGGAAAAAAACATATGTCAATAGCCAGCGTGCGGACTGGAAGCTTGTGAAGGGCTACAGTCATGTCCTCAAAAGGAGTCTAACCTTCCGGAGGAAGTGAAGAGTAATGAGAAATTTGTAGCGAGCAGGCCGCTGAAGAAACGAGGTTAATGCAGGAAAGGGGTGAGAACAGAAAAAAGGTGCGTGAAGGCATGCCGATGAATTGGGAAGGATCCCACGTGTCCTCAAGCCCTTAACTGTGATTCTTGCTTACCGTCGTCTGAAAATCGAGGAAAGCACTGGCATAGAGAGACAATAGACTAATCTCACTTGTGATGTGTGCCCAGTTGATGAGGACGAGGGGGAATGATTTGCGGCCGTCGCTGTGGTTCAACTCATACGACAACAAGACATAACGAGGCGAATGATCCGGCAGCTCAGCCAGATCGGTCAAGATTTCAACAGTATTTCGGCACACTGCTCCACCTTCTGCCAATTCTTCAATTCTAATATCATCGAATCACTCTATCTCCTCGAGGATGACTTTCGGCTTGTTTCTCTTAATGATCATAGCCGCAAACTTGCACTTGCGCAAGGGTATCCTTGATTGATCGTGGGATATCGACGGTTTGGGACATTGAAGAGGTCAACGAGAGGCGGCATCGAAAGAATGGTAACAAGCATTGATACATCAAGATTGAATCTGCTGTAGAGATGCAAGATAAGAATTGCGCATTTGATTTACAAACTATGTACAGTCGAGGACAAGCAAACCCTACCAAACAAACTGACTACCGGCCACAATGAATGGAAAGTCAGGGAAACTGTAAAAATGTGTTATTTAGACTCCTTAGACATGAAATTATCGAGCACATTTTGCTCAATCATAGCTTTGATTTTTTGACCTCAAAAATTTGGCCAGCCCCTTGAAAAAATAGCTAAAATTACAAAAAATATGGCAACTGATTCCTTTCATCTAACAAAGATGGTTTCCGGTAATATATTCAGGGTCAGAATGATCAAAGTGACACAAAAAAAAGTTTTGATAGTGACTCAAACAACAAAAAATTTCAACTTTTGCTATCTGTTCACCTTGATGACAAAGGGAAAGTGGGCTAAAAACTCATATAACACTTCAGGCCTTTGAAATAGAAAGACCAGGACATCAAGCAGGATGATTTCGCAAATCAAGTGTCAAGGCTCGGACATGAATGTATTTTCCTTCCCAAGTTTCATTGTGAGCTGAATCCCATTGAGATGGCGAGTCTTTACTTTACCTTCATATCATCCTCTCAATACTCAATTCTTCAGTATTGGGGATGGGCAAAGTAGAGGTACAGAGAGAAGCCTAAAGAACATTTGAAGATGCAAAGATGGCTGCGTTCGAAGCACTTGATGCATGTCCCATGGATGTCATCAAGAAATTCATAAACCGAACTTGGCGATTTATGAGCGCTTATCATCTGGGCTTGAAGGGAAAGGCCGTGGCATGGGCAGTTCGCAAACAGAAGGGTCATCGAGCAGTATCTCAGTCTGCGATGATACATCTTGAGGCTCTCTTAGGCACATAGATTCTTGTAAATTGGGCCAAAAAATTTGGCCACCTCAAAAAGTAGTGGGAAAAATTTCGGACAAGTGTTTTTTGGCATTTTTCGCTAATCTGAGCTCAGAGTCACTAAGATCTTGGGAATCTGCCGACTAGACCTCTCAGAAACCCATTTGTAGGGTTTGCTTGTCCTCGACTGTATGTACAAGCATATACAAGAACTTGTCTCAGGTGCTGATCTCCCTGAAATCAGCAATTGGGCTCAACCAACAGAACAAGTGGAGAACCTACCTTTTAATTCACATTTGTAACAACGCTGCGTTCCTCCATGTTTCAGGTATCCTGATTGTTATCATCATTAACCTGCTGTAATAAAAACATTGACATTCAAAAGCAGAATATGAAGCGTGAAATTGGACGCTTACTTCTCCATCGTCCATCTTGCCTTTGTTTGTCATGGTCATCTGGCGAATATGCTTGAACACACATGAGTTGCTTGCCACAGGAAGGAGACGATGAAGGGAAAACATAGTCAAGGTGCGCTTCATAAGCTGGGAATACCGCTGCCCATGTCCAACACCTTTAAGCATGCTGCTTGTCAGGCTTGTCTGTTTGTAGGAAAGAAGCAAGGATCTTTTCAACTAAATTGAAAATGTCACGACCCCTCCCCTCTGGATCCACTCTGGAACACCCCCGGAACACCATCTGGGACCCTCCCTCCAACCCCACAGGACACGCCCCACCATCACAACTACCGACACCGCCATCACGCACATCAAGGACTGCCATCAGCTGCCACCAGCCCCGATCAACGATCGGATCACACGACTCGCTTCCAGCTATCATGCATCACGCATCACAGCTCCCTCCATGCTAATTGATCGTGCGCCCCACACACGTGATCCAAGTATACAGTCCCTGCCCGCTACTCAATGACTCCTGGAACCCATCCCAGACACTCCAGAACCCCGAGACCTGGTCCCGTAGTACTTATAGCGTAGTTCCCTGTTGTATTTGCTAGTCTTGATATTACATTAACTTGGATTACTTGAATTGTTGCGTGCCCTCTGCTTGACTGGTATGCACTGACTGGCACGCTTTGACTGGCATGCTTGAATAATCGCATGCTCTAAGTTTGGTATGCACTTTGCAACTTTTAATTTGTTGACCCGGTCTCATCTTAGAACCCCCAGTTCACGACTCGACCCCCACCCTACCCTCAGCTACCCGAAACCCAAAACCCCCGTTCCCTCTCCTGGGGTTACCCCTGTCCACGTCTTGAACCCCGGAGTCCTAGCCCCGGAGTTCCAGACACCTGAGTATCCGTAGATCAAGTCCGCATTGTAAGGGCGTTGCTTTCCTGGAAAGCCCCCGACTCAGCAGAACCTGACATAATATCAAGACTCCCTCCTTACACCGTTCTTGATGGCTACGTATACTCATACTTACTATCCCACAAGCTACCAGACCGACCCTTATGGGCACCCGGTCTCTGATCACTACCCCGCACAGACCCCTTGCCCCACCTATCCACCCCTCCCGTACAAACCCCAATACCTCCACCGCTACTGGGCCCCTGACCCATCTCTCTATGATCTGGGGCCCTCAGCCAGCTGGGCCCCTCTGCCCAACCTAGCCATGGCATGACCCATGGAGGTCCCCTCGTACTGGAGCATTCCCAGGGGCCTACCGGAGACACCACCAGTCCCCAGTAGACCTCGCCCGGTACCCCCTAGTAAGGGCCCCTTTGCACCCACCCCCTACTACGGTTACCAGTGCCCTGCCCCCCAACCCTGGGGACCCCTCAACTATGACTATCTCCCTTGACACTACCTAACCGCTGCCCCACCCACTCGGACTCCCCCCTCGCCAATGGGACGACGACGTCTCGAGGACTACGAACGGCAATGGGACAAAGTACTCCGCTCACTTAAGATCTCACCAGAGGACTTCACGCAACAGGCAAGGGCGCTACTCATGGAATTCGGACATGACGACTTCACAGGCACTCCAGAGGACTGGGCCCATTGCTTGGTCAAATTCGGGGATCGCCTTATGCAAGGAGAACTCCCGGAGCAGACTATGGTAAAGTATAGACATAACACAATCCTCCACAAAGAATTGCAACAACTGCTCGACAAAGTCCACGCATCCCCCTCCCCTCGACCCCTTAACGACCCTGCAGACCCAGGCCGCTCGATTCACATCCAGCGGGAACCCCTGGAACCAGCCCTGGCAACTCCTGCGGCCCCCACTATAGAGCAACGACAACGGGAAGAGCAACAAAATGCCTCAGCCATACTACGGTCCCTTAACCTGATGGGAGGGCTATTCAATCAGCCTGCTGCCCACACAGTAGGCTTGTCAACTCGCCGTAGGGCTAACTCCGTTCCTAGCACCTTCAAGACCTGGGGACAGCCCCAGAGGCTCCTGGAACCCCTCCTGCGAATGGACAACACCCGACCCCCAGCCCAGGCGAACCCTGGTAGACCCTGCACGGACACCCCTAGCATGGACAACACACTGTGCTACATCGACGAGCTCATGCGCAGCAACAACGAGCAATGTCCTGCGCCCATGCCTGCCCTGGTACTGCTCCGGCCCCTCCAGAGCCCAACTTCTGCCGCGACCCCCCACCCCACTTCGATCTGCGGAACCCCCCACAGCCCCCGATGCAAGCGCTGATGACGCCCAAAGTTTGGTCAGTAACAAATGTGACTATAGTGTTACCGTACCAATTGCTTGCGTTGGGCATGCTATAAGTGATGTGAGGAGTCCCGGGCAGGTCCCAGAGAACGCGCCTGTGAAAAAGGGGAAAAGTCGGTAACGAGGTCGGCAAGTGTCAAGCGCTAAGGTAAAGCGCTTAGCGAAGTCTAAGCGTCGATAATGCCTGCCGTAGTTGCAAGGCGCGAGTGTGTCGAGTGTTGGCGAGCGTCTGTAACTGCCGATGAGTTCAACGTTGCTGACTGTAAATGAGCTCTTGAGCGTAAGGGAGACTGAAGTAAGGGGAGCAGGAAATTCTGGTCTGTTATTCTCTGGCGTATGTACAAGTCGGTAAATGCTTTATATACTACAAGGAGTTCGCCGTCGCCAGTGGCTAATGATGCCAGAGTGCGGTAAACTAGAAAATTTCATAGGGGTAGCTCCAACGGTTTCAGATCCCTACCGTCCATTCAAGAGCCTTAGCGACGCCAGGCGACAGATCGCGAAGCTAAACCATCACTCCATCACCCTTCTGTCCGTCCAAAAGGCTTAGCAGTGTCAGGCGCCAGATCGAGGCGCTAAGCGGTGTCAGACGCCAATGTCAAACGCCAAGCTGTCTGTCAGTTTTTGATAGATCATCAGGCTTCTCGCTAAGCGCTGTCGTCAGTGACTGATGCCATCTGTCAGTTGTCATTCTGTCTGCCGTCGGCGCTATCACTGATTGGATCTGCTTCTTGCCATGCACGGCCGTCAAATATTGCCAAAAATGGCTAGTTAGCACGCGCTAAGGTATCCCGGACCTGTGCCGTGCTGCCGTAGCCTGCCGTTGATGCGCTGATCCTATATGGGGTCCTATCAGCGCGACCCTCCCGGGTTGAACGTCCCCCATACCTGGCACCTGACCCTGCACCCAGCCCCCCTCAGATTGACCCGACACCACTGGACCCTCCCCAACCACCTCTGCCACCCCCAGCCGAGCCTCGAGGGCGACCCCCAGGCCCTCCACCTCCGCCACCCCCTGCGTGGAGACCCAGGCCTCCCCCTGGCAGGAACGAACCCCCCTGGGACAATGGACCCCCAGGTGAGCCACCCGAAGGAGGCCCTCCAGGCGGGTGGGGTCCTGCTCTCGGTGCCTTTCCTCCACAAGGAGGGAGGGGTAACCATTATTACTACTACTACAATGCTGGCCCCCCTCCCTGCAACGCTACCGGATTGGATGACGCTCGTGACGCCCTCACCCGCAAAGGATGTCTGGACATTCAAAAGCCCGACGCATTCACGGGCCGGGACCCCCAAAAATAGCGTACATTCCTCACTCAGTGTCTTAATACGTTTCAGGCAAAACCACTCACGTTTCAGGTTGACAGCTTCCAGGTGGCCTTTGCCGCCTCGTACCTCCAGGAGATCGTCTTCGACCACTACACGGCCCTCATCCAGTTCGACCCCAATAACCCGGCACTCACTCGCTGGCAAGCCTTTGTCAACGAGTTCTCCGGGAAATTTGGGATCTACGACACCGTGGCCGAGGCCGAGGACAACCTCTTCAACCTCTGGATGCGCTCTGAAGAACGTTTCACCACCTTCATCGTACGTTTTGAGAAGGAAGCTTACGAGACAGGCTGGAATTACAGCGCCCTCCAGTACGCCCTCTGCCGCCCTGCCGCAACGTATCAAGGATGTCCTCTGACTTGCCCCAAAACAACCCTCCTATGACGAATATAAGGCCCTCGTCATGCAGATCAACCAACGTTACTGGGAAGACCGCAGCAAGTATTTGAACTCCCGACCCCCCTGGAACCCTAGGGGAGGACCCCCATGGCCCTTTGGTGAAACCCCCAACCCCCAAATCTGAAACCCCAGTCCCCCCGTGTTTCCTGGCGGCCGAGCCCCAGTGAGTCATGGCCCGCCCAATACTAACCCCAGCAGCGGCACCCGCCCCCAGGCCCAACTCAACGCCACCATGGCCGCCAACGACCCGGACAACGTGCCAAACCCCAAGGAACTCCCGGAAGACTCTGAAGATCCCGACTTCACCAACGAATGGGACAAAGAGGCTCTCCAGGCTAACCGGCTCTCAAAAAAGGGGCGATCCTGGGTTGAGGTCCCGAAGAATGTGCAGGAACGACGGAGAAGGGAGGGTGTTTGCATACTCTGTGGTGAGAAAGACCATTTCATCTCCGAGTGCCTCCAACGACAGGTCATGGAACGTGCCACCTGGACCTTTGAAGGGGAGGACGCCACCTACGAGTATTTGGAAAACGACCTGGCGATTTAGACCCGGAAGACGCCCTAAATCATGGAATTGACCCCAACGTCTTCTCTGCCCAGGTTTCCCATCTTTGCTCCACGACACTTGCACAGGACACCCTCACGGCTTACCTACCCTCCCACTCCTCATACTCCCTCCTCCTCAAAACCCGCCTCACCCCCTCTGGAACCCCCCTCAACACCCTCGTTGACAGTGGTGCCACCGACAACTTCATCGACAAAGCATGGTCTACCTTTGCCCCGGAACCCGCTCAGCAACTCCCAGTCCCAGTGTGGCTCTGCCTCTTCGACGGAGATGCCTCTACGGCGGGGGACATTACTCACTTCGTGCGTATGCCCATTACTTTCACCAATGGACAGACTCACACCTTCCGGATGTTGATAACCAAACTCTACTCCTTCACACCCCTGGTCTTAGGGCTCCTGTGGCTCAGAGACACCAACCCCCGCATCAATTGGCGACATCTTACCCTTCGCCTGACCCAGGACCCGACGCCCGACGACCAACAACTCCCTTTCGACATCCTCTGCTCTCCAGACCCTACTCCGAAGGACCCCCCGGACGGGCCCCCACCACCCCCCAGACTCCAGTCCTGCTCGTCCCAATCCTTCGTCATCAATGCCAGGCTGGATGGCGCCTCAGGGCCGATATTGGCCCTCATCGACAGCGGAGCCACCGGAGTCTTCATCAGCGATGCCCTTGACCTCTCCCACGACTCCTTCGACCAGCCCCTCCGCCTGCAATGCCTTGACGGCACCCCCTCCTCCTCCGGCCCCATTTAGAGGTCTCACTTGGGACACGTGACCCTGAACAACAACTACGAGTTCACCTCCAACTTCCTGGTCACGCAACTTCATGAATCGACCCTGATGGTGCTGGGACTACTCTGGCTGCGTGACACGAACCCCAACATCAATTGGAGGATGCTCACCATGACCTTCCCAGGACCCAAAGACCACCCCTTGACCGCCGTGCACCTCCAGGCCCTAGGGAGTGACCCGATACCCGACATCCCCAGAATGACAGCCGTGCCCCCCATGCCCATCCAAGCCCGCAAGGCTCCTGATCGATCCCCAAACATTCCTCGGAACAAGTACAAAGGGCCAAACTACCCAAGTCGGTCCCAGACACATGTCACACCCACTCCGGCTGATGCATCCACAACCCTGATCGACCCGAATGCACTCGACATTAGGATTATTGGAGCCGCCCCCTTTGCCCACCTCATGAAGGACGGAACCCCCACGTTTCAGCTACACACCTCGCCATCTCTCCCAGAAGAACACTTACGAGGGGACGCTATCCCCCTGGAAAAGAAAACCAAGGAGTAGATCCTCCAAGAAGTAGTTCCCCCAGAGTATCACGAGTTTGCTGATGTATTCTCCGAAGGAGACGCCAAGGAGATTCCCCCTCACTGTCCCTATGACCATACTATCAACCTCGAGGAAGGAGCCACCCCCCCTTTGGCAAGGTGTACAACATGTCGGAAGTCGAACTCCGGGCCCTCAAGGACTACCTCGACAAAATGCTCGGTAAGGGATTCATCCAACCCTCTGCCTCCGCCGCCAGAGCTCCGGTGCTATTTGCCAAGAAGAAGGACGGTTTGCTCCAACTCTGCATTGACTACCGGGGACTCAATAAGATCACCAGGAAGAACCACTACCCGCTCCTGCTCATTGGCAACCTGGTCAATCGACTCCGCAGTGCCAAGGTTTACACGAAAATTGATCTCCGCTCTGGCTACAACAACGTCCACATCGCTCCGGGACATGAGTGGAAAACTGCGTTCTGTACGCGGTACGGTCTGTTTGAGTACCTTGTGATGCCTTTCGGAATGACTAACTCCCCCGCTACGCTCCAATACTTCATGAACGACATTTTCCATGACATGAGCGACGTCTTTGTGATTGTCTACTTGGACGACATCCTCATCTACTCCGACTCAAAGGAGGACCACCAGAGGCACATCCGGCAAGTCCTCGAACGCCTCCGGGAGCACAACCTCCATGCCAAGCCCAAGAAGTGTTCATTCCACATGGAAGAGGTTGAGTATCTCGGCGTCATCATATTCCCAAATGGCGTTCGCATGGACCCCCACAAGGTCGAGGCCATCGTCAACTGGCTGCAGCCCCGGAACATCAAGGAAGTACAGTCCTTCTTGGGTTTCGCTAATTTCTACTGGAGGTTTATAGACAACTACTCCGGTATCACAAAACCCCTCAACCGGCTCACATGCAAGGACGTCGCCTGGAACTGGGACAGTAAGTGCCAGAGTGTCTTTAACCTGCTCAAGGAGGCTTTCACAGTTGCCCCCGTACTCCAGCACTACGACCTGGCCCTCCCGATTATCCTGGAATGTGACGCCTCCAACTACGCCATCGCCGGGATTCTCTTGCAGATGGGACCTGACGGCGGGGAACCCCGGCCAGTTGCCTTCTACACCCGGTCCATGATTGACGCCAAGCTCAACTACAACATCTACAACAAGGAGCTCCTCGCCATCGTCAAAGCCTTCAAACAATGGCGAGCCTACCTCGAAAGAGCCCGGCACCAGATTCAGGTCTACTCGGATCACAACAACCTGCAGTACTTCACCACGACCAAGCAACTTAGTCAACGGCAGGCCCAATGGTCCGAGGTCCTCTCGGAATACAACTTCACGATCCAGTACCGCCCGGGACAACTTGGAGCTAAACCCGATGCCCTCACCTGTTGCCAGACGTCTACCTCAAGAAGTCGTTCGAGGCAAAACGCAATGCATTCAATCATCACGTGGTGATTCCTTCCGAACATCTGAATGCCGTACTGATCTTAAACGACGAAGGAACCCTGAGCCAGATCCGCCACGCCCCCCAAGACAAGTACTTTACCGACCACAACCCCCGCAAACCCCCCGATGGAACTGACCGGGACCTTGCTTTCTCCTTGTCCCCCAACAAAAAACTCCTCCTCTGGGATGGCTGCATCTATGTCCCGGGTCACGCCCAACTTTGCTACGATGTTCTCCGCCAACACCACGACCACAAGCTCCAGAGACACCCTGGAATACGTAAGACCCTCCAGCTTATCTCCTGGACTTACTTTTGGCCAGGGCTGAAGGATGTGACCCGCTACATTCGATTGTGCGAACCCTGCCTCCAGGCCAAGGTTCCTGACACCAACCATACAGACTCCTGAAACCCCTGCCGGTTGGACAACACCCCTGGTCTTCTATATTCCTGGACCACATCGTTGAACTCCCGGAATCTGAAGAGTTCGATGCCATTCTTGTTGTTGTGTGCAGGCTAACCAAACAGGGCATCTTCCTACCTTGCCACACCACGGACACCACCCCGGACTTCGCCCAGCTGTTCCTTGAGCATGTCTTCACCAAACATGGACTCCCAGATGACATCGTCTCCGACCATGGCCCACTCTTCGTGTCCAAGTTCTGGACTTCCCTGTGTAAGGCCCTTGAAGTAAAGACTAACCTCTCTACTGCCTACCACCCCAAAACCGATGGTCAAACTGAAAGGGTCAACCAGTCTCTCGAGCAGTACCTCCAACTGTACATCAACTACTTGCAGGATGACTGGCACGCCGAGCTCCTCCTGGCCGAGTTCACCTACAACAACACGCTGCACTCTGCCACCGAGGTATCCCTCTTCTTTGCCAACAAGGGATACCACCCTCGACTGACACTTTTGCTCTGGGACATCCCATCGCACGCCACCCACGAGGTCACCCGGGATCTCCAGTCCCTTCATGAGTTTCTCCGGGAAGAGATCGACACTGCGAACCAGGCCTATGCGAAACACGCCAACTGGAAACAGGAAGACACCCCCGACTGGACCCCCAGGACAAAGGTATGGTTAGATCAACACCACCTCTGCACCCGCCGGCCCTTCCCAAAACTCGATCACAAGCGCCTCGGCCCATTCAAAATTTTGAAGAAGATTTCATCCCATGCCTACAAGATCGAGCTTCCTCCGGGACTTAAAGGCCTGCACCCAGTATTCCACGTCCGCCTCCTGGAATGACACCCCCCAGATCCCTTCTCCGAACAACAGCCCGAACCCCCTCCCCCAGTCAAGGTCAAGGACGAGTACCACTACGAGGTTGAAGACATCCTCAACTTCCAGAATATCCGTGGACAACCCCACTTCCTCGTATGATGGAAGGGATATGGCCTGGAGGACGACACTTGGGAACCGTGCCAAAACCTCGAAGGCGCCCTTGATAAACTCCAGGACTTCCAGCAACGGCACCCAGGAAATGATCTTCCCGGGCACAGAACTCACAGACGGCAGTAGTGGGCATAACCCCCGCCTCTGGGCTCAGTAGGGATTCAACTCCCATGTATACTTTCTGCTTTCCCTCTTTAGATCTTACTCTCTTTTAGTACCTTTTCATAGTAGTGTCCCGGAGTCTGGGCAAAGTGCTCTTTCCAATTTTCTTTCACCCCCTTACACTACCCTTTGACCCCGGGAGACCAAGTATATACATTTTTTATAACTACAATATTCTACAGCTATAGGTACCACAAAACAGGCAATAACAAGAAAACAGGAGCCCCTAGAGCTGGGGCCCCAAACTGCCCTCACCATCTCCTTCCCTCGGCCAGCCCCAGAAACCCTTCCCCATCCCCTCTGGACCATGCTCCCGCCACACTTCCTTGGCCAGCAGTTCTCAGGACGGGAGGAGCTTGCCCTTGTCCAGCACCCGTTTGAACCAGGACCCTGGGGCTGGGATGTTCCTCTGCCAGTGGGCGATCACTAACCGCCCCAGGAGGTCAAGCCCATGCTCCACCCCGGAGGTCGTCACCTCTGGGCACTGTCCCTCCTGCAGAGAAGCCAGTGCCACAGCAACCCCATCCAGGAGCAGATGGTGCTCCTGGGCCCAGCCTGGAGACGTTAGCAGAAGAAGGGAGCCGGCGGCAGGGGACTCACTCAGAGATGCCATACACGCGACCACCACATCGTGGCGCAGACCCTCCATTGACTCCTGCCCTGAGGGGGCCCTCTTCGGGATCCCCACTCCCTGCCCCAACCTTGCCTGCAACGCCTCCAGCTCTGCCTCCACCTCCCCTCGAGTGACTCGGGCCTCCTCCAACTGCCGAAGCACCTCCCCTCCCGACCTGCCTCCAACTCCCTTCGCGCATCGGCCTCCTCCTTGGACTCCCCCGGATGCTCCAGAAAGGCCCTCATGTCCGCCCCCAGGGGCCGCCTCAACAGAGGCGTGAACACCGCTGGGGAGAGGCGTGGGGGGGAAACCAGGGGCGGAGTCCCAGAGGGCAAACATGCCCTCTTGGAGGGGCTAGGCGATGCCCGCCTCTTCCCCTTGTCGGAGCGCCCCCCACAACCCTCGTGACCACCGGTCCTGGCCTGGGTCGCCCGACGTGTGATCAGGACCACGGGCCAGCCCCAGCCCCCCATCCAAATGGCACCCCGGCCCCCTGACCCACAGTGCTGACACGGAGCACCGCTCATGGTTGAGATGGCAGGCCTCGCAGACGGACATATCCCGACAGGACAAGGGGCCTGAGACCACTCGTTGGGCGCAGTGCAAGCACTACACCAAAGTCAGCAAGGAAGACCAGAGGTAGGAGACCACTCACCGGTCCGTTGCTCACGCACCAGGCATGGGCAGGTAGACCCCAGAGCCTCTCCAGGGCCTCCCCAAACAACTCCTGTGTCACGGCCACCCACGCAATGCGTTGATCTTCTGGGACCTCTAAGATGGTCCCTATCACCATCCCGGAATGACGGAAGCGGGGGGCAGGCAGCCTAGGGCAGGGAGGGGGGTGCGGATGGGGAGGGCGAACAGTCATCCGCGCAAAGGTGGGCGCAGAACGACTCAAACAGGACTCCGGAGGAGCACTGGGACCTGCATCAGGAACAGGCTCCGGGAGCCGGCTGGGACCTGCCTTCGGGGCAGTAATATTGTGTTGTTCTGAAAAAGGAAGGTCAGTAACGACAAGCGAGCGGCACCGGAAGCACTCACGTTGTTGCGCAAGTGCCACCACGTGCTTCCAGTCCAGGCGGGCTCGGTACCATGCATCCCGGGCTTCCCAGGCCATGAGGGGCGCGACCTTGTTAGTTTGCAGGGGCATCGGGAAATGCGTCGGCATACGCAACATGGTTGAGTTTGATGGTAAAATTTTTTTTCAATATGTGGCAAGTCAGGTGCTGGATCCCACGATTGGACCCCGGTCCAAACCACCAGCTACGTGCACCTTGGAGGGTCTCAGCGCTGAGGGGGAGGTGATGTCATGACCTCTCCCCTCTGGATCCACCCCAGGACACCTCCGGAACACCATCCGGAACCCTCCTTCTGACCCCACAGGACACGCCCCGCCATCACGACTACCGACACCGCCATCAGCCGCCACCAGCCCCGATCAACAATTGGATCACGCGACTCGCTTCTGGCCATCACGCATCACGCATCACAGCTCCCTCTGCACCAATTGATCGCATGCCCCACACACGCAATCCAAGTATACAGTCCCTGCCCGCTACTCAATGACTCCTGGAACCCATCCCAGACACGGAACCCCGAGACCCGGTCCCGTAGTATTTATAGCGTAGTTCCCCGTTGTATTCGCTAGTCTTGATATTACATTAACTTGGATTACTTGAATTGTTGCGTGCCCTCTGCTTGACTGGTATGCACTGACTGGCACACTTTGACTGGCACGCTTGAATAACCACGTGCTCTAAGTTTGGTACGCACTTCGCAACTTTTAATTTGTTGACCCGGTCTCGTCTTAGAACCCCTAGTTCACAACTCGACCCCCACCCTACCTTCAGCTACCCGAAACTCAAAACCCCCAGACCAAGTTCCCTCTCCCGGGGTTACCCCTGTCCACGTCTTGAACCCCGGAGTCCTAGCTCTGGAGTTCCAGACACCCGAGTATCCGTAGATCAAGTCTGCATTGTAAGGGCGTTGCTTTCCCGGAAAGCCTCTGACTCAGCAGAACCTGACAGAAAAGGCCAAAGGAGCCATGAACCTGCATCCTCAAGATTAAACATGTCACCCTTGCGAAAAACGAGGGACGTCTAGCCGTCCATAGCTAAAATGCTGGTGGATGGTGACTATGCTCAGGATCATGAAAAACCACTGATCATCAGTTTTTTTTTTTGGAGTAGCGTTTGTGATGGCACTGAAGCCGGTGCCCTAGGCGAGGCTCTCGTGCCTGCTGGGCTACACACCTGGAATCAAAACCAGGTTCCACTTCCAAAGGGGTAGCTTTATTATGTTTTCTCTGCAAGGAAATGCATTTATGCACGTGTGTGGGACTACAGGCCCATGCATAACTTTACTATCCGATTCCGTTTCTCAAGTCAGGCCTATTACCCACTAAAACCCTGCCTTGTAGTGTGCCTTCTGGGTTCAATATTTCAGTCAGGTCAACTATTCCTGTGTCTCTCCAGGTCTCTACGACTAATGGCTGGGGAATTGACTTTCTGCTCAGCCTTATCTTTGCCAGTTTGACATCCAGTTCACCCCTATTCCTGAGGACTTTATTCCACTTATTTATCACTTCCAGTGGTGTGTACTGGGCTCCATTGTTATTGATCATCCTGTCGCACCGTATCGCCCAGATAAAGTGGGCTGCTTCAATTATCATGATTTTATGCAGTCAAGTTAGCCCTGGTGACAACTTTCCATTTTCATCTTTGACTTTTGTCAGTAGGCTGCTCAGTATGGTGGGAATATCTTGTCTGGGCAGGATCTTTCTGGTCCTGTTTCTCTATATGCTACGTACACTTTCCCATACTGCCCTTGCTCTATGCTGGTACACTCTGGAATTATGTGATTCAGGGAGTCTATTTCTCCATCGTGTTTACATATCACTCTTTCCTTTGGGGTCGGTTTCATTGTTGGCTTATCCCAGTATGACTCCATCTTGTAAGCATTGTGCATACATTTCCAAATGAAAACCCTGGTTGGTCTTGCTAGGTCATCATCTCAAATGCTTTTCCAGATTTGCTTCTCATCTGGCTGACCACTGTGGCTTCTAGCCACTGCACTCTTTACGTCCTCAATCATCTTTTTTGTCCTAGCCCTTGTCGGAGTAGATGTGTTGAGTTTTATAGTCTTATATGCAATTGCTTGAGTTATTGTTATTTTTGATATCTTCACCCTGGTAAGGTGCAGCTCTGTGGGTATGGGGGGGAGGGTCATTAACTCCTTCTCATTTAGTGTGGATCTTGCTAGGGTGCTTGCTTCTTTTTCTTCTTTGGTGTGTGGGAAATCCTTTAGTTCCTCAAAGGTTATGGGAGCTGCGTGCATCCTTAAGCGCCCTACAGTCATCCTCAAAAGGCCTGCATTCTTTGCACCCAAATAGCCTCTATCCTTATTCTTCTGCATATCTACAGTTAGGGCAGCTATATCATCATGGGATCTGGTGTAGATTTTTAGGGGGCGTCTTGTACCCACCTGCAGAGATGCTAAGATTATGGCTAGGAGGTTTCCACCACTTCTGTCAGGTGAGGTTGATGGCCATTTTCTGCCTATGTTTATGTCTACCCTTTCACTAAATGCCACTCCAGCCCCAATTTGAGTGGAGTCAGACATTTTTCTCAGGCTGTACCTGCACTTTACAGTAGCCCTTAGGGGCTCTTGCCCTTCAACACAGGGTGTCAGGAAATATAAGTTGTTATTTGTGAGTCCTGTTGTGAATACCCTAAAGATGTCTGATAATGTGTCCACAGTTGCCAGCTTTGTGTTGAACATAATGTCACTGTGGCTAGTGTTATTTCTTCCTGGATCTTCATTGTTTGGCCTGTTGTCCAGTTGCATTGCTCTTGGGTCCCATTTCTCTGAGAGAGGTCTCAGCATTTCCTTGGCTCTCGTCACACACACATTTGGATATTGGCACCCGTATAGGTTTTCTAGCTCTATGCAGTCTGTACATTTGCATTCATCTGACTCAAGGTGGCTAGTGCATTTTATTCTGTCTGCCAGTTCTTCCATCTCACCCACCAGGAATGTCTTATGGTTGCTTTTCAGGCACTCTGCTACTTTGCCATGATTCAGCTTCCTTATCTTCTTGTCAGTGGCCAGGTGGTACCAAATAGGCATCTCCCTAAGGATTGTCCTGCTAAACGCAAGTCCTTCTGCCCGTACTTTGAATTCAGTGGCTGTTTTGAATAGATTTGTGATGTCTAAGCTTATTTCCTTTTGGGGTGAAAGCCTTGTTCTCCAGGTCTGAAGGAAGGGCAAGACTTTGATTCTGTTGTCTACCTTCTCTTCTGCTTTTGTTGCCCTCACTGCCATCAGAGCATCTGCTATCTGGGCCCACAGTGGGCGGTCTTTTCCAAATGTAAGGTAGGATTTTAACCACATAATGTTTATTGCCTTGTTCCTTGACTTTATATCTATCAGTCCTTGGCCCTCCTTTTCAAAGGGTTCAAACATCGTATTCTCATTTACTAGTGAGCTCTTGCCCCTCCACATGAACCTTATTACCCTTCTAGACAGTAGTTACTCTATTTGCAGGAACATTCCCTGTACTTGTGCCAGATACTGTGACATTCCTGCCACTACCATCTGGGCTATCAGGCGCTTTCCCTCCATGGTGGGGTTGCTCTTGTTCTAGTTTGCTAGGTTCTTATCAATCTTTTCCAGAACATTTGCCCATGGGTGCATTCAAGTCTACCTTATTTCCAAACCAGGCCCCTAGGATTCATATCAGGATGCCCTCTCCTGCTATTCAGATGTTTGTTGGAATTACTGGGCCACTCTGTCTGGTTGCTCTCTCGCTCAGGACTAAGCCTCTGTATTCTGGCATCCCAATAGGAATTATCTCAGTTTTGTCCACATTGAAATTTGCCCTGGAAGCAATACACCAGGTATCAAGGATTTGGTTTAGGTATTCAAGGTTGTCATCCTTGAATAGAAAAGTTGAAGTGTTGTCCACAAATAGATTTGCAATTAATTTTTCTGCACAGCCAGGAATTTTGTAACCTTTCAGATCAGATTCTCTGAGTGAGGCCACCAGAGGTTCAATGGCCAAATCAAAGAGTAAGCATGATAGTGGATCTCCTTGCCTCACTCCTCTTACCACCTTCCACAGCATGCTTAGTATCCCGTTTATCATGATTTTAGTTTCTGCATTTGCATATAGGGCTTTTACTATGTTGATAAAGCCTTGCAGAATTTTGAAAACCTCAAGGGTTCTCTATAAGTAGTCGTGCTCTATTCTGTCGTATGCCTTTTCCTGGTCGAAGGCAACTATGAGTCTATTTTGTTCCACTGCCTTGGCATATTGAATCATCATTCTTATTAGCTTGGTCTGATCTGTGATGCTCCATTCTGGTATGAACCCTGCCTGGCTTGGGTAAATTAAATCTTTGATGACAAATGACAGTCTGGTGGTTAGAGCCTTGGTGAAGATTTTGTAGTCTGTATTCAGGCATGTTATTGGTCTATAGTTTGCAATATCTGTTTGCTCATTCTTTTTATATAGTGGGCACATCTATCTTTCAGCAAAGGGCAACCCATTTATTACTCCAAAGGTTTGGATATCTTCATATAACAATCTTAATAGCTCCATGATGTTGCACATAGGCTTTTGCGTACCTCTACTTTGGTTTTGTTTGGAATCATCAATGAACTAGTTGTTGAAAGACTTCTAGAACTCGTAGAGGATTCCATCTGATCCTGGTGCTGAACTGTTATTTGATAGTTTTAGTGCTGTTAATAGCTCCTTTGGTTCCATTATTTTAATCAGTTCTTCACTTTGGTGTTCAGACACCTTTGGCAAGATTTTGCTTAGAACGTCTTGGGTTTTCTCCTCCCTTGTATAGTTTGAAATATTTCTATGCCTATATTGTAGGTTGTTATGATAGTTCCTAGTGATCTCTGCCATTTTCACTGAGTTATTTTCATATTCTGGTTCATTTTGCCCCTGATTATTCTTCTTCAGTGCATAGATCATGTCATGGGGTTGTACCTGCTTGCTTGATGTCATCCAGTATTTACACATTGTTTTGCCTTTTAGCCTATTTTTTATTGCAATCCTCTTGTGCTTTTCCATGTGGTACTTTCTTTCTAGAGACTCCAACTTTTTTGTAAGGTCCTTTACTTGTTTCCTTTTCTCTTTCTCATCTAGATTGGTCCCTTTTAGGTATGTGTTCAACTCTTGCTTGGTGGCTTTTGTTTCAGCAAGGAACTTAGGGACTAAGGTTTTTTCTCTGTTTATTGCAAAGGTGAGAATATCTTTTTTCCACTTTATGTATATTGTTTGGGGGTTCATAGCTTCTGTTCGACCTACACCAATTCTCTCAATTTCATTTATTGCTGTTGACCCTTCTTCTACCACATATTTTCTAAATTTTTCATCTCATATTATGTGTCCCTTAAGGGTCCATCTGCCCTTTCCCATGGCAGGTGCATCTGTGTGAGATATTTGTACTGTCATGAGCTGATTATCCATGCCTGATATGCTTGTTGGTAATATTGACCAGTTTTTTATTGAGATGGTTATTGTGTCAGTCATGTAGATTCGGTCAATTCTTGACATGGATGCTGTCACATCTTGTATATAAGTAAACAACCTTTTTGTTGGGAAGGCATCCCTCCAGGAATTCCTCAGATATAGGGTTTGTTTCAGGTTGTCTAATGCTTCTGTTGCCTCCACAGGGTCTTCTCTTGATGGTGCTCTATCCTGGACATCCTCTACCATGTTGAAATCTCCTGCCATGATGTCAACTTTGGTCCTTGGGTTTGTCAGGAAAAAACTCCTTAGGGTAGTCCAAAATTCCCTATTTTCTTCCCCATTGCTCTCAGTTATGTTTGGTTCATAGATGGCTAAGAGGTTTAGAACCTTGCTTTTGTGCCAGTTTAATGTGACTAGAATTGCTCTGCCTGGAATGATCACACTTATCTTTGAGCCTTGTACATTTATGAGGTTCCAATTTAGTACTACTGCTATGCCTCCCTTTCCTGATGGGTTTTCAGGGTCAGGAGAGTGGAATATCTTCATTCTCTTCCCAAACAGTCATTCAATTCCTTCTTTTCTTTCATCTGTCAAGTGAGCTTCTTGTACAGATAGCACTCCTATTTTCTTGTCTCTAATTACTTGATTTATGTGATTCCATTTGCTTTCATTCTTTGACATTCCAGCTGTTCTGAAACCTTGTATGTTCAGCAATCCTATGTGTAGCACTGCTTTTGTGCGTTTGGGTGATGATCTATTCAGGGTAGCGTTTATCAGGCTTGAATCAGGGTTTTGTGCCCAGCAATTTCTAGGCACTGTATTGGGGGTATTTGGTGATCCGCCTCCATACTCCCCATGTCTGGTGGTTTGGGCATGAGTGGTGGCAGGCTCTCCTAGCCCTCCAGAAATGGGGAGGCTTGAGCCATTAACAGACATTATCAGACCTTGTTGGGTATAATTCAATGTAGACGTGGTTGGTAAGACTTACCGAGTAGCCAACCATGCTATCTCAGGGTGAAAGCATTTCCTAAGCCTTCAGGGGGGACATTGCATCGAGGTTATGGCAGCTCTGTGGGATACACTGCTTTTAACTCTCTGCTTAAGCAGGGCTGCTGCATGGCACCTTCCTCTATTTTTTATAGACTGCTGTTTTTTGTCTTGCGACATGGTTCAAGGACCTACCTGTACCACGTATGGCCAGTATATTTCGGACCTCTCCCCATTTATGAAACATCCATGCCAGCAATAAACCCACTTGCTGTGCATGGTAGCACACTGAGGACTTCTTGCTGTCCTTTCTTCTACTCACTCTCCATTTTGTTAGAACCTAAGTCCTATTTAACCTGACGATGTGTTAGTTTAATTCCTCAGTCATGTATAAAAGACTATATTTTAGTACCTGACGATGTATTAGTTTAATTCTATGTGTACATCATCAGGACACGCATAGCAAATATGTAGGTGACAACTCACCCTCAGTCGTGTATAAAAGACTGAGGGTTCATGTAGAGTATCGTAGTATATATATATGTACTGCGTAAGGGTCAATATATGTTTCGAACAATGGATGAATGATGATAGGTGGCCAGTGGCCATAACATTGGCCATAAGCACACAAAGGGACAAAGCAAGGTTGGGGTGTCCCTTCAGGACTCCAACATATTTGGCGGTCAGGCTTGTCAGTTTTCATGCGAACATTTGTTATTTGGTATGTTGGGGGATAGCTTCTACTTTACTGCCATTGACCTCTAAAACTACGATGACCATAGGGCCTTTGTAATGGATAACACTGATTATCAGTTGGAACTGATTGTTTCGTTATTTCCTGAACAACTGGTGAGTCATAGTTTCTGTGTTATTTTTGATCTTGTGAAGTTATTATTCTTTCTGTCTAGCTCTAGCTCTGTTGTTGAATGCTTGTCTCAAAGGATTCATTCCACATTAGTTGTTAGGCTTTAATGCTAATGTTGCAGAGTATTTTAACAAAAAGCATGTACGCC
Organism: Macrolepiota albuminosa; assembly: GCA_027475525.1. NCBI lineage: Eukaryota > Fungi > Basidiomycota > Agaricomycetes > Agaricales > Agaricaceae > Macrolepiota > Macrolepiota albuminosa. The sequence continues at coordinate 6,364,755 of JAMWFC010000049.1, read as the reverse complement.
CACAATTTGTTATGCATTGAAAGGCAATTGTTTACACTGACATAACCTTCCTTTCTCAGATATCAGATACATTTCTGACTCAATTATGATTTTGTTGTGGCAACCTCATCATTGTTAAAAAAAAAGATTTTTTCCATTGTTCAGCTTGATTTCTTTGTACTGGTGTGGTAGAAAGGGAAGAATTGCTGATAGAATTGGAGAGGATGGGAGGTTGAAAGGAAGAATTAGCTTCGACAAGGAAAACGGCAGACACAAGTAAAATAACAGGAAAACGGTCAGTTAGGTTTACAGCAGAAGACAAAAAGGTCACATCGGGTAATTGAGGGTATGAATGGAGAAGAAGAAAAATAAAGTTTTAGGATTGCAAGACCAACCAGCGATCAAAATCAGAATGGGGAAGGAATCAGCAATAATAACAGTTTCCGGAGTAGATCATCAATCTGGAGTATATGTACGATTAGGTATAAAAAGAGAGGAAAACATACCAATAGACAGGTTTTTTACACCCCACATTTTCTGACTTTGAGTTTGGCTCATTTTTATATGTATTGTATCTCTGCTAGTTTCATATCACCTGGCTGTTATATTTCTGGCTTGGACATCATCTGATCCGGTGTCAAGCAGAGCTTGATGCTGTCAACAGCAGTGTACTCGACTCTTCTCGGCTTCTCAGTTTTGTTGCTTCTCAGTCTCGGCTCTTTATCTGTCTGTTCTGGTCCTGTCTCTAACTGTTCCAAGTCAGTTTTGGTTGTCTTGACTCTGTTATTAGCACATTCAGCGGATCGGCATCTCTGTTCGAGTTTCGGCACTACAACCCCTGGTATCTTAGCTTTGTCAATTTCACCATCCTTGCTTTACCTGGGCCTATATTGAGGCTTACGTTGCTACACTCCTCTTTTATCTGTGTTATACGCTACTAACGACCTTCCACAACCACTCTGCATATCTCATCTTTCCACTTCCAAATCGACCTCTACGCTTACTCTATTTGTTTCCCTTTCTTCGACTTTGTATCCAATCGATCAGGTAGCCCACCCCACTACCACACCGGTATCTAATTTACAGCAGATATAGGGGCCGATGTTAATAAACAGAGGTTGTTTTCCCCATTTCAAACAGTTTCTAGCTTCAATACCACAAGCATTGTACCATGTATCAAATTCATCAAAGGCTTCCTGCCGAGCTCATTGAAGCCATAATCGACACCAGCGCTTGTGACATGGAGACCCTCAAATCTTTATCCATCATTTCAAGAAGCTGTATACCTTGGTGTCAGATGCACATCTTCCGTTCCATCAGGTTTTCCACAGAGTGGCAAAGATGCTCTGGCAGAGCATCACAAACAATTTCTTTCTATTCTTGACAGGGAACCCTGAACTGCAGAATATGTTTGAGAACTTCTTGTAGAAGATAGGACACATTCTTTGAGTTATGCTTCATTGCCTTGGATCATAACAAATGTCCAATTCTACGAGACTCTCTCTCTCATTGGTTTACATCTTGAAAATTTTGGCTTGATACTGATACGACGCTGTACCAGCAGTCAGGGACACAACATGCACCAGAAGTCAAAATAAACATTTAATCATAAGGCTGAAAACTGTAAGCCTCCTGGTAGCAGTCTCAACAAATTATATCTCCAAAAACACCCCAATAAATACACAGACAGTACAGAACAAAGGGCAGGGACCAGCTCAAGCTATCAACACAACAATAGTCCAACCACTGTAATGGGGAGGGGAAGCATGGGAGCTGGCAGAAGTGACGAAATGGGATCAATTTGTGATGATCTAGATCAAGATCAGATCTGACAATGCCCAATTTGTCATGACTGAAAGGGGAAAGGAAAAGAAGCATGGAGGGATGTCAAAAGAAGCATGGAATGCAGGGAAGCGCTAAAAGGGGAAAGAAGGATCTATGAATGGGATCGTGCTAAATGGAGCTGAAGCAAATGGGGAAGTGGCAATCAGAGACATCCAGAGGAATGATGGAACAAGAAGTTGAATGGTGGAACTGGTGGCACCGAAACATGCCTCCCAAAAGGGAAATTGGACTATCAAATATGTTCTGGAGGCTGGGGAGTTGACAACAAAAGAGTCATGTGTAGATAGTGGTCTGTGCACCAGAAAAACAGTATAAATAGCCCAAGTTTAGTAGAGAATAGACAGGCAATTGATAGGCAAAGGCTCGGTGGTTCCCAGGGAGTGAATCACTTAGGCTGGAGTTTGTTGAGAACCCTCTGCTTTCAGGAAGATTATTGAAAGCCTTCAAATATATCAATTTCATCATCAAGTCAGTGTGCACTGCAAGTAACCTTCTACACCATCAAGCCCCAGAACTATCAGTACTACTTGCAACCAAGTACTACATCTGGAGCCCACCGCGAGGGGCTTTGGCTTAGAAAGTTTACCAACAAGAAACACTGTCATCAAGTTCATTTGTGGACCAGCAAGTCAGGTTCACCTCAAGCTTAATTCAAGATTTCATTTGCACCAAGAGGGTCTACCCCAGAGAAGCTAAAGAGGACAGTGCCCAAGCAAAAGGTCAGTCCTAGGGAGCAAGCACACAAGCCCACTACCAGGAGCAGCAAGACCACCACACTCAATAGTGTTGGGGACCCAGAACAAGTCTTGAGATCAAGAAAGCCAACATCCAAAACTATCAAAATTACAAGTACAAATCTATCAAAAATGCCAGAAGTTACAAGACAAAAATTGCCTCTGTCTACAAGCAGAGATGCACCTAGGTTCACCCACACACAGCCCACTGAAGTCAGGCGCTTCCTCAGAAAGATGGAGAGTCTCTTCAAGGCTGCAGGGATTAATGATGCTGGGGAGAGAAAGGAGAGGGTGACAGAGTATGTGGATGCAGAGACAGACAGTGAGTGGAGGGGATTGGACAGTTTTAGTGATGAGTCAAGTTGGGAGGTCTTTGTCAAGGAGGTCCAAGATTCCTACCCAGAGGCAATCTCTGATGAGGGGAGTGTGGCAGTACTTGACAGGATCTGTAGAGAGCATGCAAGGTTGGGACAGAATGACACAGAAGAGATCCATGCACTGGTCAGGAAGTTTAGGGCTGAAGCCAAGAAGTTGAAAGGGGTGCTTGGGAATGGGGCACTGGTTGAGAAGTTCACTAAGTGCTTCACCCCAGCCTTCAGGGAACTTATTCTGGCCCAGGCCTTGCAAAAATATGGTCATTATAGTGACATAACCAGGAGGAGACACAAGGATGATAGATATGATCTGAAGGAAATCATCAATGTGGTGGCTATTTTGGTTGATTCTGGAACCTCATTCAGGGACAATGACAGTCCACAGGAGAAGGTCCCAGGGGTGATCAAGGTCAAGCAAGAGCCAGATTTGGAGACTGAGGGGAGGTTAGCTAACCTCCAGGATGGAGTCATGGCTCTGGGGAAGGAGATGAGCAGTCTGAGAGGTTTCATGCAGACTATGAACAATGAGTGGAAGGCAAAGAGCCAGGTTCCTATGCAGGGAGGTCTGCAGACTAGGATGGGGATGCCTACTCAGGCCTTGCAGACTGTTCAGTTTCAAGGAGGCAACAGTTCAGCAGCAGGAATAAACTGTTATCATTGTTGGGAGTTGGGACACAGGACCAATGACTGTGAATATCTCAAGACTCAAGTCCAAGAAGGCAAGCTCATCCTCTTTGAAGGCAGGCCTAGGCTACCTTCTGGGGATCCCATTCCCAGGAGTCCACCTAATGTGTCTCCCAAAGAGAGGGTCAATGCTATCATGGATCCTAAGGCTGCTGCCTTCTATGGCTGGGTAGAAGAGCCAGTCACTATGGTGCCTAGTGTGTCTACCTATGTACAGGCAGTGCCCAAGGAGAAAGAGGATTTAGAGAAGAAGATAGAGGAGCTGCAGAACTTGGTGTCCAGTCTGATAACCACTAGGACTCAGACTTATGAGAAGAACACCCAGCAGAAGCAGGAGGGTTTTTAGAGAACTCAAGGATGGTGGCAGATGGAAGAGTCCAGCCTGAATTGAGGACACCATTACCACCTGAGAGTGATCTGAAAAGGCAAAGGGGAGTTATAGAAGTAGGCAAAGGGAACCTGCCCTTTGAGCAGGTGCCTGCTGTCAATGGAGAGAAAATAGTAAAATTTCAAAATGACAAGAAAGAGCTGTACCAGCCCAGAGTTTGGCAGAGAAGGGAGGATGAGATTGTAAAATAGTAAAATTTCAAAATGACAAGAAAGAGCTGTACCAGCCCAGAGTTTGGCAGAGAAGGGAGGATGAGATTGTTAGCAAAATATTGGACAATGAGGTGACAATTTCTACAAGGGAATTGTTGAAGGTGCCAGCCTTGCAGGAGGCTATGGAGAAGACTTGGAGAAGGAGAGAAGGTGCTACCAAGTGGACAGCAGCCAAGGTCTTTGCACAAGAGGATAGAAGTGCTTCTGTAATGGGCCAGGTCAACATAGATGACTTGCCTCAACCAGGGTACCATATCTCTCAGAGTGAAGAAGAGGGGATTCCAAAGGGATCAGTGGTTCATGAGGACTGTGTGGCTACCTTCTTGGAACAGCTTCCACCAGGGAATAGGCCAGAAGTGGTCTATGTGGCCAGAGACTTACAAGTGTTGAGGTCTCTGTACCCTAGTGTGAATGACCAAGCTAAGGTAGAGGCTATATTGGACAGTGGGTCCCAGATTGTGTGCATGGCATTGGACAAGGCACTAAGTTTGGGATTGACTTGGGATCCTGATATAAGGTTGCGCATGGAGAGTGCCAATCAACAGGTTAATGAGTCTTTGGGGATGGCCAAAAATGTGCCCTTCAAGTTTGCTGAGGGTTTTACAATATACTTGCAAGTGCATATATTTGAGAAACCTGCCTATACAGTATTACTGGGGAGGCCATTTGATACAGCCACTGAGAGTAATGTGCAGAACTTGAAGGATGGTAGTGCAATTATCACTATCAGGGATCCTAATACTGGGAAGAGGACTGCACTACCAACTTATGAGAGAGGCAAGGCACCCCCTAGTGGCAACAAGGAGGAGTTGGGAAAAGCTTCAGCCTTGAGGAGTTGATCCCAGATCAAGGAGAGGCTGCAGTAATGATAGAGGGGAGTGAGGAGGAAGGTTTCTGGATCAAGGGGTACTGTGTCAAGGAGAAGAGTTTTGAGCAGCAAGAACTCAGAGATGTGTACTTGGCTGCTTACCATGCTACTGGAAGAGAAGGAGAAAGGACAGGGCAGTTGCTGGGAGCTTACCTGAATGGAGAGCTAGGCTACCTACCTGAAGAGTTAAAGAGTGGGGGGGAGAAAAGCCAGGAGGAAACTGTACAAGTGTTTGGGAAATATAAGCCTGTTGCCAAGAAAGTTAGACCTGTGTTGGGTACTACACCAGAGGAGTTCAGGATAGAGAGGAATATCACTGGTGATCCTTTAAAGGATATGCCACCTTTGAGTCCACATCCACCTGAATTCAGACCTACTGGGAGGTACACAGAGGAGTGCAAACAGATTATTGACCAAGCACATGAAGGGGAGTTTCTATGGCCAGAAGAGAGGAAGTTACTGCACCAGTTGATGATGCAGCAGAATGAGGCCTTTGCATGGAATGACAGTCAGAAGGGAAAGTTCAAAGAGGAATACTTTCCACCTGTTGTTATGCCAGTAGTACCTCACCAGCCTTGGGTGTTGAAAAACAGACCCATACCTCCTGGGAAGTACAATGATCTGTGCAAGGAGATTAAGAGGAAGTTGGAAGCAGGGGTTTATGAGAGGTCAAACTCCTCATATAGATCACAATGGTTTGCTGTTCTGAAGAAGGATGGGAAAAGTCTAAGGCTTGTGCACAGTTTAGAACCTCTAAACAAGGTCACTATAGCTCATTCTGGAGTACCTCCTGCTACAGAAGAACTGGCCAACCACTTTGCTGGAAGAGCATGTGGTGGGATGTGTGATCTCTATGTTGGATATGATGAGAGGACTTTGGACCCTAGGTCCAGAGACTATACTACCTTTCAGACACCTTATGGAGCTCTGAGATTGGTGACATTGCCAATGGGATGGACTAATTCAGTTCCCATCTTCCATGATGATGTTACTTATATCTTGCAAGATGAGATACCTCATGTCACTTGGCCTTATATTGATGATGTTCCAATAAGAGGACCTGAGACTAGGTATGAGTTGGAAGGAGGAGGGTATGAGACTATTGCAGAGAATCAAGGGATTAGGCGCTTTGTATGGGAGCACCTGAACAATGTCAATAGAGTTGTTCAGCGCATCAAGTATGCTGGAGGAACCTTCTCAGGGACTAAGTCTGTGCTATGTGCAGATGAAATCACTGTAGTGGGTCACTTGTGTTCTTATGAGGGGCGCAAGCCAGAGACAAAGAGATATGCAGTGGTCATGAGTTGGGGAGACTGCCGCAATGTCTCTGAGGTTAGGAAGTTCTTGGGAACTTGTGGTACCTTCAGGATGTTCATCCAGGACTATGCCAAGATCTCAGAGCCTATCAATAGGCTCACTAAAGATGATGTGGCTTTTGTCTGGGAGGAAGAACAGAAGGAGGCCATGAAGGAGATGAAGAGGAGGTTAGCAAGTTGTGCAGCTCTAAGACCTATAGACTATGAGTCTGAAGGAGCTGTCATCTTGGCAGTAGACACTTCTTGGATGGCTGTTGGGTTTGGGATCTTCCAAGAAGACAGTACAAATCCAAAACAGAGGACTTGTGCTAGACTGGGGTCCATTACCTTGAATGAGAGGGAGGCTAGGTTTTCACAACCTAAGAGAGAGTTGTATGGTCTTATGAGGGCATTACAAGTTAGCAGCTATTGGTTACTAGGGTGCAGAAAGCTTATCATTGAGAGTGATGCTAAATACCTCAAGGGCATGCTGAGCAACCCAGGGATTGGACCTAATGCTACTATAATGCGCTGGGTAGAAGCTGTACTTATGTATCACTTCACCTTGAGGCATGTGCCAGGAAAGACTTTCAGTATGGATGGTCTATCTCGCAGGGAGAAGCAACCAGGAGATGAAGAGTATCCTCCTGTGGACTCATCTTTACTGGATGATCCAAAGCCAATGTCCTTTGAGTATCCAGATGAGATTAACAAAGTACCTGGCTGGGAGGAACATGTGCCCCTCAAGTTAGAAGACTTCATGGATGAGATTGATACAAGAGGAGGCTACTTGTTAGCAGTCACTCCAGAGGATGTACAGGAGGAAGTGAGATTGGGTAGAGACAGAGAGCAAGGGATAGCCTTAGGCTTACAAGAGCAGAGTACTAAAGCAGGGACTACACTGAATCCAGTAGCAGTCTTAACTTTATCTACACTCTTGCTGCCAGAAAGGCCCTCTGCCTCTACTATAGAAGAGTACCAGGAAGAGAGGAGAACTGAGAAGGGGAAAGCCTTAGATAACCTCTTACCCCTAGTACAGGACTGGCTTAGGCATCCTGGAAAGGTACCCAGAGAGGTGAAAGAAGGTCAATTCCTTAGATTTGCAAGGCAGTTCTTCTTTGATCTCAAGGGAAGGTTTTACAAGAGAGGAGAAGAGGGGAAGCACAAGCTAGTCATAGAGAAGGACAGGAGGATGTATATGCTAAAGTCTGCTCATGATGCACTTGGTCACAGAGGGACCTTTGCAACTAAGGCTTTACTGGAAGAGAGGTTTTGGTGGCCAGAGATGGAAGCTGATGTAAAGTGGTATATAGACACTTGTCATGCTTGCCAAGTGAGGCAGAAAGTTGCAGTATGCAGGCAGCCTGTGGTAGCCTACACTCCCAGTATATTTGAAACCATACACTTGGATACCATGCATATGACACCAAGTTCAAATGGGTGCAAGTATATTGTACATGGGAGGTGTGCTTTAACCTCATGGATGGAGGGTAGACCTTTGAAGAAGGATAACCACAAGTTGATTGGGCAGTGGTTGTTTGAAGAAGTGATCTGTAGATGGGGCTGTATAAGCACCATTGTAACAGATAATGCTGGGCAGTTCACAAAAGTGGTACATTGGCTATCTAAGAAGTATGGGATACAGGGCATAACTATTGCTCCCTATAATTCTAGAGCTAATGGGAGGATAGAGAGACCACATTGGGATGTGAGGCAGGCCTTGTACAAAGCCTGTGAAGACAGAACCAAGTGGTACTGGTTCTTCTGGCATGTAATGTGGGCAGACAGGATTACAGTTAGAAAGAGATTTGGGTGCTCCCCATTCTTCTTAGTGACTGGAGCACATCCTATACTACCCTTGGACTTAGTGGAAGCCACTTGGTTGGTAGACTGGCCTGATGGACCAGTATCTACAGAAGACTTAATTGGCTTAAGGGCTCAAGCACTGGCAAAGCATTACCAGCATGTGGAGGACATGAGAACTAGAGTTAGCAAGGAGAAGTTGAGATGGGCAGAGAACTTCACAAGAGAAAATGAAGCTTCTATTAAAGAGTACAAGTTCAAACCAAGAGACTTGGTACTGGTTAGAAATATAGTGGCAGCTAAATCTCTGAGTGGGAAAATGTCTGCTCGCTATTGGGGACCTATGGTAGTGTTGACTAGGACTAAAGGAGGGAACTATATAGTGGCAGAGTTGGATGGTACTGTGTGGCAAGAGAGGGTGGCTGCCTTTAGGGTTATACCTTACAAGGCTAGGCAGCAAATCACTCTGCCTACCAGTATTGAGGAATGGATTGATATTACTCCCTCTAAACTACAAGAGTTAAGGGAGGAGAAACAGGAAGGACAAGTGGAGGAAGACCTCTATCTCAGGGGTGTACACTTAGGAGAAGAACAGGAAGAATAACTCAGTCTTCCTTAGGTTCTGGCAGAACTAGAGTGAGGAAGTGCAGAAAACATGTGTTGGCATTGTACAATAACTAGTACAGTTGTTACAAACCAACTACATGGGTTGTGGACAGAGGTGGTAGGAGTGAGAAGAAGGTTGACACAACGGGCACGCGTTGTTGCGTTGCTGACGTGCTAAGTCGCGCGTTCTTGGAAACGTGACCGCGTGCTGGTCACATCAACGTCAGCGGATGCTCCTGATTTGATAATCAAATTGTCGGTGCACCTGCTTATGTAACGTGATCACGCGTACTGACGGCGGCACGTTGGGCACATATGAATGGATAAATGTATGGTCAAGGTTTGCCAGTGCAGGGACTCTGAATGAGGGAACAGGGCAAGGAATATATTGGTTGAACTACGGGACAAGACCCTGTGTCTACAGAGTAGCGCAAAAGAATTGAGGACTTGCGCACGAAAACGCGCTAAGTCAGAATCGAACGCGCGGTCCGCAGATCTACTGATGGGGTCTTTGTGCAGTAAGCCGTAAAAAGCTGAAGGAGATGTCGTCCACAAGACGTCGAAAGCGAGTAAAAGGGGATAAGAAGAGGTGCAGGGGAGGCAAAAGAGTTCTGAGACAGCTGTAATGTCTCAGATGCGTCCGGATAATGGAACAGAGTAAAGTTCCGTTGTTCCGTGTGATTGGAAGAACCCTGTGGCAAGGACCAAGAACTGAAGAGGAACTGAGTGGGAGGTGTGAGTAAGGGGTGGTCTCCCTGGCAAGGCACCCCATGGCAATAGAGGATGAGTAAGGGAGACAGGGAGTGAAGCTAGAGACGCACACAGAAGCGTCAGTGTGGGGGAAAAACAAAGAGTTACCCCACACGATCGGCTAAAAGAGGAACCGAGTAGTGGGAACGACGGTCCGAGGTAAGGGAAGCGAAAAGAAGCAGGCTTCCCCGGGTGATTGGAAGCTGAGACCAAAAATAGTGAGCCGAAAAGAAGTGCTGGAAGCTCGGATCAGCGGATCAGCAGGGCTGATCATGATCAATCAAGAAGCCTTGCGTCACTCATACGTCACGCAAATTAAAGGCGTCGAACTCAAGTTATTGCGCGAGGAAATTAAGTCTATTGGGCTGCGTAGTAGTAACGAATATACCGTGTAACTACAAGGCTGCCTCAATAGCATTATTTACCTCGTCCTCTTTGGAATCCGGCCCAGGGATCTCAACATCCGGGCTTTCGACGGCTGGCTGGGAAATGGAAGGAATGAGTGCGAAACGGAGCAGAGCAAGCTAAAGAGCACGAACCAATTTGGAGGGAGAGCCGACTTGGAGCTCTCCGATGCGGATCTCCACATCGGAAAGGGCCTGATTATCAAGGGCGGTCCGTACGGCCTCGCGACGCGCAACAAGTTGCTTGAAGCGTTGCTGGGCAAGATCCAGCATAAAAAGTTGCTGGCACGCGGCGTCATCGAGTACCTGAAGATAGTCGCGTAGCGTAGTACAAGAAACTTTGCCGTCCTTGCCTAGAATGCGGTCGGTTTCGTCGAGGAGAGTCTGTGCGCAAGAGCCGTCGGGACGGTACGAGGCTAAGATAGCCAAAAATGAAATTGGTTTTGTGTGAGAAGGGAAAAAGAGACGCACCGACAGAGGCTTGAAACCGTGGCCTCTTGGAGTCGGGTGCCGCCTCAGGCGTGGGCTGGAGAGAGAGCAAAAAATGTGCAAAGCGCGTGAACAACTCGTCAATTTGAGTTTCTGAGAGCAGAAAAAGAGCTCACATCATTAGCCTTGCGCTTGACAGGACGAGGAGATGACGCACTCATCATCTCTACGTCGCTGTCACGCTCCTGGCGACGGTCACGGGCACGGCGAGCGTCCTCACGGCGGCGCGTCTAGAGAAAGGAGAAGGTGAGAAGGGAATGGTGATGGACAAAGCAAAGAGTGACCTCAGCGCGCTCTTTGGCTTCGTGTGCAGCTTGTTTGGCAGCTTCTTCGGCACGGCGATCAGTGATTAATTTAAGGATCGTGTCCGCAAAAATACACCAATTTTTGACGTTGGAAGAAGACTGGGCAAGTCGACGTTCGATGCGGGCCTGGACCTTGTAGAGAATGTTGTAAAGGCCAGACTGCTCAGCAATGAGGGGGAAGTCGGAGTGATCCACAAAGTTCTGGGGCAATGCATGCAAAGTTAAATTTGGAACAAGCTCCGAAAATAGAAACAACGCACAAGTTCAGCTGCTCCGACATGCCGGGATACTAGAACCGGTACATCTTTGGCAAGAGCTTCCTCACAGAGACGTGTGACAGCAGTGCTAAAGGCGGCAATATGTTTGACGGATTTTATTTGTTGATCCTTGTCCCGGATGATGGCACTTTCAAGGAGAGAATAAGGGTCAGGACCAAGGGTTTTTTTAGGACCAGTAGGAGGAGCCATGGGGGGAATGGTGAAGTGAGGATGTGGTGGACAATAAGGAGGGTTTAAATGGCCTTTGGAGCGACAGGGGAGGCAGCAAAAACATGCAAAAGAAACCTCACAACATTACAGGAGGTTCAGACAAAAATGTTGACATTATGGCAAAGAAATGGGACTTAACCTAATCTGGAACTGTGAATGACTGAGGACAGTCTTTATTTGGTGGGGGGGAGATGATACGACGCTGTACCAGCAGTCAGGGACACAACATGCACCAGAAGTCAAAATAAACATTTAATCATAAGGCTGAAAACTGTAAGCCTCCTGGTAGCAGTCTCAACAAATTATATCTCCAAAAACACCCCAATAAATACACAGACAGTACAGAACAAAGGGCAGGGACCAGCTCAAGCTATCAACACAACAATAGTCCAACCACTGTAATGGGGAGGGGAAGCATGGGAGCTGGCAGAAGTGACGAAATGGGATCAATTTGTGATGATCTAGATCAAGATCAGATCTGACAATGCCCAATTTGTCATGACTGAAAGGGGAAAGGAAAAGAAGCATGGAGGGATGTCAAAAGAAGCATGGAATGCAGGGAAGCGCTAAAAGGGGAAAGAAGGATCTATGAATGGGATCGTGCTAAATGGAGCTGAAGCAAATGGGGAAGTGGCAATCAGAGACATCCAGAGGAATGATGGAACAAGAAGTTGAATGGTGGAACTGGTGGCACCGAAACATGCCTCCCAAAAGGGAAATTGGACTATCAAATATGTTCTGGAGGCTGGGGAGTTGACAACAAAAGAGTCATGTGTAGATAGTGGTCTGTGCACCAGAAAAACAGTATAAATAGCCCAAGTTTAGTAGAGAATAGACAGGCAATTGATAGGCAAAGGCTCGGTGGTTCCCAGGGAGTGAATCACTTAGGCTGGAGTTTGTTGAGAACCCTCTGCTTTCAGGAAGATTATTGAAAGCCTTCAAATATATCAATTTCATCATCAAGTCAGTGTGCACTGCAAGTAACCTTCTACACCATCAAGCCCCAGAACTATCAGTACTACTTGCAACCAAGTACTACAATACTTGGTGATTATGACTGGAATACTTTGCCAAAAAGTCTCAAGTTGTCTCTCATAAGCATTTTTACTTCACCAAATCTTCAAGCCACGACTCTGGCTGGTCTAGAAAACATGCCTAGGGCATGTTGTGCTGCCATTGGGTACCATATTCGAAACGTTAACATGCTACAGGTCAGCTTTAGCAATAGTGTGGATCCTGATCTTCCTATGGTGCAGGCCATCACTCCTCCCAGCCTGGGATGGCTATGCCTTGAAGACGTTGACCAAAAGAGTATCAAGATCCTCCTTGATGTGTGGATCCCTGCCCCAATCCAAGAACACAATCTACCCCTCTTTCCATGCTTAGAATCGCTATCAATCAGCCCTACAGATGAAGATGAGGTGGTCCCTCTTTGGGAACTTGCGCAAGCAGGAAGAGCATCTATAACACGTTTTTTTGGGAATATTTTGGTGGAACAAGGCTCGGTATGCTTATCGATTAATATATTTTCTTCCTTCCATGACTCACCAAATAAATTAGTAGAACCACTGAGCTTGCAACCTCTCAATCTTAGCATGCTGAAAATGCTATGTGAAATCAGCTATGAAGTCAGCATATATCCGAACGATGAGGATGAAGAAGTTAATCGTCCAGATCACTTTGACGGGCTTCTTTTGCTTCTTCAGACAATTGAACAAGACAACAGTCTATTTCAGGTTCAACTTCTTAACCCTTAACGATGTCATGGAGTCTCTGAAGGAGTATGATGGATGGGACTGCTTGAATTCTGTTTTAGAGTCAGAACAATTTCTTCACCTTCATGGACTGGCCTTACACATTGATGTCGAGATCAAGGCACTCTACAAAGAGCACAATATGGATGTTGATATTGATCTCTCGGAGAAGAGGATACAGATAGAGAGTTTGATCAAGGAACACATTCTATTCTTCTTCGGCATATTGAGTTGGACTCAGAGGCGTTCATGCTTGTGATTGAAGGTTAATTTGTCTTTTGATCAGAGACGGCCAAATGAAGGCGCCCTCGACAAACTCCGAGACTTCCAGCAACAGCACCTGGGAAACAACCCTTCTGGGCATAGGACCCACAGACGGCAGTAGTGGGCGTAACCCCTGCCTCTGGGCTTAATAGGGATTCAACTCCCATGTATACCTTCTGTTTCCCCTCTCTAACCCTTCGACACATTTCCAATGTTACTTACTTTAACTCCCACGTATATTCCCTGCTTCCCCCTAACTCCTCGACATGTTTCTGATATTACTTACTTACTCCCCTGGCTCCAAAAGACCAAGTATATACATTTTTTCTTATGACTACACTATCTACAGTACCAGGCCGGGACAAGAAACATAACAAACAAAAAAGAAAAAAAGAAAACAGCAAGACACCGCCTCTAACGCTGGGGCCCCAAACTGTGACTCCCCTCGCCCTCCCCTTCCCTTGGCCAACCCCGGAAATCCTCCCCCACTCCCTCTGGACCATGCTCCTGCCACACTTCCTTGGCCAGGGGCTCACCCTTGTCCAACACGCGCTCAAACCAGGATCCCAGGGCAGGCACGTTCCTCCGCCAATGTGCGACCACCAGTCACCCCAGGAGGTCAAGACCACGCTCCACCCTGGGGGTCGTCACCTCCGAGTGCTGCCCCTCCTGCAGCACAGCAAGTGCTGCGGCAGCCCCATCTAGGAGCAGATGGTGCTCCCGGGCCCAGCCTGGAGACGTTAGCAAAAGAGGTGAGCAAGTGACAGGGGACTCACTCAAAGATGCCATGCGCGCAATCACCACATTGTGGTGCAGCCCCTCCGTCAACTCCTGTCCCAAGGGGACCCCCTCTGGGATCCCCACTCCCTGCCCCAGCCTTGCCCGCAACGCCTGCAGCTCCGCCTCCACCTCCCCCTGAGCAACTCGGGCCTTCTCCAACTGCCGAAGCGCCTCCCGACCCACCTCCAACTCCCTCTGCACATCAGCCTCCCCCCTACCCTCCTTGAACTCCCCCAGACGCTCCTGAAAGGCCTTCACGTCCGCCCCCAGGGGCCGCCCCGACAGAGGCAAGAACACCGCTGGGGAGAGACATGAGGGGAAATCGGGGGCGGGGTCCCAGAGGGCAAATGTGCCCTCTTGGAGGGCCCTGGGGAGGAGCTAGGCAACGCCCGCCATTTCCCCTTATCGGGGCACCCTGGGGCACCAGACCGGGTCACCCAGCACATGATCAAGACCACGGGCCAGCCTCAGCTGCCCACCTGGACAATCCCCCGTCCTTCCGCCCTGCCTCCAGGGGCCTCCCCCAGCACCTCCTCCTGGACCTCAACCACCCCTGCAACCCAATCCCTCTCCTCCACCTCCATTCTCCAGGTGATGCCCCCTAACGGCCAACCCTGCTCCCACGAAATGCAGTATGCCCTCCAAAGGGCTGAAACGGAGCATTGCTTGTGATTGAAGCGACAGGCCTCGCACACGGAAGTATCACGCTGGAACAAGGCGGACAGAGCCTCGAATGAACACGTTACCAAGCGACGCACGCAGTGAAGGCACTAGGCATCCAGGTTAGCTGCGGGACCAGAGGTACAAAACTACTTACCAGCCCATTGCTAACACACCAAGCATGGGGAGGCAAGCCCCGGGGCCTCACCAACGCCCTCTCAAAGGCCTCTTGCATTGCGCTCGCCCACGCAACGTGATGAATCTCCAGGACCTTGGAAATGGCTCCCACCACCATCCCAGAACGGCAGAAACAAGGGGCGACCAGTCTGGGGGACGGGGGGGACACATGGTCATCCGTGCAAAGATGGGCGCAGGATGGCTGGGGCCTGACCCCGAAGGACCCCCAGGACCTGCATCAGGAGCCGGCTGGGACCCGCTTCCGGGACAGGATTATTGAGTTGTTCTGGAAAAGGAAGTTCAGTTGAGATAAGCAGACAACGTGGGAAGCACTCACATTGATAGGACCCCATACAGGATCAGCGCATCAACGGCAGGCTACGGCAACACGGCACAGGCTCAAAATACCTTAGCGTGCGCTAATTAACCAAGTTTGGCAATATTTGACGGCCGCGCACGGCAAGAAGCAGATCCGATCAGTGATAGTGCCGATGGCAGCAAGAATGACAACTGACAGATGGCATCAGTCACTGACGACAGCGCTTAGGGAGAAGCCTGATGATCTATCAAAAACTGACGGACAGCTTGGCGTTTGACCTTGGTGTCTGACACCGCTTAGCGTCTCGATTTGGCGCCCAACGTTGCTTAGGTGTTCTGACAGGCAGAAGGGTGATGGATTGATGGTTTAGCACCGCAATCTGCTGCCTGGTGGCGCCAAGGGTCTTGAAAGGACGGTAGGGATCTGAAACCATTGGAGCTACCCCTATGAAATTTTCCAGTTTACCGCACTTTGGCAATGGTTGGTCACTGGTGACAGTGAACTCCTTGTAGTATATATAGTACTTACCAACTTGTACATAGATAAGAGAACAATAAACCAGAGTTCACTACTCCCCTTACTTCAGCCTCCCTTACGCTCAGGAGCTCATTTACGGTCGGCAACGTCGAACTCATTGGCAGTTACAGACGCTCGCCAACACTCGACACACTCGCGCCTTGCAACTACGGCAGGCATTATCGATGCTTAGACTTCGCTAAGCTTATCGTGCTCTTGCCGCTTACCGTTGCCGTGTTCACTTACCGCTTTTTCCATAGGCGCTTTACCTTAGCGCTTTACACTTGCCAACCTCGTTACCAACTTTACCATATTTTTACAGACGCATTCTCTGGGACCTGCCTGGGACTCCTCTCATCACTTATAGCGCGCCCAACGCAAACTCTTGGTACGGTAACACTATTGTTACATTTGTTACTGACCAAACTTTGGGCATCATCAAATTGGAGCCCACCGCGAGGGATCTCTAGGGCAGAATTCCGCCAGAAACCCGTCTCCAGCGTAGGCGCCGCCTGCTAGACCAGTCGGCAGAAGGCATAGCTCCTTCCCACCCATCAACCCCACAACCACCTGGTGCCTTACTGGGTCTCTCTCTTGCACAGGAACTACAGAACGCCACTGTAGACGCATTTCCTGATCTCTTCCCGCATTCCCTCAATTATAGCGCCGACGACCCCTTAGCGTTGCCCTTTACCGTACCGCAACCAATCACCCCAATTACTCCGCTAACGCCTCTTTCACAACTCATTTCTCTTACCCCGTCGCCAATCTCTAGAACTCCTTCCCCACTACCGCTAACCAAACTCGCCAACACAGTCGCTATGGAACAACAAGTTCAGCGCATGCCGCCACGTAACCACTTCTCGGCACCAAAATGGGACGAGTCCAAGCCACGGGAGCTCTCCCAGTATTTCAAGGAGTTGGAGTATTTATTCAGAGATTGTAACATTACCGACCACACACAGATGAAGGAGTATGCGGCAAGATACGTATCGTATGACACGGCAGAGACATGGACAGGTTTGACCGAGTTTGCTGCCTTTGTTCCTGCCGCCCCACCCGTCCCAGCCCAAGGCGCTTTGTATGAGGACTGGAAGATGGCAGTGATCCAGCTGTACCCTGGCGCAGAGGAGGCTATCCAATACACGGTAAACGAGTTGCAGAAACTAGTACAGGAATCATTCGACAGCGGCACATCGTCTCTTGGCGCATTCTCCACATATTACCGTGAATTCCAGAAAATTGCTAGGTGGTTAGTACAGAACGGCAAGTTATACATTAACGAGGAACGTCGTCTATTCCAACAAGGCATCCCGACTTCGCTTTGGACTTGTATTGCTCGTTGCCTAGAAATTGTTCATCAAGCCCACCACCCAGACGAGCCCTATAACATTGCCGACATCTTTGAAGCCGGTAAATGGGTTCTCAAGGGGACGGACACTGGCGTTGGGCTACAACGCGCTAGGATGAGCCCACCACCTGAGCAAACTAACAGTATCATTCCCATCCCGCCTCCTGTTGCCGACTTCGTTAAGAAGGAGGACCTTAATGCTGCCATTACCGCCGCTGTCACTTCCACTATGACGCATATCAAAACTATGATTACCACCAATCTCGCTAACCAACCTGCTAATGTACCCGCTAATGGCCCTTGCCACTTCTGTGGGGAGATTGGCCATACTATGACTAGAGGACGCTGCGTAACTTTAGAAAACTACATTTGGCAAGGAAGGATTCGACGGGCTATCGACGGCAAGATAGTTCTCACCACTGGTGCCATCATTCCCAACTACCCAGACAAGAAGTCCTTCCAGGAGCGGGTGGATGAATGGCATAGGCGCAACCCAGGACAAATCGCTACTGGCACGCTTTCTGGCAACGCCAACCCTGACCCTGAACAGGCGACCCAACAGCAAATGGTTCACGAGGTCTTACACTTCGACAGCGTTGGCGACCACCCTACATTCTTGTGAGAAGAACGTATCGCCAAGCTACAGCAGGAATTAGATTCGCTCAAGAATCAGGTCTTTGATGGGGTTGAAGTTAAGCAGCCTAAACAACCTCTTAAAGGATACAAGCCAATGCCTCCCGCTAGCAAGCTACCAACTCCTGCTCCTGCCACACCGCCTGCCACTACCCCTGCTACTACTCCAGAACCATCGTCGTCCGCTACCGCTCCCGAACCGCCTTTGCCGCCTCTCCATCCCTACTCAGGGATTCCCGACCGTTATCACACACCAGCACAACAAAACTTTGCTGCTCCCGAGAAACGTCCTGAGGGTGGCTACTGACCTACCGCGCCAATTTTCGATATAGAGAAATCAAACCACGTCTTTAACCGCATCATGAAAACTGCCGTTACCTTATCAGTTGAAGAGCTTTGCAGTATTGCTCCAGACGTCCGCAACCAAGTCAAGACGGCAGTCACTCCTCGACGACCCTTGGTGATGACCGTTGCTGAGGTCGAGGATCTTGACGACGCGCTCCCTGGTTTTTCTGTTACCGTCGATTCGCTGGACGCTGAAGACTCTCCTGCCGACCCCATCGCTAACGCCACCTCTGTGGACCCAGTGGAGACCTACCTTAGGTCAGTGGACCATGGAGAAGACCCTGCAATCCTTACCGTCGCTCAAGAATCGCACGCTATCCGCTCAGTAGCGCTAACAGTAGACAATAAGCACGAGGTAGAGGCAATCGTGGATAGCGGGTCTCAAATCATTTCTATGGCAGCCAAAGTCGCTAACAATCTGGGCCTAATTTATGACCCTACAGTGATACTAAACATGCAGAGCACTAACGGCACAGTAGACTGATCCCTAGGCCTCGCCAAGAATGTGCCGTGCACCCTTGGCAACATCACGTTTTATCTTCAAATACACATTTTACGCTCCCCAGCATATGACCTGCTACTTGGCAGACCCTTCGACGTCTTGGCGCGATCAGTCGTCAAGACAGTTACCGACGACGAGACGACTTTAACCATTAGCGACCCCAATTCCGGAATCCGACGAACGGTGCCAACGTTCCCTAGGGGACAACGAAAAGGCGCCCGCGCTAAGCCCCCGGAGTTTACCGACCAACACGCCAACGAGCCTCCACACCGGTGTTTTCACAGACCATCGAGGAGGTGATTGGCGACGATCACGGAGATGTGGCGCTAACGCTGGAATATGACCATTCAACTGGTCTTGTAAATGTTATGTCTACTGCTTTTCTTGACGAAGACGTTTTAACTACTTTACCCACTACCGACGCAGAGCCTTCCCAGAAAAATCAAAACATTACCGACTCCTCTCTTGCCTACTTGTACCTTACCGCTTCCAAATCCTTTCAAAATATAGCATCTACCGAAACTTATCTCACTACTCTTCCCAGAGCCTCGTCTCCTGCCGTTCTTGGACTTGCTGCTTCACAGGCTACGATTCCCCTTTCCACCTCTGCATATAACAAAGCTAACACTCCCAAAAGGAAAGGGGTTCAAGTCAAAACGAAATATAAGCCAGTTGCGCTTAAAACAAAACCCGTCGCTACGCACTCTCCCGAGACGTTTAGAATCGAGCGCCAGATCATTGGCAACCCTCTTGCCGACATGCCAACTCTATCACCGAATCCGCCACCCTTTCAGCCCACAGGACGTTTTACCACGGAATGCCAGCAGCAGTTCGCCAAGGAGCACGACACCGGATTTTTGACCCCAGATGAGTTGAAAGTCCTTACCGATCTCGTCACTAAGCAAGATAAAGCCTTCGCTTGGGAGGACTCCGAACACGGCAGCCTGCGTACTGACTTCTTTCCGCCTGTCATAATCCTGACCATTCCTCACGTGCCGTGGACTGAGCACAACTGACCGTTACTGCCTGTGATCAAAGCCGAGGTCTGCCAAATCATTAGGACTAAGATTAAGGCTGGCGTCTACAAACCCTCCAATAGTTCTTACCACTTCCACTGGTTCTGTGTCCTCAAAAAGAACGGCAACCTACGCATAGTCCACAGTCTCGAACCGCTGAATAGAGTCACCATACGACACTCTGGCGTACCACCTTTCCCTGATCACATTGCCGAGTCCTTTGCTGGGCGCATTTGTGGCACCACCCTTGACCTGTACGTTGGCTACGATGAACGCCTGATACACCCCTCTTCCCGGGATCTCACTACTTTTCAAACTCCGTTTGGCGCCTTGCACCTAGTCACCTTACCGATGGGCTGGACAAACTCAGTCCCCATATTCCATGATGACATCACTTTCATCCTCCAACCCGAGATACCGCATAATGTCCTTAGCTTCATTGACAACGTTGGCGTCAAAGGCCCCAAAGACTGGCAACTCGTAAACGGCTTACTGGCGACCCATCCTGAGAACCCCAACATTCGCTTAGCGCTATGGGAGTTTTTCCTGCTGCTCAATTGAGTTCTCCAACGTATGAAGTATAGCGGTGGTACCTTTAGCGGCCATAAGCTCCTTCTTTGCGCGCCAAGGTTCAAAATACTTGGTCACATCTGCACTCCCGACGGTCGCATTCCCGACGAATCTCGCTTAGCACTCCTTGAGTGCTGGGGCCCTTGCTGCGACTTATTGGAAGTTCGCGCCTTTCTTGGTACCGTTGGCGTTCTTAGAATATTCGTCAAAAACTTTGCCCATCGCGCACATGCCCTTAACCGACTCACCCACGCCAACGAGCCCTTCAAATTTGGGCCAGACCAGGTCACTGCCCAACGCGACTTAGTAAAAGCCCTACAAGATGCCAAACCCCTAGTTCCAATCAACTATAGCTCTGCCGACCCTGTCATCTTGGCGGTGGATACCTCGTACATTGCCGTTGGCTACTTTTTGTGCCAGTGCCTTAGCGACAATCGGAAACAGCGACGCTACAACTGCTTTGAGTCTATTACGCTAAACGACCGAGAGTCTCACTACAGTCAGCCTAAGCTAGAGCTCTATGGACTCTTCAAAGCCTTCCGGTTGCTAAAGATGTATTTGATTGGCGTGCGGAACCTGATTGTTGAAGTCGACGCTAGGTACATCAAAGGCATGCTGCAGAATCCCGATATCCAGCCATCCGCTAGCATGAATCGATGGGTAGTCGCTATCCTCATGTTTCATTTTGAGTTGGTACACGTCAAGAGCTCTTTCCATGGACCCGACGGACTCTCTAGGCGACCACGGCAGCCTGGCAACCCGGCAGTGGATCTCCAGGTGGATAGCGATTTTGAGGACTGGATCGACCGGTTACATGGTTTCGTACACCTCATACAACAGCCAATCCCCCTACTACGACGGCAACAACCTGCCAGTATCCTTCTACATCCCATTGTCCCTTACCGCCCCGAGACCTTTAGCGCACCCCTCACATTCTACGGCAAGCATTTTCAGTCAAAATTCGCCTCCCATAAAAGTCGTACAAGAGCCCCATCCGCTAAGAGAAGACAGCAGAAACTTGACCTACGATGCCGTTCCCCGATCTGCCAAAGCAAAGGCAGAAGACAGCCGCTTGTTAATAGTTGAACAATGGATACAAGACCTCAAGCGACCAGTAGGCCTTACCGATGAACAGTTCACGACCTTTATCCAATACGCTACCCGTTTCTTCTTTACCGACAACCGACTTTGGTGACAAAATCGAGATGGCGCTCACAAGCTGATCATCAAGCCAGAAAGTCGCTTATGAGTCCTGCGTGCCATGCATGACAAGCTAGGACATAGAGGTCTGTACGCTACTCGAGCTTCTCTGTTAGAACGCTTCTGGTGGCCACACGCTAGTGCCAACATCGCCTGGTACATTAGGACTTGCCACCTCTGCCAAATTCAACAGACACGCCAAGTGCTCATATTGCCAACCGTTGCAATGCCAGCTCCCCTCTTCAGCAAAATCTACGTCGATACCATGCACATGCCCAAATCTGGTCGCTACAAGTACATCATCCAAGGTCGTTGCTCGCTAATCCACTGGCCTGAATTTCAAATGCTCAAAGAGAAAATACAGACGCGGTCGCCAAGTGGCTATTTGAAGACGTCATCTGCCATTGGGGAGCGCTAAGAGAAATTGTCACGGATAACGGTGCGCCCATTGTCAAAGCGCTAACATATCTCGCCAAGAAATACAATATCCATCACATTTGAGTATCTGGCTACAACAAACACACCAATGGCTTGGTAGAGAGACCACACTTTGACGTTCGGCAAGTGCTTTTCAAAGCAGTCGATGGCGACAAATCTCGTTGGAGCAAAGCGACATATTCAGTGTTCTGGTTAGAGAGGGTTACCATTCGTAAGCACATGGGTTGCTCTCCCTATTACGCGGCTACTGGCACCCATCCTTTACTCCCTGCCGACATCATAGAAGCGACCTACCTTCAGCCAGCACCCAACAGTATCTTAGCGACTACCGATCTTATCGCCAGACGAGCCATTGACCTCCAACGAAGGAAAGAAGATTTAGAGCGACTCCACAAGGTAGTCTTTAGCGCCCGTCGCCAAGCAGCCCTACGATTCGAAACCGAGCATAGCGCTACCATCAAAGATTACAACTTCCCGAGAGGAGCGCTAGTGCTTATGCGCAACTCAAAAATTGAAACATCATACAATAAGAAAATGCGCCCACGCTATCTTGGACCTTTGGTAGTTATCTCTCGTAACCGTGGAGGCGCTTACGTGCTCTGTGAATTAGATGGTTCAGTACTACATCGACCTGTTGCCGCCTTTCACCTAGTGCCATACCTCGCTAGAGAACAAATCAATTTGCTGCTTGAAGCGCTAGATATTGACACTGCCAAGCTGAGAGAACTTGAAGAAACCGAATTATTGGACGATGATGACTTGCCGACTTTAGTGGAAGAAGAAGAAAACGATTAGAAAAGACTATACTGATAAGCTTTCATTTTCTATTACTTACTGTACTTATCTTTCTTGCCGATACTTACTATACTATATTCAACAGACAATTTCTTACATAATCAAGCCGCAGCGCTAGCGTGTCGCCAACGCTTAGCGCATTGTGCAACTCTCGCCAAGGGTTTTTCGCCATGATGATTTACTGAGCGTTTCCCTTTTCTCAAAAATTTGTCTAAGTCCCACATCTACTTCTCTTCTTGCTGGCACCTACTTTGACAAATGCTTACCACTTGTCTTCCTGTTACCTTACTTAACTTACCCTGTGATGGTTCGCCAACTCAAACTAGACTCAATTCCTCCACTCGGCAGGGAAACAACAAAAATATATCAAATACGGGGTGCCAACAAAATATATACAAAAACGGCCTATCTACGCTAAGGTCCGTTTACTTGCTATTGTCCTCCATCAGCAAAGACTCGTCAGAGACTGGCAGGGAGGATTTGCGAAGGGGAAGCAAGTCACCCGGCAAGATGTTATTTGCGGTTTGCCAATCCATAGCGGCTTGGCAATCATCTTGGTAATCTCGCAGAACGTGCAGGCTGGGGCCCAAGTTGGAATACCGCAAGCGAAGCGCCATGAGCTGGCCCTGCACCTGTTCCCGTTCCCGTTCCCGTTCCATGGACGTCGCCATCGTTGCCGCCCTCCTCGAATATTGCTCCAACATGTCGCGAGGGTTTAGCGCCATGACTGGGTAGACGAGGTCTTGCCCCAGCCACTGGAAGGCGTCGCCAGTAACTGTCGGTTGCGGTTGAGGCGTCCAAGCAGGATTGATCCTGGCAATTACGGGGCACCTTGGTTCCAGCCCGGCAACGTCCTCGGGGTCTGACACCTCCCAGGGGGCAACGTTACCATATGGCGGTAGCCACTGCCACTCAGGCTCCTCCCAGGCAGCTCCTGCCGCTTCCTCAACTCCTGCCACTACCTCCCTTGCTGATGTCTCCTCCCCGTCGCCTTGGCGCTGTGTCACCAAGGTTTCTTCACCCACGTCGTCTTCCCCATCTGCGTCCTCGTCACCGGCAGTCGTTGCCATCGCCACAGGGCTTTCCCCTCCCCTTGCTGTCACTGCAGATGGTTCCCCCTCCTGCTGCTCTTCCGTTGGTGGGAGGGCCATAACCATGTCGTCCTCATCGGCAGCCGGCAGAGATACCCCCCTCAAGTAGATGGGAGAAAGCAACTTACTTGGCCCAGCCTCCGAATCCCTGACCGGTAGGCGACTGGCGGCAAGCGCCTTCTCCAGCTCCTCCATCTCCACGTCTTCAGGGGTAGAGGGAGGAGACTCTACCCATGCACGTTTGGCCTTGCCCTTCCCCTTGGCAGGCGAAGGGACTTGTCGTTTTAAGGGGACCGCAGTCCCTTGGCGCTCACCGGCGCCACAATTACCGACCATTTTGTTTTCATCCCCTTGACACGTCAGCAGCGCCAGGGAACTCTTGCTGATGGTTGCCGCATCTCCTGCGGC
Source organism: Macrolepiota albuminosa (assembly GCA_027475525.1). NCBI lineage: Eukaryota > Fungi > Basidiomycota > Agaricomycetes > Agaricales > Agaricaceae > Macrolepiota > Macrolepiota albuminosa. The sequence continues at coordinate 6,340,712 of JAMWFC010000049.1, read as the reverse complement.
CTTCTTCTTCCTCTCTCCTTCAACAAACTCCCGAGCCCTCTTAACAAGGACGGCGTGCTTGAAGGTGCGCTCCACTACCGCGTCTGGGGCGCCACCGCGTTCTCGACTCTTGGCGCCATCCAGAGTGCAGGCCCTCTTCAGAGTACCGCACCGGTAGCAGGGCTGGCCACCAGTGGGGTACCAACACCCCTCTGGGTCGTTGTCAGCCCAGCACTTGTCGCACTGCAAGAATGTTAACAAGAGCGGTAAGGAAGGCCATAGTACTTACTGCTCCTTGGAAGTCCTTGAACTCCCGTCTTGCCGCTAGGCTTGCCGTCTTCTTATCCTTCATCTCTGGCAAGACCACTTCCGCTTCCATTCCCTCATCCAAAACCGCCTCATCTCGTCATGCTACCAGCAAACCCTTCAGCTTGGCATCGCTAAAAGAAGTTTGCGTTGGCGCTTGCCAACTATTTGGTTAGCAGGGAAGGTACCTTGGCGTAATGAACTTACCGTGTAACAAGGGGCGGCAGCCTTACAAGACTGAGAGTGGGATAAGCAGAAGTCGCCAGCAGTAAGAACCCTCAAACTTACCTTCTTTTTCAAAGTCTTGCCAGGCTTGACTGGAGAGCCCGATTTGCTTGCCGGCAGTGCTGGGCTCTGGGCACTACCGGCGCGGGAATCCTTCACATCAGACATCTGCCTCCTTGCAACTGGCAACTTCTCGCTGGCAACCAGGGACTCACCAGCGACCTCTCGCTCCTCCAATGCCTTGGTTCTCTCCTTGGCGTCATGGGAGGCCTCTTCTAGCACGCTCTCGCGAATTGCCACCATCTTGGCGTCCACCTGCAAATTGGCGAGAGGCGCCAATACCTCTTGCTTACTATGAGGGGACAGATCAGACCACAGCTAAGTTAGAAATCCACAGTTAGAGATACTCACTCAGGCGCTGGCGCGCTTACCGTCATTGGCAAGGTGCCAGAGAGGATGTCCTCCAATTCATCCTCAATGGTCGGGACGGGAGGAGGCGCCTAGGGACCAATCAGCTAGCAACATGGCAAGGACTAAAACCACTTACAAAACGAGAAAACGGCGCTAACTAGTCGGTGCCACGATTGTCGACGTACCACGCCCGGCACCACTTCCGCACTTCAATTTCTCTGTCCCAGCCGATGCCAAGGACGCGAACTTCGTACCAGCGCTCTAACAACTTCATCACGGCAACGACCAAGTTTGGAGGCGCCTCCGCGCCCACACCCTCGATGCGCCTAATAAAGTTGTTGGCCTTGTCAATGTAGGCGAAGGCGGCATCTTGAGCCTCACGAGATGGGACGGGGGGCAGAGTTGGAATACGGAAGGACATATTTTATTTTTTGAGCGCCAGGAAAAAGATGGGGAGAAGAAACGAAGTCCAAACTCACGCGCCAGGACTATAAACAAAATCTCAAGAACGCACGGACCACCTGTCACAAAAGCGATAACGGTAACCATATTTGGTGACTGAAGACAGTCAATTTTTCAGTTGGGGAGAGATGATAGGACCCTATACAGGATCAGCGCATCAACGGCAGGCTACGGCAACACGGCACAGGCTCAAAATACCTTAGCGCACGCTAATTAACCAAGTTTGGCGATATTTGACGGCCGCGCACGGCAAGAAGCAGATCCGATCAGTGATAGTGCCGACGGCAGCAAGAATGACAACTGACAGATGGCATCAGTCACTGACGACAGCGCTTAGGGAGAAGCCTGATGATCTATCAAAAACTGACGGACAGCTTGGCGTTTGACCTTGGTGTCTGACACCGCTTAGCGTCTCAATTTGGCGCCCAACGTCGCTTAGGTGTTCTGACAGGCAGAAGGGTGATGGATTGATGGTTTAGCACCGCAATCTGCTGCCTGGTGGCGCCAAGGGTCTTGAAAGGACAGTAGGGATCTGAAACCATTGGAGCTACCCCTATGAAATTTTCCAGTTTACTGCGCTTTGGCGATGGTTGGTCACTGGCGATGGTGAACTCCTTGTAGTATATATAGTACTTACCGACTTGTACATAGATAAGAAAACAATAGACCAGAGTTCACTACTCCCCTTACTTCAGCCTTCCTTACGCTCAAGAGCTCATTTACGGTCGGCAACGTCGAACTCATTGGCAGTTACAGACGCTCGCCAACACTTGACACACTCGCGCCTTGCAACTACGGCAGGCATTATCGATGCTTAGACTTCGCTAAGCTTATCGTGCTCTTGCTGCTTACCATTGCCGTGTTCACTTACCGCTTTTTCCATAGGCGCTTTACCTTAGCGCTTTACACTTGCCAACCTCGTTACTGACTTTACCCTATTTTTACAGACGCGTTCTCTGGGACCTGCCCAGGACTCCTCTCATCACTTATAGCATGCCCAACGCAAACTCTTGGTACGGTAACACTATTGTTACATTTGTTACTGACCAAACTTTGGGCGTCATCAACATTGCTGGGCAAGCGCCACCACACGCTCCCGGTCGAGGTGAGCTTGGTACCGTGCGTCCTGGGCTTCCCAGGCCATGAGGGGCGCGACCTCGTTAGTATGTGGGGGCATCGGGAAATGCATTGGCGTACGCGACATAGTTGAGTTTGATGGTAAATTTTTTTTTTAATATGTGGCAAGTCAGGCGCCGGATCCCACAATTGGACCCGGTCCAAACCACCGGCTACGCACGCATCGGAGGGTCTCAGTGCTGAGGGGGGGGTGATGTCACAACCCCTCCCCTCCAGACCCACCCCAGGACACCCCCAGAACACCATCCACCCTCCCTCTGACCCCACAGGACACGCCCCGCCATCACGACTACCAACACCGCCATCACGCACATCAAGGGCTGCCATCAGCCGCCACCAGCCCCAATCAATGATTGGATCACGTGACTCGCTTCTGGCTATCACGCATCACACATCACAGCTCCCTCCACGCCAATTGATTGCGTGCCCCACACGTGCGATCCAAGTATACAGTTCCAGCCCACTACTCAATGACTCCCAGAACCCATCCCAGACACTCCAGAACTCCAAGACCTGGTCCCGTAGTACTTATAGCATAGTTCCCCGTTGTATTCGCTAGTCTTGATATTAACTTGAATTGTTGCATGCCCTTTGCTTGACTAGTATGCACTGACTGGCATGCTTTGACTGGCACACCTGAATAATCGCGTGCTCAAGTTTGGTATGCACTTCGTGACTTATAATTTGTTAACCTGGTCTCGTCTTAGAACCCCCGGTTCACGACTTGATTCCCACCCAACCCTCAGCTACCTGAAACCCAAAACCCAGATCAAGTCCCCTCTCCCGGGATCACCCCTGTCCGCGTCTTGAACCCCAGAGTCCTAGCCCCGGAGTTCCAGACACCTGAGTATCCGTAGATCAAGTCCGCCTCATAAGGGCATTGCTTTCCAGGAAAGCCCCCAACTCAGCGGAACCTGACACTATGAACCCATTTTATCCTTTCAGCAGGGAAGGCCTGCCCAACAGCTTTTAGCTGCTCAACATCTGCCCAAAAAGCCTGTAAGTAAAGACTTATGCCATGGTCGTATGCAACTCAGTCAGCATAGCAGCCGCCAGCCCCATGAAGAGCAAGAAACCTCAAGTACCTGATGTCAGCAGCCTTAGCATCAAGGACGCGTTTGAGCGCACTAAGGAAGAACATTTACGTGGACAGCCTGCTGTTTTCAAACAGAATGACCCCTCACGGCGCAAGAAGGTAGCCTATGTGGTATTCTGTAGACGTAAGACGGGCATATTTGAAACATGGTATGCATTTTTGATGCTTTACTTGCCACTGCATAACTTTTTTTCATGAAGGCATGCTGCTGCCCCACAGATTGACGAACTGCCTAGTGGCAAAAAAGGCTGGCTTCAGGGCTACTATAGCTACGAGGCTGCCGTCCAGGCTTGGGAGCACGCCTGTGCAAATGGCCTGGTATCTCTGGTGCAAGACCCGCCTTCGATTGCATCAGGTAGCTGGCACCTTTCTAACCCTACGCCTCATTCTTCTGCTACACCCCATTCTCCTGCTACACCCCGTTCTCCTGCTACACCCCGTTCTCCTGCAACATCTCGTCAAAGCCCTGTGTTGCATTTGGATGGCAATGAGAGCTATATACAGTCTAGAAAATGTTGTGATGCCCAAGCCCATCGAGCCCTTGCATCCACTAAGTGTGCACAGTTAGGTTCAGACAACGAGGACATGTACTTATCGGATGATGCTACTGCAAGTGGTTCACCAACATGTACCGCCCCATCTTCACCTTCCAGCCCCGACTTTTTCCCATCTACTCAGCCTTTTGCATCACGGCCCTTCCACCTCTACTTTAGGCCTGGTGCATCCTCTGCAACTCGCTCTGCGCAGAAAAAAATTTCGGATGAAGAGTGTTATTGAGTTGTTGTACGCGGCACTGCGCCTGGCATCTACCAAGGGCAGTTAGTACTTCTAGCCTAATTCCATCACTTGCTCTGACATTAGCTTTAGAACAGCAGCAGAAGCAGCATTGGGCTCCCACTCCCAACCTTCAGTTGTTCAGACAACAGATCTGGTATCTGTGGCGATGATTTTCACATGGAGTTACATGGCAGGCGAGATCTTCCTGCTTTGACTATATCCCTCTCCGTTCAGTCTTGTTAGACGCTTTTTTTCCCGCTCTTTTTCACAATCTTATTGTTGTTAAATGTTCACAAATGTTATCACAGTACCTAGCAAAACTTGCAGTAAAACTAAATAAAGCTTTGTCCATGCTTTTAAGAGACCCAGGAACCATCTATAAACCATTCTTTGAGAATTTGCAATTTGAATCCTCCTGCAGTTTCTCCTCAGGCATAGGTCGAATGGTGTTAATATAAAATCTATAGAGGAGTCTTTGCTGTCAGTAGGATGATTTTATCAGTTCAAAGATTTGTTGAAAACATGAAGAATACATTGTGTTCATGCTCAAATGTTGTGCAACAATCAATATACCAACATACGATTCGTGATTGTCAAGTCAACGGACAGAGAAAAGATAGACCCTCTCAACAGCGTCAGCTTTTTCTGATAGCCTGGGGTAGAGAAGAAGATTGACACGAAAAAGTCCAGAATATCAGTCAAATCAACATAGGTGTTTGTGTTTGCATTAAACCATCCACTCATGAATTTGTCAAACAGAATCTCTACTACATCTTACGTGTATAAAAGTACTGCAAATTTAAAGAGATGGTTTCCTGAACTCTTCAATTCTACTCAACAGATTCAGTCCCATTTCCCACCTTGATGACTTAGCCGCACACACATTTTTGTAACCTTCAAGATCTTCCGTCTCAAACTCTTTCATCGCTGGTTCAGACAGAAAAAATGCGTGCGCATAGCACTCACCGAGCGCATTGATAAGAGGGTGGTGTTAAGTCCTGTGGAGGGCGGTTAGTAGGTTTGAAGGCATTGCTGAGAGCTCACGGCTTCCACCTCTGCAGCATGCTAATTTCCTTGGTCCCAGGAGTGATTCCTAAAGGAAACCTGTGTGCTGCAAAGAAGGAGGCTGTAGCTAAAAGAAAATGGCTCAACTTATACCCTGCAGTCTGAATACAAGATAGTAAGGTGTGATCACGTGAAACTTGCCGACGTGACTTATGCTTCGACAAAGAAAGTTGAGTAAAGGGAAGTTCAAAATCTACTGTGAGAGCCCTTTGCATGGCCCCAGCATCCAGACGTTAAACTGCACAGGGATACAGGCATTTCAGAAGCGTCAGAACAAAGAAGTTTGAGAGTGTCAACAAGGTGAGTAATCGTCATGTGGAGATGTATAAAATGCTCACCACAATCTCCAAGTGCGTAATGAAGCAAAACAACGTGTGCTGGACAACATACAAGATATTCCAGAAGATTTGCATGACCACGACTACGACTGCGAGTGGATTGACATCAACCACGTCATCAACGGCAATGCCACGCTCAACTTGAGACACGCTGGCGGTGAATTTCAGGCACTACTGCAGGAGGTGTCTCCACAAACCCAAAGGAAATACCGCACACGTCAAGATGCAATCATTCGTCGCAACCTGGGCTTTGCCACACAACTTGATGCCATAGTCGATGCATATCTGCAGTAGAGTAAGGTTTGTGGAGTTTCAGGGGCGAGGCTTGCTGCGGCTTTGGGTCCTGATGCAGTTGTTCAGGAGTTTCGAGCCATCAGAGTCGTTGACCTTTTTAGTAGGTTTGCCTTTATGTTGTTGCACACCTCTGATGGCTTCACAGAAACTTATTCCCTCGATGTTCCCATGCTTGATGATAGTGTGACCATTGCTTCTGCCTTGGTTGAGCATGGTCTCATTCCATCTGCGCCATATCATCCCAACGTTGCTTTTGCTATGCGGACCGTGGAACTCTATCAGACAACTCACCTTCAATGCCCCTGCCTCTCCATTCAGCCTTTCATTAAGAGTTTATGCGACTTGCATGGAGTGCCATTTCAATCATACCTGAGCAAGCAGTTTTCTATTGCCTACGACATCTATCTATCCATTCACGAAGAGACTGAAAGATGTGTCCAGATTGCTCTTGAACAAAATACACCAAAATGGCGGCTTCACCATGCATGCCCTGCATGCACTTACAAATTGGAGGGAGAGAAAAAGCTCACATTCGAAATCCTGGTGACGATGGATGGGAATGACTCCTTTAAACGATTTATCCGTTGAGGCCCTGCCACTGAAGATGAGGGTGAGAAAATGGCACTGGATGCTTCAAAAGAGTTGCAGGACAATTGTGACCTCAACGGCGACTATTATTTGAGCAAGGAGGCAGTCAATAGATGGGCAAAAGATGCACTTCAGGAGATGTTGCCCACTGGAAACAATCTGGTCAGCGTGTTTATTTCCACATTGAATTGTTGTTGATTTGCTTGGTAGGAAGGGGGCACATCAGATTCAGAACACAATGCTTGTGAAGAATGCTGGAAAAATATGAACGATGAGCTGGCTTCACGGATGTGGGGAATTTTTGATGAAACTGGCATCTTCCTCTCTCTCTGTCACCATGGCTTTGTCCTATTGATCGCCGACATGGTTCAAAGCGGGGAGCTGTAGGTATTCATTTGCTTGATCATCTGTGTATCCCTTACTGCACTCTTTACCACAGTGCCAAATATCTCTTGGCCATAGTGAACGAATTGCTGGCGGCATTTGGCTTACGAATTGGGGCTGGCTATGATATCGGCTGTAAATTTGGTGCAACTCTGGCCAACAGCCCCCTTGGACTTCATGTGCATGAACTTGGGTATAAATCGCTCATCGGCAGCTTCCACAGCCATGCCCATAATCATTGCTGTCAACTCAGCTTCCTTGCAAAATATGTTGAAGGCCTTGGTCTTGAGGATCTCGAAGGATGTGAACGATTCTTTTTGAAATCTAATGCCTTAGCTTTGTCTGTACGGTATGCGAGTGTCTTCATCGGAAGCAGATCATTCAAGAATATGTCAAACATATGGATTGACAGGAGACTTACCAGAACCTGAGCACACATGCTTCTTTTGTTTACCCTTCTCTACTGACTGAAATTTTCAGGCACCTTTCTTATTAGTAATTATCAGCAAGTGCTGAAACTTATCAGTGGCTTGCCTGCGGTGGAAAAACAGATGAAGGACCAAGGCATGCCAAGCTTTGATACTTTTAAGCAATGGTTGGCGGAGAAGAAAGCATATCTCGAGGGGCTGTCACGAGAGCCTCTAGTGGAGACATTGCAAATGGAGTATTACCAAAAGTTGGTAAATCTCGAAGCAAGCCAGTGAGTTGAATCTTTTTCACCTTGTGCGGTCCTAAGACTAGATGCAGACATGCATTAGATGAGGCACAATCCAAGTGGCTTGTGATCACCCCTGAAACACAGAACATGCGGGACTATACAAATTTTATCGAGACAAAATGTTGGCATGCACTTGAAAATCATGAAAAAAACCTCAAAATTGTTCAAGGCCTCAAAACAAAACTAGAAATTACAACACAATGGAGTAGAGCAAGCCCTGAGTGGAATGTTGCGGCAGAGATGACGGCTAAGTATCGTTATCAGCAATGCCTCGATAACTTGGAAGCGTTGGTGGTCTCACAAATGTTCAAATTATCAAAGATGAATATGTCGCAAATGGGTGCATTCAAGGTGTTTATTCTTTCAGCTGGTAGCTAACATTTGCAAAAATAGGATACAAATTACGAAAGCACATTGGTAACACCCTCAAAACTTGATCGCAAGCAGTTTGGAGCACACTTGACAAATATAATGCCACTGCTCATGCCCTTTCCCCGCCACATCCTGAGCTTTCATGGGATCTTGTAGTAGAATACGCCTTTCTTGCCGACTTTGACTTGTTATCGGATACACGTGAAGATGTACGCCAATGTCCCTGGGCTGCACCAGCCGCACGAATAATGATGGATGAATATTACAAAATTCAGCAAGCTTATGAAGAGGTTGACCAGCTCAACATTGAAATACAATGGCTTGTAACATACATACAAGATGAAGAGGCCTATCTAAAAGAGAGAAGAGATGCCATTGCTAGTGTGGACAAATCACTTGGCCATCAAATCCACCAGCAGTGGGAATGGCTTCATCGCTTCAATAAGCTTCACATCTGCCACCTTCGAAGACTTGCTGCTTTGCCAGGCTTCACTGGCTCACTCGTTCCTGGTAGGAGGGTTGATAATTTATGGAGAGAAGATGTAATGGAAGTAGATGTGGATGACATCGAAGGCACTGATGATGATGAAGACAGCAGTGACGACGAAGACGATGAAGCTCAGCTTGCTGAAAAGATACATAAAGTGCTTCAAATTTCTTCTGATATTTAATTTATGCTCTTCATTTGTCTATAACGGTGAAAATTTGTATTAATATTCTATATAATGCTCCCTGTAGTTCAACTTATTTTTTCCAAAATTTTTCCATAAATTTTGAGCGGGGGAGTGAGCTCATTGTGCGGAACAGCGAGCAAAGGGCGGATCAGTCGTCGGCATGATCTCCGGGTAGTCCCGACATATGTGATGCGACGTCGGTCATACATCAACGATCAATGATGCTGTTGACAACGTGCCTGATGGCTTCGGCACCACCGGTAGCAATGGCCGGTCACCTGAGTGATACATTAGTAGTGAATTATTGGAGGAAGCGTGAAAGCGATAAAAACCCGCCGACTTAGGCGTGGATTACCATATATATTCCATGCCTAACAAGGCCCAACATGTGGTAGCCACAGGTGAAGGATGGCTGGTAAGTGTTTTTCATAGCGATTATTAAGCGCCTTGATCGATATGAAGTTGATCATCGTCTTCCCTCTAGCTAATGCTTCTCGTTAACTTGCTGTTTGGGATGATCGTACTGACACCATGGAAGGAACTATTCATAGACAATCACCTTGTTGGCTGAATTATCTTTCGCGCTAGTCCGCTGGTGGCATACAGCTCGAATAATTGACCATATATAAATCATCGTGCAGTCCTTTTCAATCTGGCCACCTACTGCCACCCGGCTCAATGACAGGAGAGACATACAAAACACCACTGACCACCATCGGCCACGAACTCCCTCCACACCATTCCATGCGAAACCAACATGACCTTGCCCTCCGTGCTCTTCTTTGATGCTCCATTTCTGATGGAGAGTGCACCAGTCTCTGCCAAGCCAACGACGTTTTCTTCGGCATCGTCAGATACCTCGGTTTGCTCCTCAGACATCTCCACCGTCGCAATGACCCTCGCTGGCGACTGCTATGCGCCAAAGAAACTCTTGCGCACACCTCAGGAGTACCAACACGCTGAGCGGTTGTATCTCACTACGCACGAGCCACAACAACGGACTACTCGCCCCGAGATACGGAACAATGATCACATTTGCTCAGTCCTCACGTCGAACGGTGGAAGTATTAGATCGGATAGCCTATCGAACGATGTACTTCTCCCGTGTCCTCTGTATGTTCTACCGCACGCCGCTGCTCCTCCAAAATCCTCGGACATCTCATGCGATACCACCTCCGTTTGTCCAACATTGAACCATGTACCCGCCATTGTGTCCAGGAAACCAAACCTCAGTGTCTATATGGGATAGACCCTTTGCGCTTGAGCAAGGACCTGCCTGAATTTCCCAAAGAAAAAAAAACGTGTTTGGCGCTCTATCCGACGCACAGTTTCGCACCTCTTCCCAGCGGTATCATACAAAGGGAATTCCGCGCCCAGCATCGCACATCGAGCCTCGCCAGAAAATCCCTCTTCGCGATACTATGCAACCTTCGTACTCTGGGCATCTTCAAATCTTCTTCGGTCTCCCTTATCTCCCCTCGTCCTCGAATCATTCCTTCCTCATCGCAGGCTCAGTTACCTGGGGTCTCATGTCACCATCTCGGTGCGAAACCAACTCCGGCGTATCTTCGGAAACAGCAATTACGCCGCTCGCGTTCATTCTCCGGTCATCCGAACGCGCTAGCCACATTGATGATGAGCGACGACCATCCATACATAATGAACTTACCATAGAGGCAAATACACACCCGCTGCCGCTTGATGACGATCGTTTGGTATTGGAGGATGGAGAGATCGATGAAGTTGCTGCGGTGGCGAGATATTAAGAGAGGTTCAGAAGACATGGAGGTCTGCTCCTCTCAACGAGGATGATCCGGCATTTCTGCATCCTGATTGAGCGCTGGTCTACACTGCTCGCACATGATGATGTTGGTATTTAAGATGTGTAACATAAGTGTACCATAACGTACACCATGAACGTACATCATGGCCGCTCACTTTTTGGAAACAGATCAAGTAGAATGTACGTGCAAATCACATGAAAGATTGTACATAAGGGGAAATAAGTCCCAGGGGGCACAACGAGAGGTACACCATAAATCTCGAACATAAATCAATCATCACTGAGTAGATTGGTATGGTTTAGCCGTAACAAACTTGGAAGTATCGCGTCCATCCTCATTTCCCACCTTCAGCAAGCCCAAAAGTCTTGTCTTTCCCCGCAGATAATCAACTCTCCTTACACCTTTTGCCCTCTCTGCAAGGTATCCGTCATGTCCACCGGGAACAGCCAGACACCGACTGTTGAAGGCACGACCAACTTTGTCCATGTCCTCCGGCGATAACCATGCCCGATCAAAGAGTCCCATTCTTGATGGAGGATATCAGACATGATCCGCATTCGAGTGATTGGTGAGTGTGTCACAGGCTGCGCGAAGTCTTCGGGTGGAACTGGAGCTGCCTGGCCTTCGCGGGAGTAAAACATGCACGACAGATCAAAGAAGAAGGAAAATTTTCAGACGAGGCAGTCAGTCTTATCTATCTTGGTACTGCCACGCTCGAAGACCGCGAAAACAACTCAACAGTGTTCGTGACTACTGCCGTAGTAACGTCGTGTAGATCAGATCTAAGCAGTGACAAGATGGATAAGTGGTAGATATGCAAAGAGGTGGTTAAGGAAGGCAACTGTTGTCTTGTGAATGTATGTACAGAATACAATTGGGCCAAGAAATTGGTCTATATACATTTATATATTATACATTATATACATAGCGAGGGGCTCACAGAAGCCGTTGATTTGGGATTGGTTCAGATAAAGTGATGAGTCCTATATAAACTTCTGCAGTCGGACAAACACTTGCTGAGTGGGATCAATACACTGGACTCATTGTTGCTGCAGAGCTCCATGACGCTGAGGCGACGAGACTGAGGCCTGGACTTGGAGCCATAGTCGTAGTCGAGCTGTGTGGGGTAGTTTGGGGCCTGCTGGGGGGTGCTGTAGGCAGCGAGCTGAAAAGCATGCTTGCAGGGCTGGAGGGCAGCGAGTTGCCAGGGGGCGCAAAATAGAAGGAGGACGGCTCAGAAGGGGGTTGTTCGTAGCAGGGGTAGGGATAAATGGGCTTTGTGGGATAAAACGCGGCAGAGGACGAGGGCAGGTGAGGAGCAGTGGCTGTGCAAAGAAAAGCGGAAATGATAGAGGACAGTGGGGGAAGACGCTTGGAAATAGTGGGACGGGAACTGGGGGTGGCAAAAAAGAACTTGGGGTTGTCCACGTCGTTCTGCCAGGCTGTGTGAAGAAAAGCAGGCTGCTGCTGGACGATGGAGGACAGCGGAGGGAGACGCTCGAAAGTGGTGGGATGAGAACTGGGGACGGCAAAAAAAGTCTTGGAGTTGTTCATGTCATGCTGCCAGGCTGTGTAGAGAAAAGCAGGCTGCTGCTGAATGATGGAGGACAGCGGGGGAAGACGCTTGGAAGTGGTGGGATGGCAACCGGGGGCAGAAAAAAAGAACTTGGGGTTGTCGATGTCGTTCTGCCAGCTGGGGTGAAGCTTGTATAGGACGGGGGGTGATGGGGCCAGGGTGGGCCAGCGGTGAGTGCGTGCAGAAAGCTTGTTGGCAGCAGTCATGGTTGCACAGAGACTGGTGAGATCACGCATCATGCGCTTGTTCTGGTCGTACTCGTCAGGGTGGACTCTCAGTGCATGTATATGAAGGTTGTCGAGGCGGGAAAACTGCTTGAAGCAGTGACAAGTGAATGGACCTTCACCAGTGTGTTTGCTGTCATTTGTCAGCAGGGCACAGGCAAGGCAGCAGCGACATACCGGATGTGGCGGGCGAGGTGCTCAATGCGAGAAAAGACCATATGGCAGTCACCATAGCCATGACACTTGCAGGGTGGCGCTTTGGGGCCTGTGCCTGGTCAGTCGCGGCCATCGAGATGTCCGCAAAAACAAAAACAAACGTGTCTGATCAACACAAAGGCAAAGCGGAGTCTCAACTCTATTTCTTTTGCGGCCCCTGCTGATCGTTTCTATGTAGTTTACTAGACTTTTCCTGACTGATGACTGACTGCTACGTAACCTTCTTGCAAATGAATTGATTACCTTGTATCAGGTCTATCATTCCATCGTCGAGTTCGTGCATGGATCTCCGAGATGTTGTCTTCAAGAAAAAGAACAATTACCTAGTTATAGAAAAGTGAGTTTGTTTACCTTCTTCTCTCACAGTATCTTTTCCATATGCGTTCAAGTACTTGGAAGTTAGGAGGTACTTGAATGTTCAAGTCCGAAGTTCACGTCTTCGGTAAGTATACTAGAAACAAACCTGTGTGCCCTAAATATTGCTTGCAATCAATTCGATGGCCATTCATATAGCAACGACTTGCATACATGACTACAGGATTGGCCATAAGTATCTCCAAATAGACTTCATTGGTTCCCTGTGTCGCAATCTCTACCATCCTTTTGGTCTGTACATAACTCAGAAGCTTTTGATAACCCACCTTCGATGTTGAACGGTGTTATGTTTCTGGTCGCCAGTCTCATTACAAAAGCATTAATTTGCCACAGGGAAAAGCAGAAGGTCCGTCAGCACTATGGGATTCTCCTGTTATCTTCCCCTCCTCATGATCTATCCAGTTCTGATGTTCACAAAGACTCACCTCTGCCATCACTCTGCTGGATCCTTTTAGGCTACACGCTGTTCTCATTGAACGGAAATGTTGTCTATATCTTGGTACAGAATACATAACTTTCTGACCACCAAACTATTCTATGCATCTTGTCATGCAACGTAAACTTTTAAAATCATCAAAGCTCAGTCTCTGCCAGCTGTCGTTTTTGATGCTTTTCTCTACCAGTGATACTCTACCCTCGTGGTCACCGGCCAACAATGGGGAATCTGAGTTTGAGCCTCGTTCAATTGGTGGCCGAGATGGGAATTCGGTTCCCAGGATCATCTCATTCTACATAAAATTGACAAAACTTCTCTCTATTTTACATTCTGGCCTTTTGCCCACCCCTTAGGTCTGTAGTGTAGCTTATCAGGCGTAAAACTGAAACAATTGCTCCAATCAATCACTTACAAACAAATTCTTCTACGTGACTTATGAACACTTATAGAGCTGCTTCCGTGCTTCCCAGATCTACTTTCTTGGGAGAGCTCATGGGGTCCTTTGATGTGATCGTGAAATTGCTGTCTAATATTTGCTCTTCCAGCTTCAAGATTTGACTCCTCATAGGTCTTATCTCCGTGCATCCGATCAATCACGTGAACTGACCACTTCATCTGCTGTTTCTTCTTTTACAGCCTCAGTTGTTGACCACGACATTGGCTGAACACTGAGGCTGTGAGTGATTCATAGTTTATTCGTTTTTCCATCTTTACAAGCATGCTCATATGTTTTGTACTCAGTTATCTTAATTGTTTCTGTATAGGTATTCTAATTTAGTCGTTGACCACGACATTGGCTAAACACTGAGGCTTTATCTTAATTGTTTCTGTATAGTTTCTGTATAGACTGCATAGGTCTGGGACTCCAGGTTATGGGCCTTCCTCTATGACTGGACTTTTTATAGTGCATATACCAGGCACTTGTGGCCGCCTCCACGGTGTTTTTAGTTTTTCTCATCACCATGTCCTGCCATTCCATGGGAGAACACCATTCTCGACGTTTTCCCCACATCGGCAATAATGCTCAGACATTTCTGATGACAGCTCGACCGCATGAACCACCGATCACCGAGCCACAAAGACCTCATTCCTCTGTACACGTTTTTAATACTCTTGATATGCCCAACGTTCTTCAGAATAATCGTCCTTTTCATTCTCATCAGAATCCTTTTTCTTTTGTTTCCCCAGCTCCATTACCACATACACCTACTACTTTTCATGCCCCTGTTCTACAGCGGCCACCATTTTGTCCTCCTTTGATCCACACATACCACTCTGACTCACCAGTTTTATCTCGTCCAGTTTCATTGCATTCAAATCCTGTTTTTTCACATCCACCTTCTATGCATATTTTTTGTGCAAATTCAGTCTGCCCAGAGGACATTCAACCTCACAATATTCCTTTACCACCATCACGTACTTCTTCTGCTTTATCCAATACAAACCATGTTCTTCATACGTCTCATTCTCATCACATTTCTTCTGACTCATCATCGTCTTATTCACAATCTTCCTCTCCTCAATTTGATCATCAACATCACCGAACAAATTTTACTTATACACCATACGTTAATCCACAGAGGACTTCTTCCAACCATTTACCTCAACACTATGCTCTGAATATTCCTCCTCAAAACCTTCCTCTTTCGACTCAACTTCCTTCTTTTATTTCTCTTTTTTCTTCACGCAACAATGAAACAGCCTTATCTGATACAAAGCTTCCTTCACTTGCTACTGTTCCTCTTTTGAAATCATCAGTTGAATGGGTTTCATGGTATTCGGCGGTGACCAGGGTCATTATGAGCATTGGTTTACGTGGACACATCTGCAGGATCCTGAACATTGGCGATCTTAGGGATCCTACAAGCCCAGTGGCACTTCCTCCACCTTACGACTTTGATTCCTTCCCTGAAGAAACTGAAACTTACCATATTTTTTGGCACAACAATGATATTGTCGAACATGTCATTGTTGGCAAATTGTCTCAGGAAATACAGAACTCTCTTGCTCCTAAACATGGTGGCCAATACAACTTGCCTATCCGACCTGCTCAAGATCTACTTGCGTTTCTTCAAGAACGTTTTGGGATCGGAAATGCATCTATAGCAGAATTGACTAAGTCTAAGGTCTTTACTCTGGTAGCATCTCTGACAACGGTTTCGACATATGTTCAGCAATGGCATTCTGCGGTGCACCAACTGGCTGGCACGCCATGGGACTTTACGCCATGGCAAAAGATTCAAAAATTCATTGATGGTTTACCAAATGGGGATTGTTGGTCTGTGCTTGAGGAAGAAGTTTGACAGTCTTGGGATCGCTCAGGTCCTCAAGGGGCCTATAATTTTTCTATCCTAGCTACTCGTGTTATGAGTATGGATGCCAAACACCAACGTCTCTCTTTGACCCATAGCCCTTGACCTCAGCCAAATGCTTCTCAAACATCAATTATCCCCAATAATCAACAATCCTCTTCGTCGAACATCACATCTTCCAATCCTTTGGATCCAACTGCAAATGCACACCCACGAATTCAATGCTCAAATTGTAACATGTACAGTCACACAATTGAGACCTGTTGGTTGAAGGGTGGTGGGATGGAGAATGGTCGAGATTCAGCACGACTATGTCCTAAAGCGAATTTAGCTGCGGACAACACTCAACGTTTATCTACGCCATTACCTTTTGTCGACGAGAATGACGAACCTGATGTAGCTCCTGCTGACAATACCAATGATATTCATTTGTCTGCTTATGTTGCTAGAACGCCTACATCATTAAATCCTCCCTATTATGCTTTTCTTCAGTCAATGCCGTCAATTGCTCTTGCCTCTTTCTCAAATCACTTCAAAGCAATCTTAGATTCAGGATGTACCATTCACATCCTTCGGGATAAGAAGTTTTTCTGGACTTACGATGAAGCAGGGGCAACTCCAGTCAGCACAGCAAATTGTGGTACCCTCCCTACTATAGCTTGTGGAGAAGCCCATTTTTGTACTCACGTCAATGGGAAGAATGTAGTGATAACTCTTCGGGATTGTCTTCATGCCCCTGATGTTCCTATCAACTTGATTTCGGTTGGCTCCATGGTTGAGAATGACCTCAAGTTATTGTTTGAGAAGGACTCTACGTCTATCTTCTTCTCGGATTCTCATCCATCCCTTCAAGGACAACTGATTGAGGCGACAGTTCATCAATGACTTTCCTTTTTATATTGTGATTTTGTTCTTCTGTCCATTAACATGCAACCACCCAAATCATCTTTTCCTGCAGTATCACATACTTCATTCCCTCGCATTGATGTGACCCCAGCACTATGGCACGCTCGACTTGGTCACCCAGGACAGGACACAACCAAAGCGGTTTTAACCAAGAACTATGCAGATGAGGTTGATTATACAGGACCTTTTTTAGATGATCACTGTATTCCCTGCATCTTGGGCAAGAGACTGGCTCAACCATTTGACCATTTTCAACATTGTGCTTTGGCTGTATGCGATCTTTTACATATGGACTCTTGTGGTCCATTTCCGATCCTTTTTTCAAATAGACGATCAAACCATTTTCATTCCATCCTCGATGACTGTTCCAATTTTGGCAGTACAGCACTTCTTACTACACAGAATCAGGCAACAAAACATTTCAAGCAAACGGAAGCGAGCTGGGAGCTCAAATCAGGAAACAGAGTTAAGATTGTTCGCTCCGACAACACAAAGGAATTTGTTTCTGGAGAACTCCAGGATTACTTTGTCTCAAAAGGGATTATTCATCAAAATACTGCCCCCTATGCACACCAGCAAAATGGTAAAGCCGAATGTTATATTCATACCATCGAAGACACTGCTCAAGCCATGATGGCTTGGTCTGGTTTACTGATGTCTTTTCTTGGCGACGCCATTCTGACTGCAATCTGAGGAATCGCCTTCCGACTTCAACTCTTCCTTCTCTCATAATGCCATATGAAATTATGGAGAAGTCGAAGCCTAATCTTTCCCATCTTCGAGTCTGGAGTTGTAAATGCTATGTTTTCTATCCTGTTGAACTCCGACCAAAAGAATCAGGCCATCGTTTTCCAGCCATATTTGTTGGTTATGATGAAAACTGTATTGGTTGGCGTGTCCGTGATTCAAATGGAAAATACTTTTTCTCGTGGGATGTTATTTTTGATGAGTCAGTCCTGGAGGTCTTTGCACCACTCTTCCTCAGCGACAATCATGCTCACCACCTCCATCACCATCATCTCATCATTCACCAACTCCAGATATCTCTCACACTCCTTCCTGCCTTATTTTAGCTTCACTGCTTTTGATAACTGACACCGTCTCCACTACACCTCATCCACCATCCCCAAACTTGCTGCCTATATCTCGTCCTCTTCGGAACATTCAACGGACTGAAAAGGGACGCTTGTATCATGATGATGTCACAGCCTGGAATGAAAGGCTCATTAAGCTACATTCTGATAAGGCAGCTCGGAAAGTACTACCCCACCAAAATATAGCTGCAGTAATGGACTTCAAGGCTCTGCTAGTATCGGCCTCATTTCCAGGTTCCATCGATGACCTCACTCAATTTGAACAGGCTTCTATTGCAGAGTATAAAGCATATGCCACTTACGGCCCTGATCCCCTCCCATTCAAGTAGCAATATACTTACAACTTGTCTAAAGCACCTGATCACTATACCGAAGCTATCCATAGACCTGATGCTGATGTTTGGCAGAAAGCCATGCAGCGTGAAGTCAACAGCTTATGCTCACAAGGTGTTTTTCAGGTTGCTCTGCTACCACCTGGTCAGAAACCAATTGGCGTTCAATGGGTTTTTGCTTACAAATTAGATGCAAATGGTGATATTATTTGTGGCAAGGAGAAAGCTTGTCTTGTTGCCCAAGGATTCAGCCAGCATCCTGAGGACTATAGGTTCACTTATGCTCCAGTCGCCAAGATGACAAGTATATGGGTCACTCTTGCTTATGCGGCCAAATTTGACTTAAACCTCTTCACATTTGACATTAAAACTGCATTTCTCAATGCGCCCCTGTCACATGAAGTGTATTGCAAACAAATTCTGGGTTTTCCTGAAGCAGACTCCTCCTTATTATATTGCTTGTTATGTGCCTTATATGGTCTCAAGCAATCTTCCCATGAATGGTATACAATTCTTTAGCAAGCCCTTGAGCGTCTTGGTCTCATACAATGCGACGTTGATCATGCTGTTTTTATTGGTCATTTTGATGCATCTCCCAACTCCTCCGTTCCCATGCCTTCCGATGGCATACCCTTATTTATCATTATCTGCATTCATGTGGATGATGGTCTCAATGCCACCAACTCCGTTCCATTATACCAGTGGCTTATTAAAGAACTTAACGCACTTTTTGAGGTTGTCGACTCTGGTGCTACTTCCCTGTATTTAGGCATTCAGATTGATTGTGACAGATCCCAACACAAACTCTGGCTTTCCCAGAAGGGTTTCATGACCGACCTTCTTTCAACTTACAACTTGATCAACGCCAGAACATCAGCCATTCCTCTCCATCAACCCCTCCACTCAATTCCCGAGCCTCCATCAAATTGTTTTCCTGATATTTATGATGAAGACATCAAGATACATTACCAATGCCTTGTTGGCTCTCTTTTATACTTAAGCTTATGCACATGTCCCGATCTGGCATTCACTGCAATGAGCTTGGGCCAGTTCAATTTCAATCCCACCTGCGGTCATTTACTTGCTGCAAAAGAGGTTCTCAGGTATCTCGCTGATACTTTGGATTTTGCTTTGGAATATAATTTTTCCATTCCTTCAAATACTCTGCAAATTCAGCTTTTCCTTCCTACTGGCTGTGGCTTCGTAGATGCTGATTGGGCATCGGACTCCATTACATGACGAAGTGTCTCTGAATACACTTTTTACTTATATTCCAGTTTGGTCTCTTGGTCTTCCGTCCGGCAGTGCACGGTGGCTATATCGTCAACAGAGGCCGAGTATATGTCGATGTCTCATGCGACTGTTATTGCCACAACAAACAACTTTGCTGTTTCAAGCCCTCTCATCTCTTTGGAATTGTAGCATTCTTGCTTGTGATCCTTTTAAATCTGCTGCCGTTCTAGGACCTATACGCTATCAAGCTGTAATTATTTGCTTTCAGTGGATCTCTCAGAAATCCTCCTCACATGACGAGGAAATGCCTTGCAGAGAGTGGTATGCTATTTTACGATCATGATGTATCTGGTAATGATTGGAGTATTCCTGAATGCCAAGCCAAAGATAATGAGTTTACATATTGCAATAGCCTATGCTCACTGACAAGATAGCACAGAGCATTGATTGCTTTACAAAGATGAGTAACTTCTACCTTCTCATGTCCTTGTTCACAATACAACTAATCAAAGTGATTAGCTCCGACTCTTTTGAGATTGTTGATTGGATTGTCTGGTTATAACATTTGAAGTTGCTGTTAAACCTCATGTATCGGAAAACAAAAGGGCTGGGTTCTTATGCCAAGGAATGATCAGCATTTCAAGTTGGAGCGGGGCAGCAATCTCCAGAAATCATGGTGTCGTTTGTAATGGATGTCTTTCTTGATTTAGGTACCACATGTGTATATGTGTACATGAGAAGTAAGTACATTCGTCATCGCAGACTTCCAAATTACGCACCAGATATTGGCAGGGTGATATATCACACACTTGTGATTAGAAGCTAAGCATGATATATTATGGCTTCGAACTACAAGACCGATCTGATATATGAAAGCCTTGTAGCCTCACGTATAGCTGAAATCCTTCTCACAGTTGATGACCTGCTCTCCGGCGACATCCAAATACCTGCTCACATTGTGGTAGACAATGCTCAGACTACTCCGATTGCCTCAGCTCATCACTCACCCCATTATAGCACACATCCATCAAAGATTGATTTGATCTCAGGCACTTTATCTCTCTCGGTATTATTTCATCTTTCTCTGGTTGGCATTATACGTAAATTGTTGCTAGAGAATCGCAATGTTGTCACTATCAATTGTAATGTCCACTGTTTATGATAGTTTAGAAAAACATGAAGTTTTCACAACATAGAATAACATAAAAGTTTTTATGACATAGGATGTTCAACATGATATTGGTCTCTATTTGGCACACCGATGCCAATATTGAGCTGAGAGCTCAGGCCTGCCTATTTTTGTTCACATGTTATATATGATCGAGAGCCACCTGTTGTTGGGCATAGCCAACTGCAGTATTGCAATGGACATGAGAATAGGTCTCTTGAAGTATCATGTCCCAACCAATCTTACAGAGTGGTGCATGTACCCTAATAACTATTCCGACAGAAATTTTAAATTAAACAGAGTTTTTGAGTTTTCGTCAGACGAAGCTAAATATGTGCCCAAGTCTGCTCATGATTTTGCTTTAATCTTTACTCCGACCCCCTCCATCTGTGAAAATACATGGCTCAGCCTCCAATATACAACACTTCAGAAGAACAAAGACTTGCTCAGAATGCCAGAAACAAGCAGAGTTATCACAAGTAAGTATAGTTTTTGCATACATAGTCACCTCAGTGTTGGTAATAATAACAATACTCATACAATTTCTCTCTTGCATCATTCTCGCTGTCTGTCATCTATTTGGAGAAACTCTTACATAGCACTACTACTATCTGTATCATCATCCAATGCTGTGCTTGTCATTTTCTCATGTCATTTGCATTGTAAAACAAAGAATACATATGTTGCGAAGATCTGTGCCCTGTGACCATCTAGAGATTTAGAATGAGATCAACTGATCTGAAATGAGATCCAGGAACCGCTGCACGTGAGAAGTGGCGGGAAGGGCGCGCTATAAGCAGGCGGACATACAAGGAACACCTATATTTTGCCAGAGTGTCGGAAAGCAGAGTCCTGCATGGTCATGTCACGTGTACTTGTAACGACAAGCTGTAATATATCATGGCTTGACTTGTACTTACAAGACTTTAATATATCAAACTGACTATATGGCCTGAATTACGCTTGCTCTCTATCGGCACAATAATATAACCACGTCGTCAAAGACCTAGACTCCGCCGTGCGTTGATCAGGCACGCGTTTTGTTTTTGCGGATTCATGCCAAAGCGCCCCCACCCAACGATTTTTCAGTGTCGTGGCTATGGCGACTGCTGCAAGGTCTTTTCGCGCAACGCGAACCTTGCCCGCCACATCCGGTATGTCGCTGCTCCTGCCTGTGCCCCGCTGACAAACGACAGCATGCACACGGGCGAGCGTCCTTTTACCTGCCATTGCTTCAGGCGGTTCTCCCGCCTTGACAATCTCCGCCAGCACGCACAGACCGTCCACGCTGACAAGCACGACCAGAACGAGCGCATGATGCGCGATCTCATTAATCTCCAGGCAGCCTTGGTGGCTTCCAACAAGCTGTCTGCACGCACTTACCGCCGGCCCGCCCCCACCCCCGCGCCCGTCCCGTACGAGCTCCACCCCGCCTGGCAGAACAACATGGACAACCAAAAATTCTTTTTTGCCCCCGGTTCCCGTCCCTCCACTTCTGAGCGTCTTCCCCCGCTGTCCTCCGTTCCTCCATCATCCAGCGGCAGCCCACCTTTCCCTGCACAGCCACTGCTCCTCGCCTGCCCTCGTCCTCTGCCGCGGTTTATCCCTACCCCCCCTACGAACAACCCCCTTCCGAGCCCATCGTCAACGGCGACTCGTACCCCCCCAATCTCCGCCAGCATGTACAGAACGTCCACGCCGACAAGCACGACCAGAACGAGCGCATGATGCGCGATCTCACCAGTCTCCAGGCAACCTTGGTGGCTTCCAACAAGCTGTCTGCACGCACTTACCGCCGGCCCGCCCCCACCCCCGTCGAGCAGGAAGACCCTGGGCCCGTCCCGTACGAGCTCCACCCTGCCTGGCAGAACGACATGGACAACCAAAAGTTCGGTTCTTCCCCTTCCGAGCGTCTTCCCCCGCTGTCCCCCATCGTCCAGCAGCAGCCCACCTTTCCCTGCACAGTCACTGCTCCTCGCCTGCCCTCGTCCTCTGCCGCGTTTTATTCCTATCCCCGCTACGAACCAGAGCCGTCCCCCGAGTCCTGCAACTCCTCATCCAACTCTCCCCCCTCCAACCCCCGCAAGTGTGCTTTTCAGCTCGCCGCCTACAGCACTTCCCAGCAGGCCCAAACCACCCCGCAAAACTCGACTACGACTATGGCTCCGAGTCCAGGTCCCAGTCTCGCCTCAGCATCATGGAGCTCTGCAACAACAATGAGTCCGGTGTCTGAATCCCACTCAGCAGGTGTTTTTCCAACTGCAGAAGTTTATATAGGACTAACTTTATCTCGATTAGATGCATAGTTAAATCCACGTCATCACCTGGGGTCAAAATCATCTTCGATTGTTGACTCCAGAATACTTACTGTACATTTTCTTCTTTACTTATACTAACAAAATCATCTTCGACTCCAGATATATTGTATCATATATTCGTACACGAATAAATCTTGTTCTGCATTATGCTGCGTCACACCGGTTCTGCCTGTTTGGTTCATCAAAAGCGCTGATACAAGTCACTGACGGGAGCGAAAAAATTCCTTTTTCCTCTCAAGAATTCACGATATAGCTTGATATAGCTTTGTGATCACATTAACAGCATACAACAGAGTGGAACCGTTAGCGATCATTTCTGGTTTGAAGGCTCTTCTGATTATTCTCTCAGAAAAACTTGGTTCCCAAAGGTACGTATAGAAAAAACGCGTCCTTCACGCGTCAAGCGCGACAACCAAGGGCAGGTGAGACATGACGCGTTAAAGCTCATGTCACCATGTGATCTCGTTGTTTCATGGATGGAGTGGTGTGCGCAAACAATCGCCAACATTCATTCCTCCCTCCACCACTTTTATTTGACGTCACTTTCGTGTTCCGTTGGTCAGCCTGCTTTTCATCTTTTCTTATGACTATTGCCCACTTTTGGTTGTTGTAGACATTGGCACTTTGAAATTTTAGAACTAGCCCACATACTCCTATTCCCACCATTTTCTGAGGAGTCAGTGATTATCAGGTCTTGTTTGCTACATCAAGCCGTGTGTTATTACAATTGCAATGGATCCTACTGCGAATTCCGGTGGAAAATCTGAATCTGATGCTACTGAAGGTTCTGGACAAAATCAACGACGGAAAGTCAAGTCAAAAAGTGAAAAGGCCGGATTACAGGTATGCCTAGTCATCTCGGAGTGGTCCATCATACAACTTCGATTCGTACATTCAGTTCCCTATCGGTCGTATCCATCGTTACTTGAAGCAACACAGTCATCGTAATGTCCGGATTGGCGCAAAGGCTGCTGTCTATATGTCCGCAATCCTGGAGTACTTGACCGCTGAAGTGCTGGAACTTGCTGGTGCGCCGACAGCTTCTGCTTTTTGTGGTGTTTCTTCTCATTTTCGTTTAGGAAACGTGTCAAAAGACCTTCGTGTCAAGCGTATCACCCCACGCCATCTTCAACTTGCTATCCGTGGTGACGAGGAACTCGATACTCTTGTTCGTGCTACAATTGCCGGCGGAGGTGTCCTTCCATTTATTCACCAGAGCCTGACACCCAGCATCAAGGCTATACCAAAGAAACCCAACTAAATCACTGCAGAAGTCTATATAGGCCTCATAACTTTATCTTGGATTCATCTACATATACAATCTGAACCAGGTCCGAAATTAATGGCTTCTGTTCTGTTCTGCATCACGATCGGGCCCGTGGCCCACCCCAGTTCTTCATCTACGTATATATGTAAACTATATATAATGTATATATCAACCTCTTGGCCCAATTAATGGATTCGAGTTCTAGTTTATGTATGTATATAGATCCTGACTTACACGGAGATGACGCTGGACAATGTTGCCAATGTCACATGAAGAATATTGAAAGAGCTTTGTAGCTGTGCCTCTCGTCTAGATAAAAATAGAACTACTTGTCACCACAACAGCCTTGGCACGATAATGGTCCGGACTTGGGTCAGACCAAGGCCCCAATTGCCGTGTCGCTTCGACAGATCATTGTTCCTCCATCCATTAATCTGCCACTTTGGTTTTTCATGGTCACACATTGACGAAATGAAAATCCCAAACAGCGGAGTATTGCGCATGCTATTGTTCCTCAGGCCTCAACGCCTCAACGCCAAGCCGGGGCACACTGAGCTTCCGAATTGTCCGCAGATCAATTATCTTCTCAGATCCCCCACTAATAAACCGGACCTTGACAACACCCACCTAGGATTCGTTTTGTCCAAATGAGAGCAGCTCTGTTCCACGTAATAAGCTTCGTCAGGGTACGAGCTGATAAGATCGGCTGATACATCTTTCTCTGGGAACTCGACTTAGACTTGGGAATTGGATGAATGGACAGATCTCTACCAGCTCACTGGAGATAAAAGGATCTGAACAATGAATCACCTAAGAAGGTTAGAATTCAGCGTCGACCAATCTCTTAAACTGGCTTATTGGAAAGAACCCGCCGGCAATGATGCCCGTTCCCCTGATATAGACATTCCTCCGAAGAATAAATATTTAGGATATGTCAAGCGAAAAGATGTTTAACTAAGCGTTATATCCGACAAAGACTGGGCCGTATAACTAAGAAAATGTAGTCATGTGAAGTCATACAAACTATGAGAGTAAATAAAAGATACAAATTATACATAGGACAGACAGACAAAATCGGTTTTCGGTATTCAGTTCAAGAACGCAAAAGTTTTCCTGGACCTCAAACGTGCTCTAGCTACTTCGGCGGAGGAGTAGACGGCCCTGGAAACAAAGATGAGTGCGGAAAGACAATTACATCCGCTCAGGAGGACGTTACCGAAGAGACCTGTGCGAGCCGGCGGCACAGGAGACATGACCTTTGTAGGAGAAATGGGTGTCGGCGCAAGCAGAGGGTTCGCTAAATGAGTGTCAATACATAGGTTATTGCTTGAATCAAGACATACGTCTCCAATGTGCCCAAGCAGGCAATTCTGGTTTCGGAGGCGGTGGAGCAGGTGCAGACGCTGGCGCCGGCGCCTTCGCCTTGATCATACGAGGCTTGCACTCCGGACGTTTATGCACAACGCGCCAGCCTGGTGGAGCTGGAGGAGGTGCTTCAACTGTTGGTGGAGGTGGTTCTACAATTGGTACCTGCAACGAACTCGGGGTACATCATGCATAGTGACAGTACACAACATAATATACCTTTGGTCGCCAGTCGGGTGCAAACTCTCCTCCTCCGCCGTGCTTGGATTTCATTTGCATCAGTTCTGCGATCTCGCTGGGGAGGTCAGCTTCGGTCATTTCATCAAGGTTATGAACCATATGTGGACTCGCTATTGAAGCGCACGGCGCTCATCACGGAGCTTTCCTACTCCTTCTAAGAGAATTCGGACTTCAGCTGCGAGTGCTTTACCGAAGTCATCCAAATATGTGGTTATCGATCGCGATTTACATCAGTGATCGTGTGCCCATCACATACAGGAGCACGGCAAAAACTGACTTTGGTGGCTGCGTTTGTGGCCCATAACCATTCTTATTCATGACGATAGAATGTCGGAAAAGCTCGTCGGAGAAGGTGATGGTCAATTAGACAAGAGGACAACACGAGGCAGATGCCTGTTTCATAATCGGTGATTATCTCAGACTCCTTTAGAAGAGACGCCAATGTTTTTATGAACACTCTCCCTGCAGCTGATGTGACTGACGAAAGCACCAGAACCACTGCTGGTTGAACAGTTGGAGTTTTTTTTGGCCAACTCGGCCAAACAACCCCCAAAGCTCAAAATTGGCGATACCAAAGGCGCTTTCCCGCGGATTGCCCCTCTCTTGGGTCTTGGTCTTACTACGCATTTCTGTTCCGGCCATCCATCGTAGAATTACGAACAGAGATGCCTTCTCGATGAGGGAGTCTGGACAAACAGTGACTTCGAAACTTCCAGTCTGAAATAGGACATCAGTGATTGGTTTCCGAGGCTCAGATAGAGGCTTCTTTGTGATGCGTCTGGATTAAAGGCAGTTTGTGATGCCCTACTCCCGATTCTCTTACTGTTTATCTTTCTCTGATTACTTGCGCGGGAACGAAACGACAGGCTTTTCTGGTACTCTTTTTTTGGACTTCCAGATAATTAACACGACGCCGAAGCTTTCTCAAATAGTACAGTGCTTCACTTTAGTAAGTTCTTCTGCCGCTGTTTCATCTCTAAAATTTCCCATGTCAACTGATAGCCTATATGAGGAGAAGACTACCCGACTACCGAAAAACCACATAACCACGGGACCAAATTAGCATCACACGATCAGAGTCCCATATGTACTTGTGATGCTCTTCGCAGCGCTAATCTGTCTTCCACATTACTGCAAATTAATCTGACTCTTCCTCTACAAGTGTACAATATGACCAAGGAACGAATTCCTCAACAACCTTTGCACCCTTCCGTTATTTCACGACTTGACCCTGAGTACGTCGAGTTCCATAACGCGGTGTTGCAATACA
Organism: Macrolepiota albuminosa; assembly: GCA_027475525.1. Taxonomy (NCBI): domain Eukaryota; kingdom Fungi; phylum Basidiomycota; class Agaricomycetes; order Agaricales; family Agaricaceae; genus Macrolepiota; species Macrolepiota albuminosa. The sequence continues at coordinate 6,313,770 of JAMWFC010000049.1, read as the reverse complement.
TCGTTCCACCCCATACATTTGCATCCGGCCATCCGAGATGGACCTGCTGTTCCTGGAGGGTCCCCACCGCTCGAGGTGGCAAAGACCCAAGATTTTGACCTGAAGCATACGAGGATTAGGACATTCACGCCCCATGGAAGCGTCCCCGAGGGCGGTTGGCCAGTTTTCATCTTTTTTCATGGAGGTAAAACCTCTTTTATCCCTGCCAATTGTGGGGATTGATGTCTTCATTTCCAGGCGGATGGACTGTGAGGGACATTGCCGGAGAAACGTCGTTCTCGACCCACATGGCAGTTGGTAAGAGATAGACCATTTCCAGTCCTTACTACCCGTCTTTATGTTTCTTTCAGGTGCGCATTGTATCGTAATCTCGGTTGATTACCGTCTTGCGCCCGAAAATCCGTATCCTGCTGCTGTAGAAGATGCCGTTGATGCGCTCAACTGGGTAATGCAGAATGGTGCAAACTCCCTGGGAATCAATACTTCAAGAATTGCAGTTGGTGGTTCGTCAAGGTCGTTATCTCCTTTCTCGTCTTTTCTATCTTGATTAGAGTTGACAATTATAATTTGCAGTGGAGGGAATCTCGCGGCTATCCTCGCTCTGAAAGCTGCTGAATTCAACCCGCCTATACCCCTCGTATTCCAGCTACTCGTGGTGCCCGTAATTGATAACACTGCTTCCGCAGATAATCTTAGGGCCGAGAACCAGAAATCTCCTTGGCTCAGCCCCGACCGTATGTTGTGGTTCCGTAACAATTACCTTCCGAACTTGGAGGACCGAACTAAGTGGGATGCTTCGCCTATCTTTGCGCCGACAGAGCTGCTCGCAAAGGTTCCCAGCGCGTGGATAGCAGTCGCAGCGCTGAATATATTGAAGAAGGAAGGTATTGTATATGGCGAAAAGTTGAAAGAACTAGGTGTTAAGGTGGAAATGGTGACTTATGAGGCATCGCCACATCCTATCATGGCGATGGATGGTAAGTGAACATTTAGTTCCATGTGATGGTGTTTTAGACGGATTGTACGTCCGTTTTTTTTTTCACTTCCCAGGGTAAGTACTCTCCTAGCTAGCGTATTCATATACAAAGTCTAAAGATTTCCAAGGGCCCTGAAAGTAGGCGCACGTCTCGTTTCAGACGCGGCGAGAGCATTGAAGGAGGCCTTTGGACATCTCTAAGTTTTCTCGAACTGTAAGCGGGATTTGTAGACGAACTATCCCTTGAGCCGAATATATCGATTCTTTTTGTTTCTCCCAAGTATATTGAACCTAAATGGCTATATACTAAAAGAGTGTATGAGTCACACAGCAAGTCTCTTTCTTTCCCTTTCTTTTTTGTTCTTTTTCACTCAGACTCTCAGTGACCCTTGCTTCCTCCCTCAAATGCTGCTATCACACGAATTTAGTCTTCTTCCATGCTAAGCAATTTTTTCCCTTCTTCTCGCAAGCAAGGTGTCGTTGTCAACGTGAATCAAAAGACGACAGGTTTATTAGTGCTGGTCCTGAAAAGTTAGACGCAGTGTAAACAGTAGCAAAGGCTTTCATCCATTTGAAAAGTAACGTCCTGCTTCAGAACAAAAATGTAAGTCCCTGATACGTATCAGGTGGAGAGTCCAATATGCAAGACCTCTATATTTCCATCATTTTCATCATCATCCTGAATCGCAGATCAATGTGAGATAGTATCGGCATGAGGAAGAGACAGACGCACAAGCAATATTAGAAAACCATCTTCATATAGAAGGACACCTTTGTGCCGATTGAGCCGTGAGCTTTGTAAGGGGATATCGACCCCCACATAAGGCAGCTGACTCAAAATGGGATGATCGATGCCGATAATGGCAATCGTGGTTGAATCCAATTCTAAGTCATGGAAGTGAAACTGGCTTGAGTCTTCATTCCTACCTCGCATGACTTTCTTCACAGTAGACGGGTTAAAGTCCAGAAGACGAGGTGGATCTTGGCCGCCCTCGTCCTCTTCGTCCTCCTCATCTGAGTCTTCTATATGGCTTATGATAGCGCGCTGCCCAGCTGTGGTGATGATCCAGTGTAGAGACCCCCAGCGAGTATCAAAAATGCGTGTGATCGATGGCCCCCAGTTATCCCAAGCTATAACTCGTTTTCCTGGTATAGGTTCTACGTTAAACGTGCCAGGTGTGTAGTGAGATCCATCATCTTCGTCTTCAGGTTGGTTAGAGGTGCATACTTTGAGCAGAGCACTACGGTGAACGAAGAGTGTATACATGCCTACCCCATCCGGACACTGTAGTGATGTATTCAGGATCATGATAGCGTCTTCAGGGTCGGGGTAGAATGGCGCTCCCAGGTGCGGGGTACCGCAGGGCACTGGATTTGGTTCGCAGCGACAGCTGAAGTTGAAGATTGTCGAACCAACGCTCAAGGAGGGAAGAGCGAGGCATAGGAAGGGTTGCGTAGGCGGAAGCTCTTTGCCAATGGGGAGTTCCCAGGTGTCGAGCGTGTTCAGATAATAATTCGGTAGGAGTATTATTGTCGGAGATAGGAAGATGAATTCACGGTACGTGAGATTTGGACGCTGAATGTTCTAAAAGGAGGTTCGCGAGCATATCAAAGACTTATACAAAAGCTCACCATTTTCAGGGCACCGGTCTTCCACTCGTGCACTTGAAGAATATCTGGAAGGCTATTCTCGAGGAACACTTGTCTGCATGTCATGATAAGAACAAGGAAGTCTCCAACCATTTCGAGGAGAACAGAGGGCTTCAACGCCCGTGTTTCACCAGCGGATAATATGGGGTTCTTCGCTAGCGGATGCGGCTTTCCTGTCGACAGCTCCACCAAAATAATCTCAATAACACTCAGGTTTGCTCTCGTCGGACGGGGTGAACTACACGTGAGATGAAGAAAGGACCTAGGGGAAAAAGAGCAGAAACGTACTAGATTAGAATGGCAATCAAGTCATGTTCATACACCGATACTCCGATATCTACCATTGCTTTAGCAAAATTGATTGTCTTCCAACGAGGCGTACTAACCCTACCTCATTTAGTAATCACCCGTTTGTATTGCTACTTATTAAATAGTCGACAGGAGTCAAGATGGAAATACATGGTGAGGATCCAGACATGGTCTACGCAGATTGTTTATGCGGAAATTGTGATACGCCTGCTTCACATAAGTTTAATGGATCAGCTGGGCATACTCATGATTTTCATCCATGCCCTTATTGTAATGCAAATGTTCTTGACATTAATCAACTATCCGGTTATGATGGATGTGAGTCACACAGGCAACTTCATCGAATGTCACTTCTTTTTTGGCTAATATATATCACACAGCTACAGCCGAAAAAGACGATTATGAACTTTTGAAATGGGCCTATCGATCAAAGGTTTCTGGCACTGCACGACAACAAACAATTCTTCGTGATCATGGAATCAGATGGGCTATTTTTAATACAATTCCTGGATGGCTTCCTTCTTCGAAAATGGTGCTTGATTTCATGCACAATGTTTTCCTTGGTGCGCTTTTCTATTTGTTATAGTATAGTGATGGCTCAACATGTTGGAAGGGATTATTGCTCACTTCTTCACTGATGTATTGTTCAAGGCATATATGCTTTCGGGCTCTGGTGGCAATGACTCTGCGAAGAAACAATTTGAGAACATCATTAACAGCATACAATGGTCTAGCCATGTTACTCAATTACCAAAGAATGTGAGTTATACTGCTATAATTGTTTATGCTCTTTTGACATTAAGATACTTGAAGCTCGGAGAAAACCAGTCACTCAAAAAGGCAGATGAATGGCGCTGTATCATTTCTATTGCTCCTGTCATCCTCTGGTGGGCTTGGCGCAATGCTAATGACAATATTCATCAGGGAGAACCACTAATTCCATTGACAGCTGCTAATCCTCCTCGGCACAACCGAAACTACAGAGCTATATATGAGGCTGGGTTAAAGCTTGCTCTCGGAGTACGACTGCTTGCATCTTGTTCAATTTCAATTAACCAGGCTCAGATGGGGCAAGAATATCTAAATCAATACAACCGGTCTTTGAAGATGCTTGGAATACATATGATGATTAACAACCACCTTTTGACACACTACATCAAGTTTATCAAGCTTTTTGGGCCTGTGTCAGGTTCTGCTGAGTCGGGGGCTTTCTGGAAAAGCAATCGCCCTTACAATGTGGACTTGACCTACGGATACTCGGGTGACCAAGTCAGTAAGTTAAAGTCGCGAAGTGCGTACCAATCTTAGAGCACGCAATTATCCAAGCGTGCCAGTCAAGCGTGCCAGTCAATGTGTACCAGTCAAGTAGAGGGCACGCAACAATTCAAGTAACCAAGTTAAAGCAGTGTAATATCAAGACTGGCGAATACAACGGGGAACTATGCTATAAGTACTATGGGGCTGGGTCTCGGGGTTCTGGGGTGTCTGGGATGGGTTCCAGGAGTCATTGAGTAGCGGGCAGGGACTGTATACTTGGATCGCACATGTGGGGCACGCGATCAATTGGCGCAGAGGAAGCTGTGATGCATGATGCGTGATGGCTGGGATTGAGCCGTGTGATCTGATCATTGATTGGGGCTGGTGGTGGCTGATGGCGGTCCTGATGCACGTGATGGCAGTGTCGGTAGTTGTGATGGCAGGGCGTGTCCTGTGGGGTTGGAGGGAGGGTCCTGGGTGGTGTTTCGGGGGTGTCCTGGGGTGGATCCGGAGGGGAGGGGTCATGACAGCCTGTCTATGGCTGGTGGCTCTTTGCATTTGAGCGCTTCAATGGAATGCTCAAGAAAGTAAACCACAATGGACATGATGGTGGCCGTATAGAGCTGACTCTGATGTGCAACTAGATCATGACACATCTGCTTTATGAATATCTTGTTTTGCTTCCTGAGGATGCACCACAGATCGAAAAGGACTATGTCGAATCTATTATCCATCAAGAAGGACGTGAGAACAGGGGAGGTATGATGACTGAACTTGCTATTTATTGTGCCGAAGCATCTTTGAACAACCACATCTCACTTCCAAAGCGTCTTGGAAAGCGTGTTGATGTCTCATCTATTCTTCCTAATGGCTCATCATATTCTATTATCCTTAAATATCTACAGAACCTCTGGCCAGATCTAAATCTTGTCAGTGACACTTCAATGAATGATAGAACACCATTTTACTGACATCAAGCATGCCAACCTTTGCCTTATGTGCGGAAGGAAGGGATATGCTATGGTTCTCTTTAAAATAAGGCAACAAAAGCTGATTCAATTGCTTTTATAATGGACAATCATCATTGCGCATACCTGTTGAAATTTTATCACTACTCGTCATCAACATTGCTGATAAGCCTCCCCATGCATGCACAATAGTTCATCAAATGTGTCGTGACAATAATATGCCTCCATTTCCATGAGATGTTTAGTAAGTGTTACTTCTATCCTGTCCATTAGTCTTTTACTCAGATTGTAAAATTAGCACAACTATCCTTGGTATTTATACCACATATGCCAATGAATTTGATTCACCGAAGGTTATTGGCATCTTACAGATTGACAGTCCTCTTGCAAAGATTCCCATCTATTCAAGAGTCATTGAACGTGACTTATGGGTACTTGTTTCTCTTGACCGAGTGAATATATTTTATTTTTTTTATATGACAAGTATTTTAAAAGTTGATAGACAGGCAATGAACCAGATGAGTATTTATTTGATGACAATGAATGAGCTTGAAAAGTACATCTAATATTTAGTCATCAATCAACTCCATCTCCTTATCATCACTTTCACATTCGCTCGTCCTTGCAGCTGTCACTTGTTTACCCTGCATTTTCTTCTTACTGCCATGTTTCGCTTTCATTGCCTTCCTAACATCACTTTTAATCACTCTTTGTTTCTTCTCCATCATGTTTGCTTTTTTAGCTTCCTTGATTTGTGCTTGTTTCATCGCAGCATCCTCTGGATCCTCTGAATCCCCCCATGCCTTTTTGTTGTCTACAATGTGAGTCTCTTCATCAAAATTAATGTTCTTTTCTTTGGCTAACCATGCTTTGTCTATCATCCAGCGCCTGGCTTTATTCTCAATCTTGTTAGACTTTTTCGGAGGTACATTAATCGGTTCACCACAAACACAGGTTACATAATGCCTAGACTTCTCGGGGTCAGGCGCAGCATCTACAGTGGCAAGGAGTGCAATAAGCTGAGTATAATTCCAATTTGAGTATATCTTTATATTGACAATATGGCAGTAGATAACTGACCTCTTTGCTTCGATAGAGTGGTGCATGTGAGATAAAATGTCCCGTTTTATTACCAGACTCATCAAATTCATCTTCATCGTCAGACATTAATTTTGCGTTAAAGGCTGCATCATCTTTTGTATCTATGTATTTGGAACCAGCTGGTAAATTTTGTCGCTGTCACTTTCTAACTTCAAGTTTCTATGAGAAGATTAGTTTTTTTGGACCTTTTTGGACTAACACCTTGTAAGGGCGACCTCTAGAGGCTGTGGCTCAGTCACACAGCTGGCAGAGGGAGATCCAAAGTGTATTAGAATATATACTGACAATATCAAGGTAGCTACTCACCTGGCAGAGGGAGATCCAAAGAGAACAAGTCTAGGGATTCCCTATGCCAGGTTGGACGCTTCTGGGGCCTCTGAAGCATGGGAAACAACTGTACAGTACAACAAAACCTTAAAAACTCGAAAATTGCCTACACAAACACTTGTACAAATAAGGGGCAAACTCTGGCAAACTCTGGCTTATATAAGCAGTCTGGAAGCGGTGCTGAGTGGGCCCACACTTGTCTGAATGGTGGCTAAAGAACCAGAGCATCTCAAGGGCTGAGAGTTGTACTGACAGATAGTGTTGAAAGAATAGAAACAGTAAAATGAAATAATGTCAGAAGAAATAAGAGAATGAATGGAAGGAGAGTGAAGAGATAAGGAGTGAGAAAAGGAAGAAATGAGGAGTCCCCTGACACACCTGGCATAGAAGGCTCACCCCTTGTGCACGACTCATCAACATAGCTTTAATACCATGTTTCTTCTTCATCTCTAATACTTTTGCTGTTATGTCTGCTGCCTCATTTTCTGGCCTTGCATTACCCATGGATATCAAGATGCGTTTGTTATGTGAATCTAAAAAACCATCCTCCCTCAATTGTTTCTGAATGCTCAAGAATTGATCGTGGACTCGTCGCTGATGATCTTCATCACTGATATGTATCAGTGCTGTAGCTGCTGCTGGCACGATACTTGCCCCATGTCGTCACATGTATGACATTATCAATCGAATCAAACGGTAGTTGTCTGGATAGTCCCAAGGCTCATCCCATAGGAAGCGTATAACTGGATCATCTGTTCCCAGAATTCAAATCAAATCCAAATTGTTAGTCTTTTATTCATGCCACGTACCTTCATGTTAATATCCTTGTAGGCTGCATCACTTGCTTCTGCTTTCTCCACTTCTGCTTTTAATCGGACACTTTTGGCTTCATCTGAGCTTTCATCAGAAGTTGTACTTGCATTTTCATTGACGTTCTGAATATCATCAAGGCTTTTTTGCAATGCCATTACTTCCTGCTAAAGCTTCTGATTCTTGGAAAGAACATTTGCAATCTCTTTTCCCTGGTCCTCAATGGTCTCTTTCAGTCCTTCCAGCTCTTCCTTGTTCACCGCTATACATTCCTGCCATTCTGACTCCGTATTCTTTGCAAAAGCCTTGACGATGTTCATTCGCTCCGTTAACCCATCCAGACGCCCAATAAATCTGGAGACCTTGACTTTTTTTGGTCGACTCAACAGCAGAAGACATGGGTTTCCAAGTTCAGAATAGCGGAGGTGTGGGATGAGTAAGGCAAATGCGAAGGCATATGTATCTGCTGATCATGAGAAGCCCAAGTGCTGGCAAAATCTTCTGGGTTATTGCCGTGCCTAATTTGTGGGCCTTTGATTCAAATTTGACTCATGCACTATAGCACTAGTGTGCTATATGTTATCCAACATTGTAATTATAGTAATCAGATATTAATATTATAGTAAGTGTGCATGCATGCAGTGTGGTATAATCAATTGAGCATGTGCGTGTGCACTGTAGACCTGATTTGGGATATCAATTGATCACAGAAATGATATAGGTATATCGTTAGTGAAACCCTCCTGAAATCCAGCTGCTATGGTAAAAAAGTGTGTCATTGCAGTTATATTCTCTTATGAGGCAATCTGACCTGAAACTATCAAGGAATTTAAAGTCAATTTGAATTTGTTTGTCATTTTATTGCAGTTGAAATCTGAGCCTGTATGCTGTGGCCTACAGCCAGTCAATCGCATTGAACCTTCTTCATCATAGGCTGAGGGGAACTTACCAAAACCAAAAACACCAGAGCCAATGATAGGCATGATCCAGTGAATGCCTGCATCTGCGGACCATCCATACCAACTGAAGGATATGAATATGAGCACAGGGACTGAGTTTTGCTTAAAATGGTGATGTACAAAAGACCAATGGGGACAAAAAACGAGCCAAATATAAGAACAGGGATACACATTTCCGGTTTTCCTTTGCCTCCTTCCTTGTCAGCCAGCTAATTGATAGGTCAAGGCACTGAGTGACAAGTTCTTCTTAGTACGTGGCAAGGACTCACATATTTGTAGACTTGGTCAGCAGTTCAGGCTCCGACAAGAGTGGAAAGGAAGAAACCAATGCCAAGACCAATGTAGGCAAGTTCTCCGATACCTGGACCAAATCCGTATGTCTTCCAGAAAACTTCTGCTCTGTGTGTCAGATAATAGAAAACAAAGAGATTGCTGGCACATCAGGGAAAGTCGTGAATATGAGGTAATAAATGCCTAACCCCTTCCAATCAAAAAAATCTGAGATAGGTCAAGAAGTAAATATACATACTATAGAGGCTATAATGATATGAACGTCAGCACTGAATCACTATAATGACAAACAAACCCACAAAGACATGTAGTGACTGAGGATGAAACAGATGAAACTACAGAAAAGCATCACAATGGTGACGCAGCATATAGGCAAACAGATGTATTTGTGTACGAATATAGTATTACAAATATCTGGAGAGTGGAGATCATAAGATCATGTGTAAGTAAAACATACAAGGAAGACTCACCTGGAAAGTGGAGATTGTAAGATGATCCATCTTCAGGTGTGTCTCAACATAATATACAGTCGTAGTAATGAGACAGGAGGATGTCATATATGAGTAATCAATATGGAGTTTTTAAGACATGTACGTAGAAAAGAAAAACATATATATGAATTATGACTTAACATATTATGCGGGTGTTTCACAGTGAATCCGGAGTTGCAAGGCATTATCCTCAACACTCCTACTTGACTGTGACGGAGGAGAAACAACTCCCAAAAATTCACGATGCTTTTTGAAGGTTTCGTGCGGCAATGCCTTTGTCAACATATCAGCGATCATTTTCTGGGTAGGAATATATTCCAGTCGAATATTTCCCTGAGAAATATGCTCTCAGATAAAATGGAAGCGTATATTGATATGTTTGACGTGAGAGTGAGTGACAGGGTTCTTGGATAGTGCAATACTTCCAGTATTATTGGTGTGGATGATAGTTGCTTGTACCTGTTCAAAACCGAGATCTCTCAACAGATTTCAAAGCCAAATGGCTTTTCAGATCGCATTGGCAGAGGCGATATACTCTGCCTCCACTGTAGATGTCACTGTCACTAATTGTTTCCTGGATGACCAGGATACTAAGCTTCCGTCAATGTCATAACACCATCCACTAACAGAGCATTGATCATATTGATCTTGAGCCCAATTGGCATCGCTCCATCCCACTAGTCAGATTTGCTCATGCCTGAGGCTGCCCAGTTTGAAGCAAAACATCTTTGTGCCTTTCAAGTATTGCAAAACACGTTTGCAACCCATTAGGTGAGGGATACCAGGGTTATTAGAAAACTGAGCTAACAAACTGACCGCAAATTGAATATCAGGGTGCGTTTGGGTTGCATATAACAATGAGCTGACTAGGGATAGATAATTTAGCCTATTAGAGTATCGAACATAATTGTCATGTTCTTTCTCCATATATGGGCATTGAAGTTGCAAAAGGTCGTAATTGGTTTGTAGAGGTGTCAAAATGGGATGGCAGGAGGTCATTCCAAATTGTTCTAAAATAGAGTCGATATAAATTGATTGATTTAAATAGATGATTTGGTTAGATCAATCCCATTTAATTTGAAGACCTAGAATGTAATGGACCTCGCCAAGGTCAGTGATATCGAAGTTCCTATTCATATCCTGTTTAAACAAAGTAATCCTGCAAATATCTTTACCTGCTATTGCCATGTCATCAACATATATGACAACAATGAGCGAGATTTGACCTTTCAAATGAAGTATATATAAGCAGTCATCAGCATGCAAGGGTCTAAACCCTAAGGTTATAAGAACATTGTGTAACCTCTCTTTTCATTTGCAACCTGCTTGTTTAAGGCCATAAATGGCCTTGAGTAATTTCCAGTATTTGGCCTTACCAATTTCTTTTGGAGCACGCATATATATCTCCTCATCAAGATTTCATTCCAAGTATGCATCCACAACATCAATTTGATGTATCTTGAAATTGAGGGTAGCGGCTAAGGTCAAAAACACTCAGAAAGTTGTGAACTTGGCAACTGAAGAAAATGTATCATTATAATCGATACCAGGGACTTGCAAAAAACCTTGGGCTATGATTCGTGCTTTGTATTTCACATGATTGCCGTATTCATCTAACTTCTCTTTTAGTACAATTTTGCTTCTCACAGCTCTTTTGCCTGGAGGTAACTCATCGATTTCTTCGAAAACTCACCTTTTGAGAAGCTGATTGTATTCTGATTCTATAGCCCTCTGCCAGCCACCAGCCTGTGGGGAAGCCAAAGCATTTTTGACATGAGGTCCTGAGATGGCAACAAAAGCCATATGACTTGAGTCCTCTTCACCATCACAACCTTGCTGATATCTAATCAGAGTTTGTTTAGTGCGTGTTGAAGGCTCATGGCAAGGCAAGTTTTGCCATCTTGATGACTTTCAAGGTGCTGGTGGTACTTTGGTCAGACTTGCAGCAGGTGGAGGGGAGAGAGAAGGTGACACAGAAGGGTACTGTAATTCTTCAATCGGTGTTTCTTCTCTTACCTCGTCATCAGCAAGCAGAAACTCCTGTAATTGAGACTCGACTTTGGATTTGGAGCTCATAGAAGGAATGTCGACTTTCTTCGGTACATCTGACTCAGGATAAATTGCTGTATCAATCATCTTATTGATTTCTTCAAGAGATGATTGAGTTAAACCAGAGTCAAAATGAGCGAGTTCACTTGGAGTATCATCTTCGTAGAATTTGACGTCCCTTGAGGATATCAACTTGCCATTTTCTAAATCCTCCAATTTATAACCTTTGGTCTCATCTGACCACCACCCAAGCATTCAAACCCTCATGGCGTGAGATTCAAGTTTCCCTTGTTGAACTTCTCTCAAAACATGAGCCCAACCTAAAGATCCAAAAATTCGGAGATGGAATAGATCAGGTACACATCCATTCCACTCCATGAGTGGAACCTTTTCTTGGAGAGCTGATGTCGGTGTGATTGATCATATGTAGATAACGTAAAGGAATGCTTCTCCCCAATATTGTAGGTCCATTTTTGCCCCATATAGCATGCTTCTAACCATCTCCATTATTACAGCTATAGTGTGTTCTGCAATTCCATTCTGCTGTGGTTGGTAGGGATTCCTAGTTTGATGTTTTATTCTATTGAGTGCACAGAATTTCCATATCATAGAATTAATGAATTTACTGCCATTGTCAGTTCGAATGATTTTAACAAACTGACCGCCATCACGCTCATACATGGCCATAACTTTGCACACATTGCCTTCCACTTCCTCTTCAGTTTTGAGGAGTCTCCCAGTTGGAAAACGTTTGCTGGCCTCAACTATTACCATAGCATACCAATTTTCATCCCAGGTGGCTACACTCATGGGTCTGGTAAGGTCCATGACCAATAATTCATTCTTCTCATATTTTCTATTGCTGGCATCAGGCAAGGGGGGTCTCATAGCCTTACCTTCAGCGCATCCGCTGCATAACTGATCGAATTCTTGAGGTAGCTTTATATTGATGCCTGTGACTAAATTGCGATCCACCATGGTTTTTATAGTGTGAGGACTGATGTGTCCTAATCGACGATGCCATAAATGCATGATAGACTCACTGGCAATATAGGCCACCTGGTTATCAACCATTCCAATGGTCATAGTTTCGATTTGGTAGAGTGTGCCATGAGTACCAACGAGATTTGTGTGAAGGAATTTGCGACCTTGCCAAGACAACAAAATTCTATAAGAAAAGTCATGGAACCTAACCCCTTCATGCTGTAAAGAACCCAGACTGATGAAGTTAGCTCCTAGATTGGGAATGTGGAGGACATCGTGCAAAACGACATCACTTGTACTGGACGACAAGTGAGTACAAAACATGATCGCACCTGTATCTTCAACAGGTAATTGATTTTGTCCACCAATGGATATGTGCTGATTACTTGTCTTACAATAGTCGATGAAATAAGTCTGGTTGGCTACCATATGACTTGATGCAGCACTATTGAAGAGTAATCCAGTGGGCATGTCCTTTGAAGTTGCCATCATGACTTGTCCAATTTCATGAGATTTGAAATTGCAAGTGGAAACAGTAAGTCGAGCTTGACCTGCATTTTTTGCTTTCTTGGGCTTGGGGCACTTTGGACTCCAGTGTCCCTTCTCACCACAATTATGGCAAATATTATCTGGTTTAGGCTCATGTTTTGGTTTTATTTTCCTTTTTGTGGTTTTAGGATTTTATTTACTCCCACTCGATTCAGGCTTGGTTCTCACAGTAAATGCCAATGTCTTGCTGGTTGCAGCATCCTCCAAAGTAATGCAGTCAAAAACTGTCAATAATTCAGTTGTGACAGTTTTGAGCATTAAAGAGGCACCCCAAAACAGCAAATTCTGTTTGACAACTTCCCAGGTAGGTGAATGTGGCAACAATAAAAGAATGGCATTGATTATAGTATTGTTATCAATGCAGTAACCAGCTTTGAGAAATCAACAATATATATTCATGTAGAAACCGAGATGGTCTGTCAAGAGGGAATTCCCATCCCATCATTTTCCATACAACTACTGGTGGTAATAATGTACATTGATCCCACTCTGTTGATCAACATAATGTTGATGAAGATGATCCCAGATTTTCTTTGAAGTATCAAGGCCAACAATAGACTCATGTTGAGTATATTTGATAGCATTTTGAATTAATCCTCTCACGGCATTGTCCTTGTTTAACCAGTGCTTGTACCTCTCATGGGCATGTTCCCATGCTGAATAGTCCTTTGAATATATCACATTCATTGGCTCCTGACCTTCTTTAGAAACAGTTTAAGGTGACTGATCCCCTCTAGGACAGGCAGTAGTTGACAACTCATACTAATTCTCTTTAAAGACAGTCTGAGGTGACTGATCCCCTTTAGGACAGGCAGTGGTCAACAACTCGGAGTATTTAGTAGGAGGTTTAGGTGGGCAGGTCTCTCGTCCTGAAGTAACGCCCTATAACAATTTGGCCAGTAACACATTCTTCATATTATCAGACCAAACATGATAGTTGGTACTGTTAAACTTTGCGAACTGCAATGTTTCCAAAGTATTATCAGATGCAACAGCAGAGCCCATAACCTGATGCAGCATATAGGCAAACAGATGTATTCATGTATGAATATAGTATTACAAATATCTGGAGAGTGGAGATCATAAGATGATCCATCTCCAGGTATGTCTTGACATAATATACAGTTGTGGAGTAATGAGACAGGAGGACATCATGTATGAGTAATCAATATGGAGTTTTTAAGACATGTATGTAGAAAAGAAAAACATATGAATTATGACTTAACATACGATGTGGGTGTTTCACAGTGAATCCAGAGTCACGAGGCATTATCCTTGACAAATAGGTCTGGATAGATTATCCCAAAGGAAGTGCAAATTTTTGTCGTGAGCATTTACAACGTGTTGTACTCAGGAAAGTGCTTCAGGATCACCTAAGCACTTTGCTCTGTGTATGCAAATAACTGGAGCGTATATTTCTCTAAGTAGAGGGATACCAAAAAGAGAACCAATGCCACAGAAGACTGGTGCACAGATGTGAGGAGAAAGTTCCAATAAAAAGACGGCTTGCGTACTGGCAATGACAAGGAAAACCTATTTGATTTCCACAGTTTCCAACATGAAGCCACCAGCAATTGGGCCAACCACAGGACCTGCTTAGGTATTAGGAGATAAGACCTAACATTAACATAAATAAAGTACCTATCAAAGGTCCCAAAGTGTAGACAGCCATGGCAAAGGCCTATTCGCAGTCTGAAAACAAATTGCCAATTGTTCCTGCACCACATGCAATAGGCATGCTGCTGGAGAAACCAGCTATCAAAGTTATATAAGAAGATCCTGTAGCAAGAAGTAACAACATGAGTGTTGTACCAAGGAAACGAAAGCCAATCAATGACCCAGTCATTGGACTATATGCGCATCCTAGTGAGAAGGCCAATGAAAATATATCAGTGATGTGTAAAACCCATGTCTGCCCATACATTTTGGACAATGGTGCGAGAATGAGTAAGATGAGTTTCTGGCAAAATTCTGCTCTAAAGTCCCTCACAGTAGGCTCCAATTTGATGATGCTCAAAAATTGGTCAGTAGCAGATATGGTTTATGGCTACTAACCAGTAAGCATTGGGCACACTAAGTGTGTTGAGGGAGTCACAGGTCCCAGAGAACAAGTCAGAAAGTTTGTTGAGAAGTCAGCAAGGGGTATCAGTAAGGGAAGTGTGTTAAGAATAATGCACCTAAGTAAACTAGGGGAATTTGGTGTGAGTGCAGCAAGAGATGCAGTAAGGAAACTAGAGGCTTAGCAACAACTAAGCTGCAAGGTGTGTAAGTTCCATAGGCATAACTGCAACAAGCAAGCTGAGAGTGTTCAGACAATTGGCAACTATGAACTTAGTCAGCTCAAAAGAAATATGAACCATAAGGTGAACTGAGAGGTGTAACAGGGTACTCTGTTCTGCTGTAACTATCAGCAAAAAGTAAGTATTTACGAGCTGCGCCGCGTGCCTTCGGCACGCAGCTAGCATCTCGTTGGGGGCTTCGCCCCCAAACCCCCCCCAACTAAGCCTCCACCCTAACCTCACTTCGTTCGGTTAGGGCTCCAAGTATGTATAAGTAATTCAGCCTCCACCTTAACCTCACTTCGTTTGGTTAAGGCTTCAAGTATGTATTTCCCAACTCGGTGCTCAATCCCGGCCTCAACCTCACTTCGTTCGGTTAAGGCCTCGGTATTTCCCAACTCGGTGCTCAATCCCGGCCTCAACCTCACTTCGTTCGGTTAAGGCCTCGGTATTTCCCAACTCGGTGCTCAATCCCGGCCTCAACCTCACTTCGTTCGGTTAAGGCCTCGGTACAAACTTGTCAAAGTATTATTGTAAGCTGAATTGAATTTTTCAGATTTTTTAAACATTTATCACTCTTAAAAAAATCAGTGTATCAGTAGCCTTTAAGTTTTTTCTGATTTTTCATTGATTTTTCTGGAAGTTTTTGAGTATTTTCTATCAAGATCTACTGGAAAACATATTAAAAAGACAATTCTTTGTTCAATCTTTTTTGTTTTTTAACTCAAGTCTTAAATTCAACTTCAATACTATTATTAATTTGCTGATATTTTATGTTCTGAGTAGTTAAAAGCTCAAATACAATCTCAACCTTACTTTTTTCGGTGCAAGAAATTGAGCTCAAATTTGACTTCAACTCATTCAAATATTAACATTACATTGTTTAATATATAAAACATTAATTTATTAACTTTGCACTATATGAATCTTCAATAAAATATGCTCAGGACATACATACATTGGGTGCAGAGAATGACATTCTTTTGTAATCCAATTAATTTCAGAATTTGATTTGAATAGTTTTGTTAAAAAACATTTTAACTGAACTTAGAAAAATAAAAAAAATTGCCACAGGAAGCTAGTTCTGGTTCTTAGGCTTAAAAATGACCAATATAGTCCCTCCAATACCTTTGAGAGCATTAGATCAAGTGTCATTCAAAATCTAATTACAATATTTTTTTAATAATTTTGACAGAAAGATTTAAATAAAAATCTGAACTTAATTGCATTATTTTCACTGTATTTTTACATTGTTTTGGCAAAAAATATCATTCCTGCACCCAGTGATAAAGAGAGGAACCAACAAAAAAACAAAAATGATTGCAGAACATGTGTATCATGCAAATTGATACTAAATAATGGAAAGAGCCAAAAATCTGATGTGCACAGCCACAAATTCAAAGTCAGCTTATTTGATAAGCTGCTGACAAAGATTAGCTAAGATTTTGATATTCTGACAAATCTTAGGTCAGCAGTGCCAAAAAAGGGTGAAGTTCACACGGGTCGTCTCATAATATATAGACGAGCTACGATTCGTGCCTTCGGCACGAATTTCGTAGCTCGTTGGGGGCTTCGCCCCCAAACCCCCCCCAACTAAGCCTCCACCCCAACCTCACTTCGTTCGGTTAGGGCTCCAAGTATGTATAAGTAACTTAGCCTCCACCCCAACCTCACTTCGTTCGGTTAGGGCTCCAAGTATGTATATAAGTAATTCAGTCTCCACCCCAACCTCACTTCGTTCGGTTAGGGGTTCCAAATATGTATCTTAGTAACTCAGCTTCTATCATAATCTTACTTTCATTATGTCTTACTGATTCCAGCATAAGTTGTTAACAAATAGAGAGTTTCACATTTATCAAGAAATGATGCTACAATTCCAAGTTATATATATTCTATTAGTACAGTATCAACAAATATCAAGTTAGATGCTAAAATATAAAAGTTAGTAATAAGTAAGTAATTAACAATCACACTCACATTTGTAAACCCAAGAAATAATGCTACAATTCCAAGTTATATGTACAGTATCAAGTTAGATGCTAAACAGTTTCAGGAATGTCCACAGGAAGTGGAGCAATAGTAGGCTGGTTGTCTCTTCTATGTATAGGAAGAGGTAGAGCAGGTGGAAGTGGTACCATTCTAGGCCTATTGTTTCTTCTGGATGTAGAAACAGGTAGAGGTGGCACCATTCTAGGTACAGGATTCTGCAAAGGTGCATCCCATCCTTCAGGCAAATGAGTTTGAGGAATGACAATAGCAAATGGATCCTGAGCAATAAGCATATCTCCAGACTCTCTGCCTCCAGTTTGTATACCCCTAGTTTGTATTCCCCCAGTTTGTATTCCCCCAGTTTGTATACCTCCAGTTTGCATTCTCCCAGATTGCATTCCTCCAGTTTGTATTCCCCCAGTTTGTATATTCCCAATTCCCATATCCCCAGTTCCAAAATGAAGTGGTATAACCACTGAAGTAGATCTTCTACTTCTATGTGCACGACGATCATCAGGATCAGTCATTTGCAACTGTTGAAGCCTGCTTTCAATCCTAGCCTGCTGTCTTTGACCTTCAGGAGTACTGGGTTGAGAATGAGTAGTTGAAGATTGCCTAAATTATTGATTTTTTAAGCATTTCAATAGCTCAAACTCTTTAAAAGTTACTTACATGATGATATATCTAGTATATCAATAGCTAAATGTTGTCAAGCTTTGACTAATAAGCTGAATTCAATATTTATTAGCATTGATCAATAATAAATGAACTAATACTAACTGTTTGTAGTGTCAAATAAGCTGAATTGAATATGTATTAGCATTGATCAATAATAAATAAACCAACACTTACTTTGTTGTAATGATTTCGGATTTGTTTGTAGTGTCAAATAAGCTGAATTAGCATTGATCAATAATAAACAAACCAATACTTACTTTGTTGTAACGATTTCGGAATTGTTTGTAGCTGAATTGAATGTTTATTAATTGATCAATAATAAATAAGCCAATACTTACTTTGTTGTAACTTTGTTTGTAGTGTCAAATAAGCTGAATTCAATGTTTGTAAACATTGATCAATCAATCAACAAATTGACACTTACTTTGTTTGTAGTGTCTTCTTACTACAATGGTGAATTTCGAGTTTGTTTGGTCATGTGTGGTCAAAGAGCACGCGAGGCGTGAAAAGTGGTGTCCACTAAATCGCGTTTGGCCTTTTCTCATCCGGACACCTTCGAAAAATGTTTCCAAACATAGCAATTTATTAATATTGAAGTTTACATATATATTTTTTACTTTTTATACTCTAAGTACAAAAATTGAGACTCCAATACGAAAAATGAGCAGTCGTTTACCCTAAAAGGAAGGTTCTTGGTCAGCCTTGGTCAGCCTTACTAATCAAATAGTTCTCACGAAACGGTTGTCGCATTATATAGAGATAATAAAACTAAGGTCCCTATTGCCAAGCAACTAGGCATCACTAAAGCAGGGTGAAACAGTAAGAATGTAAGTAAACACAATAAATTAAACTAAATAAAAGGAAATTATGAGCTGGCTGTCTATTCTGACTATCTCAAAGTCACCAAGCACTATCATGCACCAAGGTGAAATGCCAGGCCATTCATCATGAGTAATTGCATCATCTTTAATTCATAAGCACTGTCATTGGCTAGTTGTGCCACATGCTGATTAATTAGTGCCACCTGTCAAGGCTTACTGCCAATGTGATGCCAGCTGTCATTCCAGCTGCTGTCAGCACTATCCCTGACTGATTTTGATGATTGCCATGTGTGGCCATTGGAACTGGCCTAGAAAGAATAAATCACATGTGCCAAGTTCAGAACAAGTATAACTTTGCCCTCAATGAGTGTGCAGATACCCTAGCAAAAGAGGCCGTCAAGTGATGCTCAACTTCTGCCTGCCTACCTCAGGACTAATGCACTTCCGCTTAGCATAGCTGCTATATGCCAAGCTGACCTCACTACCCTACAGGTCCTATAAAAATGTAGGTGGAAGAAGTTGCCATGGTACAGGGCCACAAGGCACCTCAATAAGACACTACCTTTGAAGAACTACCTCCACCTTATCTGTGACTACAGCTGTCAGAAGTCAGCCATCCTGACTCAGTTAAAGATCAGCCATCTCCTGCTGAATCAGCACCTCTTTCATATCTGGAAAGCCAAGTCCCCTGCATGTCTTTGCTTACTGTAGAATCTGTCTGATACTTTCTCTTTGAGTGCCTGCAGTACTGACATGGGCACTTTCTTCATCTCATTCACCCACTAAAGAGATGAGCTGAGTCTTATCCTTCCTGCTGTCATTTCCTGCTGTCTTCACCCATCTCTTCAGATTTGTCAAAGCAACTAAGTACTTCTGGATTCCATCTAGGCCACCCCAGCTTAACCACATCACCCTCCTGAAGTCTGCATTCTATTTCTATTTTATTTCTTCAATCACTATGTCTATGCTCCTTAGCTCCCTTATCATTGATGGCATGTACTCTCTATTGAGTTCAAATAGTGCATATATAGTAGTTTCTGACACATTGATAGGACCTTACACAGGCTAGGTGCATCAATGGCAGGCTTGGCATCAGTTCCAGATATCTTGCTGCACTCATGCTGAACTTGGCACATGTGATTTATCCTTTCTAGGCCATTTCCACAGACATGCATGGCAACCATCAAGATTGATCAGTGATAGTGCTGGTGGCAGCTGAAATGACAGCTAACATCACACTACTGGTAAGCCATGACAGGTGGCACTAATTAATTAGCACGTGGCCCAGCTGGCAAGTGACAGCACTAACAAATTAGGAATAATGCAACAACTTGTGACAGCTGGCCTGGTGTTTCACCACAGCACATTGATAGCACATGGTAACCTTGAGACAGGCAGAATGGACAGCCAGCTCATAATTTTCTTTTATTTAGTTTAATTCTCGGCCTTTACTTACATTCTTACCATTCTACCTTGCCTTGGCAATGGGGAACTTCAACTTACTATAAATACTTACCACTTGTCAATAGTTGAAAAACAGAACAGAGTACCCCATCTACTGCACTCAGTTCACTCTACAATTCAGATTTCTTTTGGAGCTGACTAAGTTCTTGGTCACTAATTGTCTGAACACTCTTAGCCTGCTTGCTGCAGTTATGCTCATGGAACTTACATGCCTCACACCTACAGCAGGCACCTAGCAGCTTAGTCATTGCTAAGCCTTTTGTCCTCTTACCACCTCTCTTGCTGCACTCATGCCAAATTAACTTAGTTGCTTAGGCACCCTACACTTAGCACATACCCTTACCGACACCTCCTTGCCAACTTTATAACAGCTTTTCTGACTTGTTCTCTGGGACCTGCTTGGGACTCCCTCAAAACACTTAGCATGCTCAATGCTTACAGGTCAGTAGCCATAAACCATATCTGCTATTGATCTACTTTTGGGCATCATCAACATTAGCATCAATTGTGAACTCAGTCAGCAGTATTTTGTCCACTCAATCTCATTTGTCAGGCCTAACCACTATTCAGAATATCTGAGCCATGCTGCAGTTGGCTCATTTGGTCTGCCTATCTGTTTGAGGATGGAACAACATTAACATAAGTAACTTTACCCCAAGCAGCTTGTATAACTCATGCCACCACTGTGATGTGAACTTCAAGTCTCTATTACTTACAATCAAACTGGGCAGACCATGGAGCTTCACAATGTCTCTGAGGTAAACCCAGAATAGCTCAGATGCCTTCAATGGTTGTGTGCACTGGGATCAGGTGCACTATGCTCATCAAGATCACCACCCAGAGGTGGTTAAACTCTTTCAACTCTGGAAATGACTCAATAAAATTCATTCTAATAGAGTCCCAGGGCTTAACTAGGATAAGTAAGGAATGCAATTTCCCTGCTAGCTTTTGGTCACTAGTCTTGGCCCTCTGACATGCTATGCATGTCTGACAGAACTTTGTAACCTTGATATGCATTTGAGGCCACCAATACCATTGCCTCAACCTACTTGAGCAGCATTTCAAGTTCATGCACAGCAAAATTCTGCTGTGCTGATGTAAACTTTTTTGACATAAAGCCTGCAGGTCTACATTTTTGCCAGGTGTGACCTTGACCATACATCACTCCAACTCCTGTTTTTGAGGTGTCACATATGAGCCATATAGGCTCAGCTGACCTCAGGTCTATGAGGCAAATGACTGGAATTTTCAAGCAGATCTATTTAATCATTTTGAAACATTGCTGGTGAATAGGCCACCATATGAACAGTGCCCCATTCTGTGTGATTGACATTAGAGGCCCCATATAGACTGTCAATTGCCTATATAATTCACTAGACCCACAAATCTCTGAACATTCATTATACATTCATGGCACTCTCCACTCACATATACAATCTAGCTTGTTCTTGTCAGGGTAGATCTCCTGACTGTCAATCTTATGTCCTAGGCAATCAATTGCCTTGGAGTAAAGCTCATACTTTTTCTATTTGAGGTACAGCAGATTTGTACTCAAACATTTGAAAATTACTTGCAGGTGCTGCTCATAATCCTCAATCATGTCTGAATAGATGAATATATTGTCTAGGTATATGTGCACAAATTGGCCAATTACATCTTGGAATATAGAGGTCATTAACCTCTGAAACATTGCTGGAGCATTGCATTCTTCAATTGGCATGATATTACTAATGTATGTTCCTGTGATTAACAAAAATACAATTTTCTGCACATCACTCTTTTGGATCTGCACTTGCTCATATGCATCTGTCAGGTCAATCTTTGATCTGAACTTTGTGCATGACACATCTTCCTGGATCACTTCCTGGTCTAGTAGGGGGGGTTACATCTTTTACTGTATTATTATTGTGTTGGCATGCATCCAACACTGTCTTCAGAATCCTATCTTTCTTCAGAATACACAATAGGGGTGCTGCCTGAGAAGCTGGTCTAGCCTTCCATCACTGGGCTTTTAGGTACTGGTTAGTCTTGTCTTGGAGCTGCTGCTGCAGTGCCATTGGACAATGAGGAAGGTGGCACCAGTACACCTTGTTCTCATCAATAAGGTTGATTTCATGATTTACTTTCTGCCAAGGAGGCAGTTCCTCCTTGGTACCATTGAGGATATCAGCAAATTCCTCCTGCCACTGCCATTGCAGGAGAGAAATGTCTTCCAGTGTCAGCCTATCTGACTTACTCTTTCTTGTATCTTGCTTCAGTCTATGGAATGCCAATGCCACTTCTTCTTTTGACCTTGGCCATACATATCTTTCTTTGAGGGCTGCAATCCTCAATTCACTCTTATCTGGAGTATGCAACTGAGCCAGGAGCTGTTGCTGCTGCTTCTTTGCTGTGACTGATATTCCATCAAACAATATCTCACTCAGCTGAGACACTTTCTCATTAGTCACCTGTCAATAATGTTTCCATCTGACATTCCAGCATGATCCATTCCATACATACATGGACACCACCAGTTCATTCCATTCTGGGGGCATTTGAGGATCAAACATCCATTTGAATATCAGGTGCAGTGATGATGCCCAAAAGTTGGTCAGTAGCAGATACGGTTTATAGCTACTAACCAGTAAGCATTGGGCACACCAAGTGTTTTTGAGGAAGTCCCAGGCAGGTCCCAGAGAACAAGTCAGAAAAGCTATTAGAAAGTTGGCAAGGGGTGTCAGTAAGGAAATGCACTAAGGATAAGTGTGCCTAGCCTAACCTCCTTTGATCTGTCTTTGGGCATAATTGTGATGTGAACCCGCTGCTTATAAAATGCTACATAAAATGCTACATGCAACTCTACAAGGAAAGTTCTACTCATAAACTTATACAAATACATTGATACATACAATGCTGCTCCCTGTACATGGTACTGTACATCTGGCCTATCGGCCTGCCTCTTAGCTCAGTATAGTAGCTTGCCGGCGTTAAACAGGTTCCATCATCATCATTCCGGTCGAACCCAACCTTATCTCACACTGGCCTAGCTGGCAAGGCACATATCCTCAGCTTACAATAAAGTTCCCGGTGTAATCTCAGACTATTTCCTATTTTAGAACAATCTAGTTTTTCCTCAAACTCGAAGTACACCTGGGTAGGATGCCAATATGGTACCATCCCTGCTCTTCCCCCCATATCCAGCAAATAAAAAAATGCGATTCAGAAGCTGACTGACAATAGCTATAACATCAAATCGACTCCAGCTTTGCCTTTGAGATACAGAACATTCCTATAGGCTTTGTCCTGTGCATTTTCCACGCTGAGACGGAATGAAGAGAAATGAGGTTGGAATCTGACTTGAGGGCCCTTGAAAAATCTCAAGTTAATCGCTGTATCCTCTCCACGAAGAAGTTGCACGACGTTGCACGACTGCTAGCACGGCAATGTGATTTGTCATGATCTGTCCTCGAGTTCTCTCTCGCAGATGATGTGAAGAATCCCCTGTTTGAACGGGGAGCGCGACGGAGGGGTGGTGTACAAGCGAGTTTGCGGCGCTCCCTCACAAGCTCTGGGATGGCATTCTCAGTGGTTTAGGGAAGCGAACCACTCTTTTGCACTGCTGTCTGCTGCGGAGCATGCCCTCGCGCGGCTAGGGGCCGTCATTGGTGATGCCTGGACAGGCAAAGTGACGGAAGATGATCCTGTCTGTGTGAAAGACGATTGATGAATGTGTGTGCAGCCAACCTGAAGCCTGTTTCGCAATGTCTGAATGGAACGATGTTATGGAAAGGGACAGTGTAAGCATTTGAGGATGCCAAACGGGTTGAATGGATCATGGCTTTGGTGTTAAGAGGCGTTAACGAATGCGACGCTGACTCTATGTACCAGGTAAGTTGACTTTAACAAATTTGAATCTGCACTCACAGTTGGCACATGGTGTCCGCAATTCTCACTCTACTGCCCGAAGTTTCATGTCCGCATTCAGATGGAACAGACCCGTATGGCTCCTTTGAATGGATTTGAAAAAAGGTTGGGTTGGGAATTCGACAGCAAGACGGCTTTGACCAGCTCGAAAGATGGGCACTCCAGTAACTCAGCGACAGTGTGTACAGCCCACTTGTTTGATTTGCCGCAATCTGACAACGCTCTACTCTCTTCATCTTCAAGTGACCTCATCGATCCCAGAATATCTGCTTCTCCCGAGACAATCGACCCTTGTGCGCGCAAGAACGACTCTATCAGCTTGCATTCCTCTATGCGCATCAGCATTCGCAGCCAAAATCCTCCCATGATCTCGGCTCTTGGACGGAATGGATCACAATCGGCGTGAGCATCCACGATGACCGGCATAACAAACAGCACGCATGAATGATTCAACCATAAGCCTCGCGCGCGTTGCAACAAATGGTGGTGAGAAAGACGGTGTTGTTACCAGACCCTATTCGAAGCTCGCGCACGCTTGATTCCATCGGTCTCCCTCCATATTCATCGCCAACGGCTTGACCCACACGACAGTCATTTGTCCTTGAACCTGGGGATGATAGGCAGAGTGGTTACGGGGACCACGATGACGACCAAAGGATGACCGCTCCTCTTCACCACACCAGCACTGTGCGGGCTCCTCGGATCAACAGGGGGCACGGGCGGGCGTTTTGTCCCAATGACACTGCTCACCCGCGCTCCGAACGCTGACATTGCTCTTCAAAGACATCGTCCGCGCTCTTGTCATAGGCGCCTTTATGTCCAGCGCGCGCGCGCGGCAGTGCTCCACCACGGGAGAGGAGGATGTTGTGCTGTGCGGAAGGTGGAGGACACCATGGACGCGTAGCGACGACGTTGTTGGAGACGTCAAAGCAAGGGAGACACAGGAGGCCGGACAGGAGGACGTCGACGGCTTGGTTGATTTGCACGGTGCTTTTGCGGATGGTGGATGCTACGGAGCGGACTGAAGGCGCGGGACTGTGGACGGAGGGGGTACTGGCCGGGGTAGGAGACTGCCATGATGGAGGTCTAATGATAGCGTGCGACGGTAAGGACTGTCCTCGCGAGGACGGGGGCAAGGGCAAAGGACAAGGAATCTCAGAAGAGCGCGCATCTCCGATGCCGCGGCGTCCAAGAAGAACCGCTGCCAACGTTGCAGACTGCTGCTCGGAGCGCGACGCTCGATAACGGCTCGTGGTCACGTGTAGCGACCATCTTATTGGAATCTGAGCGTCGGGCCTTGCGGCAGCGACATACAGGTGAAACACCGTACCACTTTCACTTACACATCCATTTTTCTAAATTTTTATCCAAGCTGTCCATAGCGTAGCTATCTCGTATATCATTCGTTCTCTGTGCGCTAACATTACTTATCTCTCGTGTAATCTCACCGTGACACGGTTACACGTCACACAAAAAAGGTCTCTTGAGCGAGACGGGGATGAGCTACTCGTACCATACGCCTGCTCCTCGCTCTGGATTTGTCCTCGACCGTCTTCATATCCATGCAGGACTCGGAACTTGTCTGCCTTTTGTCGAAACCCGCGTCTCTGTCCTCATATTTTCGGCCACGAAGCCCACAACGAATCCGTGCCACCACGCCAAGACATATGACACGCAGTCGAGGTCGCGGTACTACATATGTGAGTGTATGTGGAACATGATGGCGAGGAACGGCTTGGAATGGTGGAGACGAGGTTGGGCAAAGACGGTGCCGACACGCTCGGGAGCATTGACTATTGCTAAGGCCTAGTTCAGGAAGGGCGTGTCAGGATCTGTCGGGCCGGCAGACAAGGGGGGCTGCGGGATAACAGGAACTAACAAAGATAACTCCGAGCGTGAGCGACCCACTGCCCCTTGTCCCGTCCCCACTGCTCGTCCCCACTGCCCATCCCCGCTGCTCGTCCCCACTGCCCATCCCCGCTGCCCGTCCCCACTGCTCGTCCCCACTGCCCATCCCCGCTGCCCGTCCCCACTGCTCGTCCCCACTGCCCGTTCCCACTGCCTGTTCCCACTGCCCGTCCCCGCTGCCCGTTCCCACTGCCCGTCCCCGCTGCCCGTTCCCACTGCTCGTCCCCACTGCCCGTTCCCACTGCTCGTCCCCACTGCTCGTTCCCGCTGCCCGTTCCCGCTGCCCGTCCCCGCTGCCCGTTCCCGCTGCCCGTCCCCACTGCCCGTTCCCGCTGCCTTTTCCCGCTGCCTTTTCCCACTGCCTTTTCCCGCTGCCTTTTCCCACTGCCTTTTCCCGCTGCCTTTTCCCACTGCCTTTTCCCACTGCCTTTTCCCACTGCCTTTTCCCACTGCCTTTTCCCACTGCCTTTTCCCGCTACCCACTGCCCTACTGTTCCGCAAACCGCAAGCAAACCCAAATCGCAGCCGGTCGTCGACTCCTCCAAAGCCCTCTCCCCCCAGCCCAATTGCAAGCCCACCAATAAAACATGAATGCAACCACGAACACAGACGCTCCATGAACGCATACCAAGTCATCGGTAGCTTCTTCCCCGTACTGACGTCTCAACACTCAGTATACCAGCCACCCCGCGCGCGTCATCTTCAAGTTCCAGGTTTGTCGGTGCGCAGGACAATGACTCTATTCACGTTTCACCCAAAGATGCCGCATGACTACCTCCACCGCTCAAACAAACTCCCCTACACGCTTGCGCTGTCCTCCTCTACTGTCGGACACTTCTATATGCCGGCGCTGCCATGTAGCAAGCGGGAGGGTCGCAAGGGGAAACATGTCCAGGATGGCATGCGGTAAGTTGTAAATCATCTTTTTATTTGTTATACCAACGCATTTCAAGTCTATGTCACACATCATCACCTCTCGTCGCTGGCCCTCTGAGCCCTCCAGACATGACTACCACCTCAAACACACGTCAGCCGTGCTGCCTCATCACTGCTATCTTTTCGCATGTCAGTCAGATACTTGAAGACCCACGCACTGGGATCATCAAACGTCATCCAAATTAATTTCCATTCAAATTCACAAATGCAATCGACAGCTGATCCTACCGGACTTCCAACGATACCACCTCCAAGCCCACAAGAAACTCGTCTTACCGGCAGCCGCAGCCTGTAGAGTTGGGAGGTGTCTGGCATGCGTTGGACAAGAGCTCTGCACCCTAGTGAGTCAAACAAAATATCTGAATATGTCGCGATCTTTTCGATTTTAAAACCAAGAAACGGTAAAATCAATATGCCGATTGGTCAGGAACTTCTGTTACTCATGTTCTGGTGCCTGATGTGTTTACTTAGCTCACCAATGACTCTCGCTGGCCACTGCTTGACCCACTGTGAGGATTCTTGGCCAATGCGCAATCTTCTGAAGATGATACTGAAAACAGAAACAGACGCACCAAAATGCGCTAAGGCGAAACAAGTCCTGGAGGTAGTTGAGACTCAGGGAGGAGTCATGCCTATATAAACACCTGGTTGCGCCATAGCCGATTGGTCAAATGCCGGGTGAGAGAGGGCAACCATGGAGAGAAAAGATTTACACAGACTTGCATAGGTACAGCACACTCTGTACGAGAAGAAGGTGGTCTCGCGATTGTCTTACGTGTGATGTGTAGCTCCTATGAACAGCAATGACTTTCATTCCCTTAGTTCTGACGGTTGTCGTTGCGCCTCTTCATACGACTAGAAAATAATGAGGGAAAATAGTAACTAAAGTCCCATTTGTATGACAGTATAAATGCGAATTGATCCAGACACGTGAGTCCTGCCAGGTATGTTTTTTTTTGGGGGGTGCCTCAGTGGCATAGTAGACGACAGTGCATATATGTCAACCTCTACTAGCCAGGACAAAAGCGGTACATACTATCACATGTACTGGGTTGCAAAGTCACAGGGAGTTGCAAAATGCGGTTTCTTTTTTCTTTTTTTTTTTTTTTTTTTGGAGTAGCGTTTACGGTTGGCCTGAGAGCCGACGCCCTTGGCGAGACTCTCGTGCCCGCTATGCTGCACACCCGGAATTGAAACCAGGTTCCACTATTAGAGGGGCAGCTTCTATGTTTCTCCGCGAGGAAATGCATTTACGCACGCGTGTGGGACTACCGGCCCCGGCTGTAATCTTATCCAACTCCGTCTCTTGGATCGGGCCTACTACCCACTAAAACCCCGCCTCGTGTCGTGACCTCCTGGTTCGACAATACGCTTAGGTCTACTGCTCCTGTGTCTTCCCAGGTCCCCATTACCAGCTCTTGGGGGATCGCTTTCTTGCCGAGTTTCCTGTTAGTTAGCTTGACGTCCAGTTCCGCTCTGTTCATCAACACTTTGTTCCATCGGTTTACAATCTCGATCGGTGTGTATTGGCTGTCACTATTATTAATTACTCTTTCGCACCTTGTTGTCCAGATGAAGTACACAGCTTCTATCACCAAGATTTTGTGTAGTCTTGTCAGTCCTGGTGATATGCGACCCCCTTCGTCTTTAATATTTCTGAGGAGACTGCTTAGGATGGTGGATATGTTTTGCTTCGGTAAGTCCTTCCTGGTTTTTCTTCTCCAGGTATTACTGACACTTTCCCATACCACTTCCTGTCCCACACAGGAGCATTCTGATAGGATGTGGTTGAGGGAGTCTATACTTTGATCGTGGGTACATATGCTTCTATCTCTTAGCTCTTGGTTCATAGTGGATTTGTCCCAATATGATCCTACCTTGTACGCATCATGCATACACTTCCAGAGGAAGACCCTGGTCGGCTTTGATAGGTCCACGTCATGAAGACTTGCCCATATTTGTTTCTCACTTGGGAGCTTCTTATTGTATTTACCTATCGTCATTTTCACATTTTGTAGCATCTCACTTGTCATCCTCCTCACCGGGGCAGTGGCCAATGATTTTATTGATTTGTAAGCTATTGCCTGGGTTATTTTCGATAGTTTCACCCCTGTCAGGTGCAGTTCTGTGGGTATGGGGGGGAGGGTCATTAGCAGATTATCATTCAGAGCAGTTTTTGCTAAATTGTTTGCTAGTTTTTCATCTGCGGTGCACGGGAAGTCTCTAATCTCTTGAAAACATATTGGGGCTGAGTGCATTCTCGGACGGCCTATCACTGTTCTTAGCAACCCGGCATTCTTAGTGTTTAGGAAACCCTTGTCTTCGTTTTCCTGTAGGTACTCAGTTAGAGACGATATCGTTTCATGTGATCTTATATTGATGGTCAGTGGGGTTCTTGTGCCTGCTCTTAGGGAGGCGAGGATTACTGCTATCAAGTTCTCGCCTCCTCTATCCTGCTCCTGTGTCGGCCATTTTCTGTTTATGTTGAGGTCAGGCCTGCCGTTAAAAACTGCACTTGCTCCAGTATGAGTAAGATTTGTGGTCTTCTTTGTCCTTCCTTTCCCCTTTACCGTCGCTACCAGGGGTATATGCTCATCATTACTGGTTACTGGAAGATACAGGGTGTTGTATGCTGGGCCTGTTGTGAAGATTCCAAAGATGTCCACGACAGGACCTTCAGATGCTAGTCTTGCATCAAACATTATGTTGTTATTGTTATTATCGCTGTCTTCTTGTTCTCTTCTGAGGTTTAGCCTGTCGTCTGGCTGAGCTGCCCATGGATCCCACTTCTCTGGAAGGGTCCCAAGCATGTCTTTTGCTCTGGACACACATGAGTCTGGTGATAGGACCCTATACAGGTTAGGCGCATCAACGGCAGGCTCGGCACCGGCTCCGGAAACCTTGCCGCACTCGTTCCGAACTTAGCGCACGTGTTCTACCCATTTTAAGCCATTTCTGACGGCCGCGCACGGCAAGAAGCAGATCCAATCAATGATAGCGCCGACGGCAGCAAGAATGACAACTGACAGATGGCATCAGTCACTGACGACAGCGCTTAGCGAGAAGCTTGATGATCTATCAAAAACTGACGGACAGCTTGGCGTTTGACCTTGGCGTCTGACACCGCTTACCGTCTCGATTTGGCGCCCAACGTCGCTTAGGTGTTCTGACAGACAGAAGGGTGATGGAGTGATGGTTTAGCTTCGCGATCTGTCGCCTGGCGTCGCTAAGGCTCTTGAATGGACGGTAGGGATCTGAAACCGTTGGAGCTACCCCTTTGAAATTTTCCAGTTTACCGCACTCTGGCGTCATTAGCCACTGGCGACGGCGAACTCATTGTAGTATAAAAGTACTTACCGACTTGTACATAGGACAGCAGACGAATAGACCACAGTTTCCCCCACTTACTTCAGTCTCCCTTACGCTCAAGAGCTCATTTACGCTACGGTCGGCAACGTCAAAACTCATCGGTAGTTACAGACGTTCGCCAACACTCGACATACTCGCGCCTTGCAACTACGGCAGGCATTATCGACGCTTAGAACTTCGCTAAGCTTATCGTGCTCTTGCCGCTCACCCTTGCCGTCTTCACTTACCGCATTTCCTTAGGCGCTTTACCTTAGCGCTTGACACTTGCCGACTTCGTTACCGACTTTTACCCTTTTTCACAGACGCGTTCTCTGGGACCTGCCCGGGACTCCTCATATCACTTATAGCGCGCCCAACGCACACTCTTGGTACGGTAACACCCCAGCTACATTGGTTACTGACCAAACTTTGGGCGTCATCAAATTGGAGCCCACCGCGAGGGATCTCTAGGGCAGAATTCCGCCAGAAACCCGTCTTCAGCGTAGGCGCCGCCTGCTAGACCAGTCGGCAGAAGGCATAGCTCCTTCCCACCCATCAACCCCACAACCACCTGGTGCCTTACCGGGTCTCTCTCTAGCCCAGGAACTACAGAACGCCACTGTAGACGCTTTTCCTGATCTCTTCCCGCATTCCCTCGATTATAGTGCCGACGACCCCTTAGCGTCGCCCTTTACTTTGCCGCAATCAGTTACCCCCATCACTCCTCTAACACCGCTTTCTCAGTTCGCTATTTCTCTTACCCCGTCGCCAATCTCTAGAACTTCTTCCCCACTACCGCTAACCGAACTCGTTACCGCCGTCGCCATGGAACAACAAGTCCAGCGCATGCCGCCACGCAACCACTTCTCGGCACCGAAATGGGACGAGACCAAGCCACGGGAGCTTTCCCAATATTTCAAGGAGTTGGAGTATTTATTCAGAGATTGTAACATTACCGACCACACGCAGATGAAGGAGTACGCGGCAAGATACGTATCGTATGACACGGCAGAGACGTGGACAGGTTTGACCGAGTTTGCCGCCTTTGTTCCTGCCGCACCGCCAGTTCCAGCCCAAGGCGCTTCGTATGAGGACTGGAAGACAGCAGTGATCCAGCTGTACCCTGGCGCCGAGGAGGCTACCCGATACACGGTAAACGAGCTCCAGAAACTAGTTCAGGAATCTTTCGACAGTGGCACATCGTCGCTTGGCGCATTCTCCACGTATTACCGCGAGTTCCAGAAGATCGCTAGGTGGCTTCTGCAGAACGGCAAGCTCTATATTAACGAGGAGCGTCGCCTGTTCCAGCAAGGCATCCCGACTTCGCTTTGGACTCGTATTGCTCGTCGCCTAGAGATAGTTCACCAGGCTCATCACCCAGACGAGCCCTATAACGTTGCCGACGTCTTTGAAGCCGGTAAATGGGTTCTCAAGGGAACGGACACTGGCGTTGGACTGCAACGCGCTAGGATGAGCCCACCCCCTGAGCGAACTAACGGTATCATTCCCATCCCGCCTCCTGTTGCCGACTTCGTTAAGAAAGAGGAGCTCAATGCTGCTATTACCGCCGCTGTTGCTTCCGCTATGACTCGCATCGAAACCATGATTACCACCAACCTCACGGCTAACCGACCCGCTAACGTTCCCGCACCTGGCCCTTGCCACTTCTGTGGGGAAATTGGCCATACTATGACTAGAGGACGCTGCGCTACCCTCGAGAATTACGTTCGCCAAGGTAGAATTCGAAGGGCTATCGACGGCAAGATAGTTCTTACCACTGGCGCCACCATCCCCAACTACCCCGACAAGAAGTCCTTCCAGGAGCGAGTTGATGAGTGGCATAGGCGCAATCCAGGACAAATCGTTACCGGCACGCTATCTGGCAATGCCAACCCCGACCCCGAACAGGCGACCCAACAGCAGATAATTCACGAGGTCTTACATTTCGACAGCGTTGGCGACCACCCTACTTTCTCGCGGGAAGAGCGTATCGCCAAGCTGCAGCAGGAATTAGATTCGCTAAAGAACCAGGTCTTTGATGGGGTTGAAGTTAAGCAGCCTAAACAACCTCTCAAAGGATATAAGCCAATGCCTCCCGCTAGCAAGTTACCGACACCTGCTTCTGCCGCACCTCCTGCCACTGCCCCTGCTCCTGCTTCAGAACCATCGTCGTCCGCTACCGTTCCTGAACCGCCTTTGCCGCCTCTCCATCCCTATTCAGGGATTTCCGACCGTTATCACGCTCCCGCACAACGAAACTTTGCCGCTCCCGAGAAACGTCCTGAGGGTGGCTACCGACCAACCGCGCCAATATTCGATATCGAGAAATCCAACCACGTTTTTAACCGCATCATGAAAACCCATGTCACCTTGTCAGTAGAAGAGCTTTGTAGTATTGCTCCCGACGTCCGCAACCAGGTCAAGACGGCAGTCACTCCCCGACGACCCTTGGCGACAACCGTTGCCGAGGTCGAGGATCTCGACGACGCGCTCCCTGGTTTTTCTGTTACCGTCGACTCGCTGGACGCTGAAGATTCTCCTGCCGACACCATTGCTAACGCCACCTCTGTGGACCCTGTGGAGACCTACCTTAGGTCTGTGGACCATGGAGAGGACCCGGCCATTCTTACCGTCGCTCAAGAATCGCACGCTATCCGCTCGGTAGCGCTAACCGTAGACAACAAGCACGAGGTAGAGGCAATTGTTGATAGCGGGTCTCAGATTATTTCTATGGCAGCAGAAGTCGCTAACGATCTAGGCCTCATTTACGACCCTACCGTTATACTAAACATGCAGAGCGCTAACGGTACGGTAGACAGATCCCTAGGCCTCGCCAAGAATGTGCCGTGCACCCTTGGCGACATTACGTTTTATCTTCAGATCCACATTTTACGCTCCCCGGCTTACGACTTACTACTCGGCAGACCCTTCGACGTCTTGGCGCGATCAGTCGTCAAGACAGTTACCGACGAGGAAACGACCCTCACAATTAGCGACCCAAATTCCGGAATCCGACGAACGGTGCCAACGTTCCCTAGGGGACAACGAAAAGGCGCCCGCGCTAAGCCCCCGGAGTTTACCGACCAGCACGCCAACGAGCCTCCCCACCGGTGTTTTCACAGACCATCGAGGAGGTGATTGGCGACGATCACGGAGATGTAGCGCTAACGCTGGAATTTGACCATTCAACTGGTCTTGTAACTGTTTTGTCTACTGCTTTTCTTGACCAAGACGTTTTAACTACTTTACCCACTACCGACGCAGAACCTTCCCAGAAAAACCAAAATATTACCGACTCCTCTCTTGCCTACTTGTACCTTACCGCTTCCGAGTCATTTCAAAATATTGCGTCTACCGATACTTATCTCACCACTCTTCCCGGAGCCTCGTCTCCTGCCGTTCTTGGACTTGCCGCCCCTCAGGCTACAGTTCCCCTTTCCACCTCTGTGTATAACCAAGCTAACGCTCCCAAAAGGAAAGGGGTACAAGTTAAAAAGAAATATAAGCCAGTTGCGCTTAAAACAAAACCAATCGCTACGCACTCTCCCGAGACGTTTAGAATCGAGCGCCAGATCATAGGCGACCCTCTTGCCGACATGCCGACCTTGTCACCAAATCCGCCACCCTTTCAGCCCACAGGACGTTTTACCAAGGAACGCCAACAGCAGTTTGCCAAGGAGCACGACACAGGATTTTTGACCAAAGATGAGTTGAACGTCCTTACCGATCTTGTCGCTAAGCAAGACAAAGCCTTTGCTTGGGAGGACTCCGAACGCGGCAGTCTACGTACAGATTTCTTCCCGCCTGTCGTCATCCCGACCATCCCCCACGTGCCGTGGACTGAGCACAACCGACCGTTACCGCCTGGGATCGAGGCCGAGGTCTGCCAGATCATTAGGACCAAGATACAGGCTGGCGTCTACGAGCCCTCAAATAGTTCTTACCGCTCCCGTTGGTTCTGCGTCCTCAAAAAGAACGGCAATCTACGCATAGTTCACAGTCTTGAGCCGCTGAATAGAGTAACCATACGACACTCTGGCGTACCGCCTTTCCCTGACCACTTTGCCGAGTCCTTTGCCGGGCGTATCTGTGGCGCCACCCTTGATCTTTACGTTGGCTACGATGAGCGCTTGATTCACCCTTCTTCCTGCGACCTCACTACGTTTCAAACTCCGTTTGGCGCACTGCGCCTAGTCACCTTACCGATGGGCTGGACAAACTCAGTCCCCATATTTCATGACGACATCACATTCATCCTCCAACCCGAGATACCGCATAACGTCTTAAGCTTCATTGATGACGTTGGCGTCAAAGGTCCCAAAGACTGGCGACTCGTAAACGGCTTACCGGCGACCCATCCCGAGAACCACAACATTCGCTTAGCGCTATGGGAGTTTTTCCAGCTGCTCAATCGAGTTCTCCAACGTATGAAGTATAGCGGTGGTACCTTTAGCGGCCACAAACTTCTCCTTTGCGCGCCAAGGTTCAAAATACTTGGTCACATCTGCACTCCCGACGGTCGTGTTCCCGACGAATCTCGCTTAGCACTCTTGGAGCGCTGGGGTCCTTGCCGCGACTTATCTGAAGTTCGCGCCTTTCTTGGCACCGTTGGCGTTCTTAGGATATTCGTTAAGAACTTTGCCCATCGCGCACATGCCCTTAACCGACTCACCCGCGCTAACGAGCCCTTCGAATTTGGGCCAGACCAGGTCACTGCACAACGCGACTTAGTAAAAGCCCTACAAGACGCCAAGCCCCTAGTCCCCATCGATTATACCTCTGCCGACCCTGTCATCTTGGCGGTGGATACCTCGTACATTGCCGTTGGCTACTTCTTGTGCCAATGCCTTAGCGACAATCGAAAACAGCGACGCTACAACCGCTTTGGGTCTATCACGCTTAACGACAGAGAGTCTCGCTACAGTCAGCCTAAGCTGGAGCTTTATGGACTCTTCAAAGCCTTCCGGTCGCTAAAGATGTATTTGATTGGCGTGCGCAACCTTATTGTTGAAGTCGACGCTAGGTACATCAAAGGCATGCTGCAGAATCCCGATATCCAGCCATCCGCTAGCATGAACCGGTGGGTAGTCGCCATCCTCATGTTCCACTTTGAGTTGGTACACGTCAAGAGCTCTTTCCACGGCCCAGATGGACTTTCTAGGCGACCACGGCAGCCTGGCGACCCGGCAGTGGACCCACAGGCTGATAGCGATTTCGAGGACTGGATCGATAGACTACATGGTTTCGTGCACCTCATACAACAACCGATTCCCCTACTACGACGGCAACAGCCTGCCAGCATCCTTCTACATCCCATTGTCCCTTACCGCCCCGAGACCTTTAGCGCACCCCTCACATTCTACATGGCAAGCATCCTTGGACAAGACTTGCCTCCAAAAAAAGTCGTACAAGAACCCCAGTCGCTAAGAGAAGACAGCAGAAACCTGACCTACGATGCCGTCCCCCGATCCGCTAAAGCAAAGGCGGAAGATAGTCGCTTGTTAGTAGTCGAGCAATGGATACAAGACTTTAAGCGACCCCCAGACCTTACCGACGAACAATACGCGACCTTTATCCGCTACGCTACCCATTTCTTCTTTACCGACAACAGACTTTGGCGACGAAATCGAGATGGCGCTCACAAGCTGATCATCAAGCCAGAAAGTCGCTTACGAGTCCTACGCGCTATGCATGACGAGCTAGGTCATAGAGGTCTGTACGCTACTCGAGCTTCTCTGTTAGAACGCTTCTGGTGGCCACACGCTAGTGCCGACATCGCCTGGTACATCAGGACTTGCCACCTCTGCCAAATCCAGCAGACACGCCAAGTGCTCATACCGCCAACCGTTGCAACGCCAGCTCCCCTCTTCAGCAAAATCTACGTCGACACCATGCATATGCCTAAATCTGGTCGCTACAAGTACATCATTCAAGGTCGTTGTTCGCTAATCCACTGGCCTGAGTTTCGCATGCTTCAAAGAGAAAATACCGAGGCGGTCGCTAAGTGGCTATTTGAAGACGTCATCTGCCGATGGGGAGCGCTAAGAGAAATCGTCACGGATAACGGTGCGCCCATCATCAAAGCGCTAACTTACCTCGCCAAGAAATACAATATTCACCACATTCGAGTATCTGGCTATAACAAGCGCGCCAATGGCCTGGTAGAGAGACCCCACTTTGACGTTCGGCAAGCACTCTTCAAGGCAGTCGATGGCGACGAGTCTCGTTGGAGCGAAGCGACCTATTCAGTGTTCTGGTCGGAAAGAGTTACTATTCGTAAGCGCATGGGTTGCTCTCCCTATTACGCGGCTACTGGCACCCATCCTTTACTCCCTGCCGACATCATAGAAGCAACCTACCTTCAGCCAGCTCCCAACAGCATCTTAGCGACTACCGATCTTATCGCCAGACGAGCTATTGATCTCCAGCGAAGGAAAGAAGATTTAGAGCGACTCCACGAGGTAGTCTTTAGCGCACGTCGCCAAGCAGCATTACGATTCGAGACCGAGCATAGCGCTACCATCAAAGATTACAACTTCCCGAGAGGAGCGCTAGTACTTATGCGCAACTCCAAAATTGAAACCTCGTACAATAAGAAGATGCGCCCGCGCTATCTGGGACCCTTGGTAGTTATCTCTCGTAACCGTGGAGGCGCTTACGTGCTCTGTGAATTAGATGGTTCAGTGCTGCATCGACCTGTTGCCGCTTTTCGCCTATTACCGTATCTCGCTAGGGAACAAATCGACTTGCCGCTGGAAGCGCTAGATATCGACACCGCCAAGTTAAGAGAACTTGAGGAAACCGAACTATTGGACGATGATGACTTACCGACTCTAGTTGAAGAAGAAGAAAATGATTAGAAAAGACAGTACTGATAAGCTCTTATTTTTCTATTACTTACCTTACTTATCTTTCTTGCCGTGACTTACTATACTATATTCAACAGACGATTCCTTACGTAGTCAAGTCGCAGCGCTAGCGTGTCGCCAACGCTTAGCGCATTGCGCAACTCTCGCCAAGGGTTTTCGCCATGATGATTTACTGAGCGTTTCCCTTGTCCTCAAAATTTGTCTAAGTCCCTCACCTACTACTCTTCTTGCTAAAACCTATTTTAGAATACTTGCCGCTTGCTTTCTCTTGGCTTCGCTTTCTCTACTTTCTGCAGCTGCGCTAACTCAGATTATGGGACTTATCCTTTCACTCAAAAACGAGGCGGCAAGACAGGAATAAAATTGAACGGTAGCAAAAAAAGAAAATATTTACATAAGCGGCCTATCTACGCTAAGGTCCGCTCAGTCGCTTTCATCGTCCATCGGCAAGGAGCTATCCAACACTGGTAAAGAGGAGTCGCGCAAGGGAAGAAGATCGCCAGGCTGGATGTCGTTGGAGGTTTGCCAATCGATGGCGGCTTGGCAGTCGTCCTGGTAATCTCGAAGAACGCGCAGGCTGCGCCCCAAGTTGGAGTAGCGCAGGCGAAGCGCCATGAGTTGTCCCCGGACACGTTCCCGCTCCCGACCCATTGCTGCCTCCATCGTTGCCGCCCTACTTGAGAACCTCTCCAGCATCTCCCGCGGGTTAAGTGCCACCACCGGGTACACGAGGTCTTGTCCCAGCCACTGGAAAGCGTCGCCAGTGACCGTCGGCTCCGGCTGAGGGGTCCAGGCAGGATTGACCCTGGCGACCACGGGGTGCCTAGGCTCCAGGCCGGCAACGTCCTCGGGATCTGACACCTCCCAGGGGGCAACGTTACCGTAAGGCGGTAGCCACCGCCACTGAGGCTCCTCCCGGGCGACTTCTGCCGCTGCCTCGCCCTCTCCCGCTACCACCTCCTCGTCGCCTTGGCGCTGCGTCGCCAAGGTTTCATCCACCTCCCCTTCAGCGTCCTCATCCCCTCCCATTGCCGCCCCCTCTGCCTTCTCCTCCCCCATCTTGATGTCTGCGGGAGCGTCTTCCCGCTCCTCTTGAGGCGCCGAGTCGCCAACCGCTTCCTGTTCTCCCTCCTCCTGTTCCCCGCCAAGAGATCTTGCCGCCAAGTGGATAGGCGACAAGAGACCGCTGGGGCCAGCCTCTGTGTCACGAGGAGGCAGGCGACTCGCCGCCAACGCCTTCTCGAGGTCCTCCATCTCGGTATCCTTTGGCGCTGGCGAGGGGGAGGGCGACGATGAAACCACGCGAGGACGTTTTGCTTTGCCCTTCCCCTTGCTTGGGGAAGGGGCTTGTCGTTTTTCTGGGACCGAAGTCCCTTGGCGCTCTCCAGCGCCTCGTTGGCCGACTGTTTCCGTCCCATCTCCTTGGCGTGTCGGCAACGCCAAGGAGGCACGTCCAATGGCTGCCATACCACCAGCAGCGACCTTCTCCCTCTGCCCCTCCACAAACTCCCTTGCTCTCCTAACCAAGACCGCACGCGAGAACGTTTTCTCGACGAGGGCATCTGGCGCGCCGCCACGCTCCCGACTCTTGGCCCCATCGATAGTACAGGCGCGCTTGAGGGCGCCACAACGATAACACGGCTGGGCCCCAGTCGGGAACCAGCAGCCTTCTGGGTCGTTATCCGCCCAGCACTTGTCACACTAGCGCTATAAGTCAGAGAAAGCTCAAAAAGATAGAAGAGTCACTTACCGCTCCCCGCGCCTCCTTGAATGCTTGCCGTGTCGCTAAGGAAACGGTCTTCTTCCCCTTCATTTCCTCCATTACGACCCCGGCCTCCTGCCCCTCATCCAGGACTGCCTCCTCGCGACGCGGCAACAAAAGTCCTTTGAGCTCCTTGTCGTCAAAGCTCGATTGTGTTGGCGCCTACAATGACTTAGTAATTTCAGGCCAAAAAGAAAAGTACCACTCACCGCGTATTGAGGAGCCGCCTTGCGACTCTGTAAATGTCGTTAGCGACCGTCGGCAACGGCAAGCAAAAACAGCACTTACCTTGCGTTTGGAAGCACCTGCCGGCTTCCTCGGCGAGCCCGACTTGCTAGCCGGCAACACTGGGCTCAAGGTGCTGCTGGCGCGACCTACCTTGCCGGATCCCTCTGCTACCGCCTGCCTCTCAACGGCAGGCGCCTTCCCCGCAGCCACTCCCTCCATCTCCTCCGCCAACTCCCTGACCCGCTCCCGCTCCTCCAGAGCCCTGGTGATCTCCCGGGCATCCTGAGACACTTCCTCTTGCCGCGTCGCCAGCTCCTCGGCCACTTGCATGCACGCCAGGGGCGCCAACACCTCCTGTTTGCTATGGGGCGACAAGTCAGACCAAAGCTAAGTCAAAAGAATGGGTTAGGAATACTTACTCAGGCGCAGGCGCGCTTACCGTCATCGGCAAGGCACCCGAAAGGATATCCTCCAACTCGTCCTCAATGGTGGGGACAGGAGGAGGCGCCTAGGAACCCAATCAGCTAGCGACACGGCAAGAACTAGAAGCTACTTACAAATCGAGCATAGGGCGCTAGCCACTCTGCGCCACGATGATCCAGGTACCGCGACCGGCACCATTCCCGAACCTCGATTTCGCGATCCCATCCCACGCCAAGAACGCGCACCTCCAGCCACCGCTCGTACAGCTTCATGACGGCAACCACCAAATTTACTGGCGCGTCCGCGCCAACGCCTTCGATCCGCTTAAGAAAATTGTTCGCCTTTTCGATATAGGCCGAGGCGGCGTCTTGAGCCTCACGGGAGGGAACAGGTGGCGGAGTTGGAATGCGGAAAGACATTTTATTTAATTGAGCGCCAGGAAAAGATGGGGAGGAGAAACGAAGTCCACACTCATGCGCCAGGACTATAAACCAAATCTCAAGAACGCACGGGCCACTTGTCACAAAAACGGTAACGGTAGCCTTATTTGGTGACTGAGGACAGTCAATTTTTCAGTTGGGGGGAGATGATAGGACCCTATACAGGTTAGGCACATCAACGGCAGGCTCGGCACCGGCTCCGGAAACCTTGCCGCACTCGTTCCGAACTTAGCGCACGCGTTCTACCCATTTTAAGCCATTTCTGACGGCCGCGCACGGCAAGAAGCAGATCCAATCAATGATAGCGCCGACGGCAGCAAGAATGACAACTGACAGATGGCATCAGTCACTGACGACAGCGCTTAGCGAGAAGCTTGATGATCTATCAAAAACTGACGGACAGCTTGGCGTTTGACCTTGGCGTCTGACACCGCTTACCGTCTCGATTTGGCGCCCAACGTCGCTTAGGTGTTCTGACAGACAGAAGGGTGATGGAGTGATGGTTTAGCTTCGCGATCTGTCGCCTGGCGTCGCTAAGGCTCTTGAATGGACGGTAGGGATCTGAAACCGTTGGAGCTACCCCTTTGAAATTTTCCAGTTTACCGCACTCTGGCGTCATTAGCCACTGGCGACGGCGAACTCATTGTAGTATAAAAGTACTTACCGACTTGTACATAGGACAGCAGACGAATAGACCACAGTTTCCCCCACTTACTTCAGTCTCCCTTACGCTCAAGAGCTCATTTACGCTACGGTCGGCAACGTCAAAACTCATCGGCAGTTGCAGACGTTCGCCAACACTCGACATACTCGCGCCTTGCAACTACGGCAGGCATTATCAACGCTTAGAACTTCGCTAAGCTTATCGTGCTCTTGCCGCTCACCCTTGCCGTCTTCACTTACCGCATTTCCTTAGGCGCTTTACCTTAGCGCTTGACACTTGCCGACTTCGTTACCGACTTTTACCCTTTTTCACAGACGCGTTCTCTGGGACCTGCCCGGGACTCCTCATATCACTTATAGCGCGCCCAACGCACACTCTTGGTACGGTAACACCCCAGCTACATTGGTTACTGACCAAACTTTGGGCGTCATCACTGGGTGTAGACATCCGACTAGATCTTCGATACTCTTGCAGTCCACACACTCACACTCATCCGATTTGAGGTGGCTAGCATCATTTATTTTCTCTGCTAGTATTTCCATGTCTCCTACCAGGAGGGCTTTATGCTTACTTTTCAGGCATTCTGCTATCTTTCTGTGGTTCATTCTCCTGAGTTTCTTGTCGGCTGCCAGGTGGTACCACATTGGCATGCTTCTTAGGACGACTCTGTTAAAAGCTAGGCCTTCTGGCCTCACATTGAACTCTGCCGCGGTTCTGAAAAGGCTTGCTATATCGGGCTTGTTTCTTTTCTTGGTGAGAGTCTTGTCTTCCAGGTCTGCAGGAAGGGTGACATTTTAACTCTATTGTCCACGTTTACATCCACATTCAGAGTTTTCTCTGCCATCAGAGCATCCGCTACCATAGCCCATAGGGGGCAGTCCTGACTGAAATTCAAGTAGAATTTCAGCCACATGATGTCAATTGCTTTGTTTCTTGTTCTTATGTCTACCAGGGCTCTACCTCCTTTTTCAAAGGGTTTGAACATTGTCTGTTCGTTTACCTGGGAACTTTTATCTGCCCACATGAATTTCACAACTCTCCTGGCCAGTAATTTCTCTGTTTGTTTGGACATTCCTTGAACCTGAGTCAGGTACTGGGACATTCTGGCGACCACCATCTGAGCTATCAGGCATCTCCCTTCCATCGTGGGTTTACTTTTATCCAAGTTCTTTAGACTCTTATCAATCTTTTCTAATACATTTGCCCAGGGGGCATTTAAATCCGCTGCATTTCCAAACCAGGCACCTAGAATACATATCAAGGTGCCTTCTTCCGTGATTCTGATATTCGCTGGGATTTCTGGTCCTCCCGGTGTGGTCACTCTCTCATGCAGTACTAATTCTCTGTATTCAGGTGTACCAATGGGAATTATCTCTGTTTTGTCGATGTTAAAGTTCGCTCCTGATGCTACGCACCATGTCTCTAAGATTAGGTTGAGATCGTTGATGTCATCGTGCATTGATAGGAATGTCGTAGTGTCATCTGCAAATAGGTTAGCTATCAGTTTTTCCACACTGCCTGGGATCTCATATCCTTTTAGATTTGATTCTCTAAGGAAGGCAGCTAGGGGTTCAATGGCCAAATCAAAGAGCAGGCATGAAAGTGGATTGCCTTGTTGAACCCTCCTTTCTATCTTCCATGGTGAGCTCATCACTCCGTTAATCATAATCCTTGTTTCTGCGTTTGCGTATAGGGACTTTACTGTGTTTAGAAATCTCCGTGGTATACCGAAAACCTCCAGGGTTCTCCACAGGTAGTCATGTTCTATTCTATCATAGGCCTTCTCTTGATCAAGGGCTATGATGAGGCCATTCTGTTTCTTAGCCTCCACGTATTGTATTATTAGTCTTATCAGCTTGGTCTGTTCTGTAATGCTTCGACCTGGGATAAACCCAGCCTGGCTTGGGTGTACCAAGTCCTTTATTACATGCGACATCCTCGTTGTTAGAACCTTGGTGAATAATTTATAGTCTGTATTTAAGCATGTTATTGGTCTGTAGTTAGCTATTTCTGTGCGTTCCTTCTTCTTATACAGGGGGCACATCCAACCTTCTGCAAAAGTTGAGTTATCTGATATACCATACTTTTGGATGTTTTCATATAGCAGTTCTAGTAGTTCTATGATGTTGCAGGTGGGTTTTTGAGAGCCTCCCCCTTGATTCTATCTGGAGTCATTTGTGAACTGGTCATTGAAAGACTTCCAAAACTCATACGGGATGCCATCTGGTCCCGACATGGAGCTATTGTTTGATAGTTTTAGTGCTGTTAATAGCTCCTTTGTTTCAATTATCATGTCTAACTCCTCGCATTGGCATGCCGATGTGTGAGTCTTGATCTTGCCCAGAACTTCCTGAACTTTTTCTTCCCTCATCTGTTCCGAAACATCTCTGCGTTTATATTGGAGGTCATTGTGGTAGTTTCTTGCTAACTCTGCCATCTTTACAGAGTTGTTTTCATACATTGGCTCATTTGAGTTAGGGCTATTTTTCTTTAAAGCATAGATCAGGTCTCTGGGTTGCACTTGCTTGTTTGAGGTAGTCCAAAACTTGCACATAGTTTCACCTTCTAGTCTGTTTTTTATTTTAATCTTTTCACGTTTAGTCATATGATACTTTCTTTCGAGGAAATCCAAACTTTTTGTTAGTTCCTTAACTATTATTCTTTTCTCCTCATTGTCTAGGTCAGGGTCTTCTAGCTTACTCTTCAGTTCATCTCTGATTGACTTTTTTTCTGCTATGTATTTGGGGACAAGGGTTTTTTCTCTCCCTTTTGCAAAATCTAAGAGGCTTCTCTTCCATTTTATGTAGATTGTTTGGACATTGGCAGATGACAATCGTCTATTTCCTAGGGCTTTGATTTCACTTAGAGCCTCAGCTCCCAAAGTGATGACATGCTTTCTAAATTTACCGTCTCGCAATATATGGTTCTTAAGGGTCCACCTACCTCTTCTACTACCGGTGCATCTGCATGTGCTATTTGCACTGTGGTGAGGTGATGGTCAGTGCCTGGGATACCCGTCGGGGAGATTTTCCATTCTCTTGCAGAGATTGAGATTGGGTCTGTCATGTATATCCTATCTATCCTTGACATGGATGATGTTGAGTCCTGTACGTAGGAAAATAGCCTATTTGTGGGGAAGGCATCCCTCCAAGCATCTCTCATATAGAGAGTTTGTTTCAGTCTGTCGAAGGCCTCTGTTGCCTCTGTTGGGTCCTCCCTTGCAGGGGATCTGTCTTGAGCATTCTCCACCATGTTGAAGTCGCCTGTCATTATATCTACTTGTATCCTTGGATTTGCAATGAAGAAATTTCTCAGAGTGGACCAGAAGGCTCCATTTTCTTCACCGTCGCTGTCAGTAACATTTGGTGCATATATGGTGAGGATATTTATCACCTCGCTTCTATGCCAGTTTATTCTGACCAGAATGGCTCTACCGGGGACAACTACTTTCATTGGGGACAACTACTTTCATTTCAGCTCCCTGCACGTTTATTAGATTTCAGTTTAGGACTATTGCCACTCTGCCCCATCCAGATGGGTTGTCTGGGTCCGGAGAGTGAAAGATTTTCATTTTCTTTCCGAAAAGAAGCTCCACATCATTTTTACGGTTGTCTGTTAGGTGGGCTTCCTGTATTGCGAGAATTCCTATTTTCTTGTCTCTAATCACTTGATTTATATGGTTCCATTTATTCTCATTTCTAGGCATTTTGGCATTTCTGAAGCCCCTTATATTGAGTGAGCCAATACGTATGGCTGC
Source organism: Macrolepiota albuminosa (assembly GCA_027475525.1). Lineage (NCBI taxonomy): Eukaryota > Fungi > Basidiomycota > Agaricomycetes > Agaricales > Agaricaceae > Macrolepiota > Macrolepiota albuminosa. The sequence goes on along the minus strand of JAMWFC010000049.1, from coordinate 6,269,577 downwards.
TTTTGTGTGCTTTGGAGATAAACTATTCGGTACTGGGTTGTGACCATTCTGGGCTGTGACATGCGCTAGGGGGATCTGTTGGTCACCAATGGCATTGTATGTGTGGGTTGCCTGGGCGAGATTATTCCCTGTTCCAGGTTCTGTTTGTATTGTCTGATCCTCCTCAGGGTCTTCCTCTGCTTCATATGGGTTCCACTGGTTGTGTTCTGTGGTCTCCGCATGTACATTGTTAATTGAAGGCAATGCTATTTGTTGGAAACTATCTTGCGTTAAGCACAATGCTTGACTGTTACTCAGTATTATGCTATTTGATGCATTTGGGACATTTGATCCACCTCCATACTCCCCATCTCCAGTGCTAATGGCTGGAGTGGTGGCGGTCTCTCTTGGCTCTCTGGAGACAGGGAGGTTCAAACCATTGACTGACAATATTAAACCCTTTTGTGTGTTGAGTGCTGTAGATGTGGTTGGTAAGACTTACCAAGTAGCCAACCATGCTATCTTGGGGTGAACACTTTTCCCAGGTGCTCAAGAGGGACGTTGCTTTGAGGGTTCAGGTGGATATGTGGGGTTACCTTCCTTAGCCTCTTAGCTTAAGCAGGACTGCTGCACGGCACCTTCCTCTATTTTTTATAGACTGCCATTTTTGTCTTTTGACTCGGATTCATGACTTACATGTACCACGTATGGCCACTTCACCACATTTATTCATGACATCCAATGCCAGCAAAACCCACTTGCTGTGCATGGTAGCGCTCTCAGAGATCTTCAGCATCGTCTGTTCCAAATTATTCATTCATTTGTTCACTGATGTTAACCAGGTCCATTCTTTGGATTCACGGTGATTATTGGTAGCATAATAATGTGATCTTAATCTACGGCCATTGTCCTCTGAAACTACGACGGCCATAGGGTCTTCCACCTCTACCCTCTCTACCTCTGCCTCTGCCTCTGTAGCCCATGTAATCGTTATTACTATTTGCAATGCCATTGCCGTATGCTCTCACAGAGGCCTGGTTTTGTTGTTCTGGGGGGGTCTTGTATCCCAGCCAGCCTGGTAGGTCTGGGAAGGGGCAGTTGGGCATGTCGTGGTCAATAGACTTATAATTGACATATAGGAGAGTGTCTTTGCCGTGAAGGGAAACACCAAAATCCGCTGTGGCCGATGGGAACGTACACATCCTCATTAGCTGGATGAGTTTTATGTGATCTTCGTCTGAGAGGTAAGAGTGGTGTATGAAGATCTTCCATCCTCTGAAATCACCCCCTCTTGCATAGCTCCTCTTCACATTCAGGAACTTTGCCGAGATGTTATTTAAAATGTCGTTCATCACCCTATCCTTTAAATTTGGCACGCATTCCATTATGTGCTTCATAATGTCTTCCGAATCCTTGATGCAGGATTTCACGAGGTCGGTGACAGCCTGATGTGCCTCTGGAGAGTTGCTGAAGGTAAGACCGTAGATGGTGAGAATGAAAGAGGGACGACAATCTTTAAATGGCTTAAAGATAACTATAATTTCCTTCATTGACACTACTTCAAGGTTTGTCAAATACTCAACTTGTGGTGGTGTGAGGCCAGAAACAAACATATGGTACAGAGTTGGAAAGCGGTCTGAATCTGTTGCGCATACTTGTTGAGGGAAGGAAACTCCCAGTAAAACATTGTTTTCAACTCGGACTAGGCTTTTTATAAGTGCACGTGTCTTGTCCACCATTCCCACACTGTTGGCTTTGTATCTGCCCCTGAAGGCTCTAGCCTAGAGCTTGCTTGTTGTGATCTTTTTCCATGCGGCGACTTGGGAGGAGACCACGTTGTCAAGTGGGTTTGTGTCCAAGTGGATCATAGGCCATCCTCCGTTTGGTGTCACAGTCCTCTGTAGGCCAGCAGAGTTGGTGGTGATATGATCCTCGCTCTTGGTGTCCCTGTATATGCTCTCATTTTCCGTCCTCCTTCTGGCGCAGTTGGTGGGGGTGGAGGGGTTATTTGAATTGGCCCACATGACTTTTTCTGTGGCCCTGCCTCCTGTGTGAGGAGAGGTCGCATTTGATTGGTTGTTTATCTGGGAGAGGCCGCTGAAATGGAACGGGGTGCTTGCAGGGCGTTGTGTCAACAGGGAGTCTCGCAGGATTTCATCCCACTCATTATCGGCGACCGCCGTGTTGCTCTGGTCTAAGTATTCTTCATTGATTTCCATAGTGTCCCTCTGAGTGCCCAAGTCACTGACATTGGAGTTCCCCGTTGCCCTGCTGGTAGTGTCCCCCCTGGGGCCTTCACTAGACTCATGCCCCAAGGTGGTTCCTGGGGTTCCTGCTCTGCTCAAAATCTGTTCCTCAAGGCCACAATGGATTTGGGGCCTGGCCTCATTTATGGGGTATTTGTCTTTCCCTACGTCCATAATTTTGGGTGGTGACATGGGAGGGTCCGCTTCAGAGGTATGTCTCTTTGGTGTTCTGTCCTTCATGGGACTTGGGGGCTGCGAGCGTTTAGCTGTCTCATGACCCCTCTGTCAACTTTTCCTGAAGACAAGTCTTACCCTTCCGGTAGGTGCCTTGGGAGCTGATGCTCCTCCGACTGTTTCCCTGGCAAGTAGGGGAGTGAAAACTTCGTCCATTGTTTGAGTTTGTTGTTGTGGTTTGGTTGTCATATCGCTGTGAGGGAAGGCTAGCATGGCATCCTGGCTTTCCATAGGTGGTCCATATTTGGGAGCAACTCTACTGGCATGGTGAACGTTTGTTGAACGGGGAGTTTTGACCGTTTGGGCTAGTAGGTAAATTTTTCTGTGGGTCCCTAATTCTGTCCATGCCTTATACCCGCTACGCGTGCCGCTTTGTGCCATTTTTGTGTTATTGTTAAAGGTCTAATACATGGAGTCCGTAGAGAGGGAGAGCGTGTCACTACTTTGTTGGACCTAGGTGCTATTCAGGACTGATTGTTGTACTGCCCACGTATCATCTCCAACTATCTTGGTTCAATTAGTTCCTGACATATGTAGGCTTCATAAGCACGAGCCTGACTATGTGTCCCATGTGTGCACAAAGCCTGATCTGGCTTCCGTCTTTGCCCGTAGGTAAAATTTCCCCCTGCAGATTACCTCGAGAGTATGCAGTGCAGTATTGGTGGTGGGGGGGGGGGCATTGACTCCACCTTTCGGTGGTGTGCATCTTATGACGCTTTGCATCTTTTGATGCTATAATACCTTTCGGTGTGCCTCCTGTTAGGGGGCACAGGTCAGCGTTAGCTGCCTGTTCAGTTTGTATGAGTTTGTATGTACCACATGGTAGTTACAAGTCAAGAGGCCCCCAAAATGTAGTTTCTTACGAGATCTAGACATCTGTATCTCTGATCCTTCTGTACTCAAGTTCACTATTACTAGTGCTCCTGTGATCTCAAAATTCTGGGTGAATTGAATGTCCCATTGTATGGCGATTGCTTGATCATTAAGTAGAATTATACATCTTTCAGAAAGACTTCCCAGTTTTAATCTCTATGTTATATTTGAACTCCAGATATTGACTACAGGTTGCATATACTATGAGCAAGTCTACTTCAAGTTTTTAGGTGCCCCATGCAGCTGGGAGAACCTGTAAAGAATAAATTTCTGTTTGGCGTGACAATCTGTAATATCACTCTGATAAAATTGATGAGAATTAAAAGTCCGCTTACTTCAAATTGTCTTGCTCACACCCGCAATGATTTGCCAAAATGGAGATTGAACCGGCATTGTGACCACACCATGATGAAAGTTTTGCAACTCCCTGTTTTTGGCACTCTGGACACCTGGCTTCCTTCTGACAAGGCTCAACAGTATTGTACGACAAATGTGAAGTTACAAATTTCTAAGTACGATACTATTTAACTGATCCCTGAAGTCCGATCAGAAGAAAGTGGACCAGATCTCTTGTAAGCATCGATTTTTCTCAAAATTTTGCAACTCCATAGTTGTAATAGTATGCTGTGTTGGATATAAATTTTTACCTGTAGTTCCCATGAATCCTGTCTAATTAGACAGGGAATATAACTCGATTTCCATGCCTAGTTAGGCATGATTTTTCCATATCCTTCCTGCAATAATTCACCTTCAACATTTAACTTCATTCCAGAACTTGTCGACCTGGCTCTAATTGCTGGTGATGGCTAGGCCATCAGCCATGTTGTCATCAGCCATCAGCATTGGGTGCTGATGTATCATTGATGTGATGTCAGCTACCTGTTGGGACTGTCCAGAGATAACGCCGACACTTGATCTCACCCTCTGCTTATCGTCCGACATGATGAGCTCACCTCCCCCACTCAAAACTCATTGGAAATTCTTGGAAAAAAAGGGTCAATATGTCTCATCATCTAGCTAGTGACCTATTCACTCAAAAACTTAGAATACATTGATTAAGTAGTCGAATTTCAATTGTTTTGATAGTTCATGAATATGTACAGTAAGATGGGTGTTTACAATGTCAAAAAACACAATGTCTCCATGTGTCAGAGGTCAAGAACTTGGAGGCATAAAGGTGGGCATATGCAGGATGTGTGAAGGTGCACACAGCATATTGAATTGCCTTAAGCGTGGGGTTTCTCCATCTCTGCCGTCACTATTTCAGTTCTTGTTGTTGTCCTCATCATTGTCAATTAATTCAGCGCTCTTATAGGTCAGTGGCAATTGTAATACAGCTTTCCTCTTCTTTGTAGGCTCCCCCATCCCACTCTTCCATGATTTACCCTTGTCTGAGCACTTCTTCCTCTTTCTTCCAATGCAGACCCCTTTGCTGCGAGCATTGGCAAGTTTTTGTTCATGTTCCTTCCATTTCTCCTTGGTGAGAAAAGCCCATTAACACTCCCCATCTTTCAACACCCATTGTAGCAATCAAATATCATCCATTGTCAAAATATTGGAGGGGCTACCAAACGTTATCTGTGATGGCCAACCAACAATATGGACGTGATACTTCTCCACTATGGTGGTTTCATAATTCAGGTAATTCATCTTCACAGTCTTGTTGGCAAGTATCAAACCTGACCAGCAGTGAGTTCTCAGTCTTCAAAGCTTTGTTATGACTCACATAATCCTTCTAGAATGAGTGCCATGCATTCTGCATGCATTGAGGGCAAGGTATCTGCCTTCACAGCAGCTATGTCTTCTCAGCCCCAGCAAAATCAAAGGTCTCAAGAGACTTACCTTGGTTTTCAAGACATGCATACATTTCAAATTTAGCCATCACCTTTGCAAAATCAAACTTCAAAATCTCTGGAAAGAACTTCATCACAGTGTTGTCAGAGGTGGCTGTGAACAACATTGTAGTATGAAGATATAGGTTTTTTATCTGTGTGCCATGTATCAGCTTATGCCATTTGTGGTGAGGGAAAAAGCTCACCTCTTTAGTAATTGAGGCTATGTTTTTATGAGCATCAATTGCAGAAGCACGGCATTCTGCATGCGACCCCTGAAACTTGAGTCCCTGATGTTCAACAAGCTGATCAATTAGTTTCTTTTTATGTGCCTCACTCATTGATGACGGGTCCAGGTCATGGTCTTGGCTGATACTTTGTTGAATGTCTTTGAGTTTTAAATGATCTCCAACTAAGTGATCTAAAAGATAGAATGGGTAAGATCAGCCAAGGAAGAGTAAAAAGATTTGAAGAGCTTACTTTTATTAAGCTCTTGAGATTTGAAGTGGAGAATTGTGTTTGCAAGAGGAGGGCAGTGTGTCGCAGTCAAGGTTCTGGCGTGGATGATCATTTTTCTAATACGGTCCTCATCCACAACATATTTCTGTGCCATATCTTGAACAAATGTCTCCTGGTCTTTAAAATACATGTTGACCTCCTGTTGGACAAGTTTGAGGTTGGACTTTATGTTCTTTTTCAAGAGAGTACGTGTTCCTGCAGCAGCATCACTGGCAGATGAATCATGTAACTTGTGAGGTCATGATTGTAGAGGTTGGACATGTCAATTAGAATTGCACTCAGCCCAAGTGTTGTTGGAACTGAGAGCAACTGTAGACATCTCACAATGTAGGACTAGTACTTCTTTGGTGTTTTTCCCATTGATCATTGATTTATGATCATGGGAAGAGAAATTTAATGGAATTGAAACACATGACAAGTTGAAATTCTGTTTGTTTCTTTTGCTCTGTTATTCTTGAATTCCTCTTTTCCTCTCCTCCTCCCTCTGCATCTCTTTATTCTCCCCTATTGCAAATGCAGATTCACTCAGCCAAAAGTGAGTCTTACACTGATCTCATTGAACTACTGAGTTGTAATTTCTGTCAGGGCCTACACAATCTACTCCCCAAGTTTTGAAGTCACAAAGCCAGCCTGGTAAGTACCTTCTCTGGCCACACTTGAGTGTAGGACTAGTAGCCGTGATGTGCCCAACCTTGATGGCCTTCAAATCAACGATGTGTTTGACTGGGCTGAAGAGCAGCATTTGCGCAGAAAGGCCAATCCTTGCCAGCCAGATAACCCTCGCTCCCAGGACAAGGAGGCATATGTCATATTTTATGGGTATAAATTTGAGTAACAATTTTTACTTTTTGATGTTTCATCAACTTGTACTTCCATAGGCCCATGACTGCAAGAAATGTATTTGATCTTTCCAATGGAAAGACCAGTTGGTGGAAAGGTTATTGGACTTACCAGTCAGCATTTGATGCATGGAATCATGCGGTTGCAAACAACCTTACCTGTCTCATTGAGGCTCTCCACAGTCTGTCAGCACACTGCCATGCTCCACTTGTTCAACCCCTTGTTCAATCCCCCAGCATTCAAGCACATCATCACATGCAATACGGTCACCCCTCCAGTCTTCAAGCATATTGCTACATTGCCAATAGGTAAATGACATAGAGGACAGCCTCTATGACAACAACTCAGTCAACAAGGATAGCTCTGCCTCTGCTCCTCCAATTTCTCTTCCATGCACTCAGAAAGTGTCCACATTCTCCAAGCCCACATCCTCATCATGCTCAACATATTCTCCAAGCCCTTCTCAGTTCTCCTCTAAACCATCTTTTTTGCAGCGTAGACAAGGCCCACCTTCTACCATGCACACAAAACAAACCTCAATCCCCAATAAGGAGTTCTATTGAGTTGTTGAATGTGGAGATTCACCTGGTGTTTACCACAGAGAGTGAGTCTCCTGTTTATACCTCATTATTATCTTCCTGCTCATCCATGTTTTTGTATCAGAAGTGTGGTGCAAGTGGCCATCAGCAGCTATCCAGACCCCTCTCTCATTTGAACATCAAGCTTGGCAGTGGCAAGCATATTGTTCATGTGTAGCTTCATAGTGGGTGACATTTCTTCTGAGTGATTTGCTCTTGCCTGCTGTGTAATCTCCTCACATTCTTTTTCTGTGCTTTTATTAGTGTGTATAATTATAATATAGTACTGAACCTTGAATGGTGAATAAACTGAAACATTTACCACTAGCTTGTCCATGAACAAATTTCAGTGTATACAACTTTGTTAGTATGCTGTATATACTACATACCAAAATAGACCTCCTGAACAGTATTGCATAAAAGTGTCTTCTTTAAGCAAGTCCTCATGTTCCACTGCAAGTTTCAAAAGTGCAGGGAAGTTGACGGCAAAAGAGCAATAGATAGGCATAAAATTATAAGGAGAAAAGATAGTGCCAGAACGTGTCTAGTTTTGTTGAGTCAAATTGGATGCATCACATTGTAGAACACTTACTGAGTGCATGATTAAATGGTAGTGTCTGACAGATAAAAACAAGAGGAGTTAGTTTCAAGGCTGCAAAAGCATCTCAGCTATGCACCGTCTCCTCTCTGCAGTGCATTTATTTCCTTGGTTCCAGGGGTGATACCTGAAGGAATCAAATGCTCTATAGAGAGGGAGGTGGCAGCAAAGTATGGAGTGAAATAGATAAGCAAGTGTAGCGTAGTCCGCTATGTGGCGTTGGCCACATAGCTTTACTTACTGTATAATAGTAAATATTATATTATATTTATTATAATATAATATTATTTACATTAGTATATAATTAGTTTTACCTGCTGCTTACAAAGCAGCTTATTTTTGTGTTTGTACTACATAGTCAATAGACCGGACTGGTCTGATTCTGTGCAGTGTGAACATTAAGCTCACAACTTCCTGTAACTTCGTTACATTTTTTTGAATCCGCCAGCTAGGATCTATTGCCTAGCATCCGACGTCAGTCGTTGAGTTCGTTGACAGAACTCTATCAGCTTCTTGAGCTTCTTGCACAGCCACACTGTGCAAATTTCAAACAGGGGATTGATGAGTAATCCCATACCTGCAGTGCCCACTGACGGCGGGCGAAATGCCCACGACCTACGGGGAGACCCAGCAGACACCCAGGACGCGTCAGCGTCCAATGCGGGTCAGGTAAGACCCAAGGCTCGAGACCGAGGTCAGAGTACCGACCTGGCCGGGAATGAGAGCGAGGCCCGGAGAGCTGACAGCTCACAGCAGGATGGTCTGCAACGTCTCCAGGACAAGATGCCCGGGAGATTAACGCCCCCAGTGATGCAGCTGCCAGGAGGACCGCGACAGTCTAGCCGATTGGCTTCCAAAGGACCCCCGGAGGACGGCCGACAGTCAACCAGCGCCTATGGCGCCCCAGGAGATGCCGAGTCGTCAGTACGGACTGGGAGAGCCCTCCCTGCAAGCTAGAGTAGTGGAACCAGGCGGTCCACCGTGGGCTCAATGCCTTTTAAAATGGCGGAAGCCTGCATAGAGAAGGTACCAGAGGAGGCTGCACGGCCTGAAGTATCCTGCACGGAAAACCAATTCCCGCGCACACCAGCAGTGGAGGAAGCTCCAGAGGTTGTAGAGCTTCCAGAGGAGGTGATGGAGTTGTCAAGTGACGACAATGCCAGAGCAGAGGAACAGCGGCTGAAAACTGCATACACCGTGCACTTGCGGGTGTTCTGGGACTTGCACCCAGAGGTGATGAAATACACCACCCAAGCGCGACTCGAGCGCTACGTGTCAGCCCATATAGTAGCACTTAGGCAACAAGGGCACAAAGTGCCCAATGTATTCAGTACAAAATATACTGATTTGATGGTGAGAGTGCTCACGATGGAGCTGCAAATGTATGTGCAGCGGAAGGCCACACGGCAATCAGGGGTCTCGACCCCCTGGAGCCACACGTCCGAGGAATGCTTGGCACGACGCAATCAAGATGTCGGAATCGAGCTAGTGGAGGCACTAGCACAGGTGCAAGAAGTGCCCGAAGTAAGACCAGTGAGTACTTTTTATACTCCAGCAGGACAAGGGTGGCGTGAGGAGCCCCCACACATGCGTAACCATGACCGTAGGACAGATATGTCAGGTCCGGATGGGCACGATAGCACTGTGCTCAAAGTGGAAAGCGAGGCATCTGTGATGCCGCGCGTGCCCATGGCCGAAACGTTGAGCGACAGAGTCGCGTATCAACGTATGCGCAATGGCAACCTCAGGACTAAGGGACAGTCCCTTATCGACGATCAGGGCATCGTATTCGAGGGCACTAAGCCCATTGACGAGATGCATCGTCAATTCGTCATGCAGGGTCAGGAGAATCAAGCTTCTCCAGTTCCAGGGCGGCGCAACAATCATGATCGAGATGGTGCCACGAGATGTGATGTCCCTGGTAACAGCTGGGATGATGGCCCTAGGTCGATTCCTTGAGACGAGGGCAATTATGCCCACAGTCGAGGAGGCTCGGGACGTCCTCTGCAAGGTGGACAAGGGAAGTCACTTCCCCATGCCGCTGATTTGGCGACTAGATCCCCGGGTCAGCGGGAGGCCATTTGAATGCATTGTGAAGCCATGCACGATTGCCTGCATTGAGTAGTCGATGATGCCCTGGGCATAACCTTACGGTTACCAGACGGAGTGAAGCTGCGTAAAGCAGACAGTAGGCACATTCGCACCTATACAGGCGCGTCCAAGTTCAGCGACCTGGAAGATTGGGCGATGGATGTATGCACCCATCTCGCCATGTGCTTATACGGAGGCGACTGTATGGAACGAGAACAAATATTTGTTCTTCCTGAGTTCTTGGCCGAAGAGGCCATAGGATGGTTTCAACGGGCAGTACTGCACATCAACCATGTCCAATATGACTGGACGTTCAAAGGAGTCCTTACAGGACTGTACAATCAATTCGTACACCCCTCAATGCTCCAGGATGCAAGGCGGGACTTCCAGTCCACTAAGTACACTGAGAAGTTGGGAGTGCAAGGGTTCTATGATACCCTTAATGACCATGCCCAGAACATGGCAGTATACCCAGACGGGTACACAATGCTCGAAACGTTCTTGGATGGCATTCCAGCGGACATGTGCCGCTATTTGATACGTGAGGACGGATTGTCCCCAGAAGTCAACGATGTAGAAGAGTTTGTGGCATATGCCATCAGGTATGAGCAGTCTCTGAAGACTGCTAACCACTACGAGCATCGGAGTGGACACAAAGGAGGACCCAGGTGACTACCGCCTGGTGGGACACCCTCACGGGGTCAGCATGTGGGGACCTTCCTGGCCAAAAAGACCGATTTGGACCGTGACCACAACACGCAGTTTGTTGTACGCAGAACCCCTGCGGCAAACCGAGGGCAGAGCTGCCCACACCCAGATCGGGTGCCGGACGGAGACCGTCCTAAACCAAGGCTGGACTTCAAACCAGCCAACCCACCAGGTCAGACGGGGACTTGTTTCGCATGTGGCCAACCAGGCCACTATGCTACCAACTGTCCCACAAAGCCAGGAGCCCCGAGGAAGGGGTATACACCCCGCACCCACCTTCGAGCTGCCCATACTGCAGCCGCGAGTGGGAGTGACAGAGATGTTTCTGCCGAGTCTGAGGCAGAGCACCCCACAAACAACCAGGAGCCCCCAGAGGAGGCATCGGGCGCTGAGCCCAAGAGTGTGGTTGTGGAGGGGGAGGAGTACGTCACAGTCGACGTATATGACAACGTCTACGACAACGAGTACTACAGTCGCGACAGCGACTCCGAGTGCCTAGCGGCAATGACGGATTGGCCGTCTGCAAATGATCCCGAACGGAATAACATGGTTTGGATGAAGAAGGTGACTCTTCGTCGTGCAGAGGGCACTTTGCAGCGCCCTACATTGAAACGAGCAGACAAGGAGTGCCTGGTCTCGTATGTGGATGTAGACGGCCACAAGGCATGGACCCTATGGGACTCTGGGAGTACTACATCGGGCATAACGCCCCAGTTTGCCCATGTGTACAGAATATCCGTGCAGGAGTTGGATACGCCATTGGCGTTACAGCTGGGCACCGTAGGGAGCCAAGCCATGGTGCAGTATGGGACAAATGTGAATGTCCAAATGCCGGGCTCACATAGCTGGGAATACATGGATGTAGCGAACTTCAATCGCTACGATATGATACTGGGAACGCCATTTATGCGGCGTAACAAAGTCATATTAGACTTTGACCATTGTCAGGTGCTAGTGAATGGGAAAGTGATCCCAGCTGAGCAAGCTACAGCAGACGACAATAATCGTCTGCAATGTCATCGCACTACGGAGAAATGCAAGGACTCTCCATGACTTGGCCAGTGCAGAGTGCCAGCCGTGGAGGATGTGGAGGAGGAAGTGCAGGCTATGCCTGCACTGAGCGCAGACCACAACGTGGTAATGATGAGCAAGGAGGAGTATCAAGCCTCCAAGAGGAGCAACAAGTGAATAATCGCTCATGATGTTCGAGGCACAAAGCCTCCAGACAAGCGCCATCGAAAGGCGAGACAACGGGAGGACTCAGTGGATGTATGTCCACCTACGTCCTCATGAGTCAAGTTGGAAGACTTGAGAGACATCAGCTGAGAGGCGGAAGCCTCCGGAGAGGGGGACACACGGTCCCTATGGGAGCGACCAGCCCCCCTGCCGGAGTATGACTGGGCATACGACCCCTGAATGCCGCAAAAGTGGAACGAGCTGGTGGCAGCCATGTGTGCGTGAAATGCGCACCAGAGATGGATGACCGTCAAACCAGCATATCGCCAGCCAGTCTCGGACGAGGTGTCCGTAGCGTACTCACTTGTATGTGAGGGGAAAAGCCTCGTGGCTTATAAGGCAGCGGCAGCGGGTGCTCTGCTGAGACTACATATACCCAATGACAGTGTCAATCGGGTGCTCGCAATGCGCAAACAGTATGCACCGCCGCCTCGGCCACTCTCAGAGACGGTGGAAGTACTTCCCCCGGTGCGTATGAAGGGGAAGCAGAAGGCGACAAGCCTTAGTGAGGAAGATATTCCTCGGTTGCGTCAGCAATGGCAAGAAGAATTTGCCGACATGGTCAATGGGACCAAGGAGGAGCTCCCGCCGTGGCGGGAGGTGAACCATGAGATTAATCTCATAGACGAGAACAAGCAGTATAAGTACCACTTGCCGCGCTGTCCGCGCGCCCTCCAGGAGCAACTACGCGATAAGACTAATCGCTATTTGAATGCTCAATGGTGGTCCCCATGCACCACCGCTCAAGCTGCACCATTATTGTGCATCCCAAAGAAGGATGGAACCCTTCAAACAGCTCTTGATGCGCGTCAGCGCAATGACAATACCATAAAGGATGTAACGCCTTTACCAGATCAAGAGGTGATCCGGGAAGACATGGCTCGGGCAAAGTATCGCTCGAAGATCAACCTTACTGACGCTTACAAGCAGGTGTGCATTCGCACCAAGGACGTACCCAAGACCGTATTTGCATTGATCATGGGCATGTTCACGAGCAATATAATGCAGATTGGAGACTGTAATGCTCCAGCAACTTTCCAGAGGCTAATGACCTCTATCTTCCAAGACGTAATAGGATGTTTTATGCACGTCTACCTAGATGACATATTCATCTATTCAGATTCTATGGAGGAGCATGAGCAGCACCTCAGAGCCGTATTCAAACGACTGCGCAAGTACAAGTTGTACTTGAAGTGGAAGAAATGTGAGCTCTACGCTCAGAGTATAGACTGCCTAGGGCATGTCATAGATGAGCGGAGTATCCACCCCGATCAGGACAAGCTCGATCGCATTCAGGAGTGGCGAACACCCCAAAACTACAATGACATCCAACGGTTCGTTGGTCTTGTCAACTACATATCGAGCTTCTTGCCCGATGTCACAGCCTATACTGGGCCACTTATGGCCATGACACAGAATGGGGCACCATTCAATTGGAGGCCGTTGCATCAGTGGTGCTTCGAGATGGTCAAACGGATTGTACGAAGACTCCAGTGATTTGACCAATCGACCCTAGACAGGACGAGCCAATATGGCTCATTTGCAACGCGTCCAAGACAGGCATCGGAGCCATGTACAGCCAGGGAAGCAGCTGGCAGACGTGCCGCCCAGCAGGGTTCATGTTGAAGAAGTTCACGACAGCCCAGCAAAACTATGCGGTGCACAAGCTGGAGACTCTTGCCATACTTGAGGCCCTCCTCAAGTGGGAGGATAAGCTGATGGGATATCCCATCCACATCATAACGGACCACAAGGCCCTTGAGTTCTTCAAAACTCAGGTGAACTTGTCGCTGCGTCAGCGACGGTGGATAGACTACATGTCGAGATACCAGTTCGACATCACCTATGTTAAAGGTGAACTCAACAAAGTGGCAGACTGCTTGTCGCGCTACTTTGAGAGTGATGTAGTTGGGGAGGCTCACGAGCCTCATGAGTATGTGCAGGCAGACTGCTGCATAGACCCTGATGGAGAGGACTTACCTCTCCACTGATACCAGGAGCTCAGGGAGCATGTCCTGGAAGTACGCGCTATGCATGACGATGAACGGAGGCAAAGCACTCGCCTCAGGGAGCAGCGTGAAGAGCGGGATGTAGCTGCCCAGTTGCTCAAGGAGCATGAAGCCGTGGACCCAGCGTCCACTGGGGAGCACAAGCACCACGATATACCCATTACGCTTGCAGAGGTGCTCGAAGGCGAATTGCCTTCATCCCAGCCTCCTAGCCTGGTCAATGACGACTTCCGGAAGGAAGTGGTGCAGGACTATGGCGATGATTCTCTCTTTGCCAAGATAATCGCCAATCCTAACGACCACCCTCAGTTCAGGCATGAGCCTGGTAGACTGATCACGATGGAGAACCGTCAAGGGGTGGCAGTGGTATGCCTTCCCCATATGCGAACCATTGTTACGTGGGTCTTGGACCAGGCCCATGCACTGGTGGGGCACTTTGGTGCCGCCCGGACATTGGGCTACATCCGGAGATGGTATTGGTGGCCACGTATGGCCCAGGAAGTGACTAAGTTTTGTGCATCATGCGCAGCGTGTCAGAGGGCAAAGTTGCCCCCTGGATCCCCTCCCAGGAAGCTACACCAGCTACCCGTGCCGGTGAAACCTTGAGATTCGATTGGAATGGACTTCGTAGGTCCCTTTCCCAAGTCCAGAGGGTTCAATTACCTCTGGGTGGTCATATGCCGCATGACGAGCATGGTGCACCTCATACCGGTGCGAACTACGCTGACGGCTAAGGAGCTGTCATGGATCTACCTGAGGGAGATCGTTAGGCTGCATGGGCTGCCTAGCACCATTGTGAGTGACCGTGACTCAAAGTTCACGTCTCAATGGTGGAGGGAACTCCACAAACTGCTAGGAGCGTGACTCCTCATGTCGACGTCCTTCCATCCTCAAACGGATGGGCAGACAGAGCGGGCTAACCGCAGTATAGGTCAGATTCTGAGGGCAGTTGTTTGCCCTGACCAACGGGACTGGGTGGACTGGTGTCCACTCACTGAGTTTGCGATTAACGTGAGTATCTCAGATACCACAGGGTATGCGCCCTTTGAACTCAACGGAGGGTACTTGCCCTCCATGCTGCACGAAGTTTGTGCTGATACGGTGGCTCACCGTGGAGTTATCGAGTTCGCCAGGCAGGCCCTGGAGAACATTGTGGCGGCACATGACACCATCATAGAGGCACGAGTCTTTCAGGTGAAAAACGCCAATCACCGTAGGCGAGCAGACCTGCCAATAGCAGTAGGAGCGTTGGTTTACCTATCAACATGTAACCTGAGACTCCCAAAGGGTCAGGCAAGTAAACTCTGCCTGAAATGGGTAGGCCCATACTGCATTCTATACGCAGAGCCAAGTACCTCCAACTACGTGTTGGAGCTGCCTCTGGCATTACAGGAACAATGCATCATTCCAAAGTTTCATGTGTCGCTGTTGCGACCTTACAGCGCATCTGACGATGCGCTGTTCTCTAACAGGGCAACCCCGGGCCCCTATGATTTTGGGGCTCGAGACGATGACGAATGGTTCATTGAGTGCATAATTGGGCACCGGTGGACTGAGCGTAACACGCTCGAGTTTGAGGTACGTTGGTCCCTGGGGGACACAACATGGGAGCCACACTCCCATTGCTCCAAGTTAGCGGCACTTGACCGTTATTTGGAATTGAAGGGTGTTAAGCACCCACATCAATTAAGTAAGCGTGCCGGCGCTTAATTTGATCAGCAGTGCTGATCACGGCTTGGCTGAGTTGGTCAGCAGCTGTGGCTGAAACACGTCTTAAAAGGCGAAATTTCCTTTTCGCTTTTTTCCCCAACCATGGACAACATGCCCGTGGACCAGAGTGAGCAGCAGCAGCAGCAGCAACAGCAACAGCAGTTTGAGATTGCGCTGTCGGTCTTACCGTCGGCTGAAGGGGGGGAGCAGATGGCTCCCCTGCTCGCCCAAAATGCGCCCCAGTGGGGACAATCGCAACAAGCTGTGGGCTTCCCACAGCAGCAGCAACCACCAGCGGCGGGCTACCTGCTGCAGCAGCCGGTGATCAGTGGCTATCCGCCACTTCAAACCATGCAGGGCAACTTCATGCCCCAGAACGCACCTGTGGGCGGCTATCAGCCCCAACAACCAGTACCGGGCGCTTATGCGCCACATCACACTGAGGGCCAATCCCAACAACAGGCCTACGGGGGGCTAGTCAGCCCCCAAGCAGCGCCAGGATGGGGGCAGTTTGCCCCTGCTATGGCGAGAGGGGCTATGGGCGCACATCCTTTGCCCCAGTTTACCGCTCCGGCGCACTACCCTGGGATGGGTGGTGTGCCCGTAATGATGCCGTACCCCCCAGCTTGGATGGGGGCTTGGGGCGCAATGCCCCAGTACAGTGACTCGCATGAGTTGCAAGCCAAGGGAGGCCGGTCGATTTCCCTGTCGACCACAGCACCAATTGACAATCTAGAGGGACACAAAGCATCCCTCGTGCAGGCCACCGCAGCCATTGAGAGTACAGAAACTCTCAATACAGAACGGAGCATCAGTTCATCGGCTGATGCGCCGACGGAGAGCTTGGCCAAGCTCTCCTTGCTACAGCGGCTGGAAATGCCGCACCAATCCGAGCCCAGCTCAGAAGAAGAGTCGCGTCCTCGACGCAACAAAGGAAAAGCACAGGCTGTCGAGCCCACTCACAACCAGGACTTAGTCCTGGCTACCCTTCTCCAACGTCTGGGAGATAACGGGTACGATGTACCCGCAGAGTCATCATTCCTCCACGATGTGGAGGCAGTCGTCCTCATCTGCCGGATAATGGATGACATGGATCATATGCGCGCTCAGCGCAAAATGGATCTCCTTGCCCTATTGGCCGCTCGTAAGCGGCAGACTACACCCCCAAGTTGGGACACCGACTCCAGCAAAAGGGCGCGTCGGCAGGGAGTGGAGGACGCGCCCTCCTGCTTGATTAAGTCGAGCGTTGCTGCCCCCAGCTGGGAGGCCAGCCTAGGACGGGACATCCTTCCCTATGAAGATGTCCCTGCTCCTGCCGCCCCCCGGCTTATCCAGCGCCTTGCCAGCAGCGCGTCTGAGGTTGCGTTGTTGCGACCAGTATCCGTGGTGTCCACCACGTACTCTGGGGAGCAGAGTTCCAGGGGTGTGAGCACACGCCCCACTGAGGCCAAGGCCTCACAACCCTGAAAGGATCGTCGGGGTAAGCAACCGGAAGGGCATGCATACATCAACGTGCACTTCCCCGAGGATGCCCCGAAAGGGGCCCCAGGGGCTAACATCTCCTTTTTACCTGCCATACTGGTAGAGGGCCCGCCAGCCCGACTCCCACGGTGTGTGTGGGCTATGGACCCACGGTCTGAGAAGTCAGAGCCAGAGAGGCTGCCATTCCCGCCCTCCAATGATGATTGGTATAAGGAGCCTGAAGAGGCTCGTATGGAATCCCCTGTGCCGCACAAGATGGCGGCACAATGTATGGCACGCAAACGGCACAACAGCAATTGATGGGCCAAGATGGAACATTGGGCGCAGGATAGCGCCAAGCGAGGAGCTGCCCTCCTCGAGGACCAAACCGGGCGCATTCCTGATGCACTCAGTGTTGTGATCTATGGCACGCAAACGGCGCAACAGCAATCAACGGGCCAAGATGGAACGTCGAGCGCAGGATAGCGCCAAGCGAGGAGCTGCCCTCCTCAAGGACCAAACCGGGCGCATCCCTGATGCACTCGGTGTTGTGATCTATCATGATCACACTATTGAGCGCCAGAACTCATTCTTTGGCACGGGGTTAGCTCCCCAATTCTATTGGTCGCTAGTGACCAATACCATCTTCATTGGGCAAGAAGCCTGTGCAGCCAGGTCCTTCGAGACCGATAAAGAGGGCAACGCCCCACAACAATAAGGTGTACCAAGTGGCACCTTGCGGGTTTCCCCGCAGTCCTCAAGAAGTCTGCAGACTTCATGCACTGGTTAACAACCAGTTTACGCCAATTTGTCAGCGTCAGTTGGGCTACCTCTTGCTCAACAAATTCAAGCGGGTGGCGCTCAACTGCCACCCTACTGCCCGAGACAGAGCTATGTCTCATTTACTCGACAAGGTCGAGTATAGGACCATCGCGGTACCCTTTGTGAGTCCAGAGGAGCGGGAGAATGTCCCACAAATGATTGTGCCATCGCGGCTCTATCGCCACAAAGAGGGAGGGAAAATTGCCTTCGTCAGCCTTACCCCCCCTGATCCAAAGCAACCATTTGCTTTGGACTACCTGGGCTCATACGCCCTTCTCTATGGACGTCCTGGGACGTCCAACTTATGGACTGGTCTGGCCATGGACTGTGCCATGTGCATTCATTGGCGCAGCCTCTTTGGGTTTGCACTTGTATGTGCCCTCAGCACCAGCCGCGCCTCCAAGGCCATTGTCACGAGCCACGCCTGCGCCACCCCGACCCCCCAGTAAGTCCCGCCTGGAACCCCTCCTTTGAAACCCAACCCCCCCAGCGCGCCCCCGGAACACATCGGGACAAGACCGACTAAACCCGAGACCACCCCGACCAGGGCCGACCCGGCCCAACCCGATGCTCGACCCCCGGATAAGGCCCGAAGCCCCGCCAACGCGCCACGTGCCCCGGACGCCGCCCCAAGCCCCGATCGATCATGCCGGAGGCCGCCCCCCACTTGACGCCGCCCTCCCGGCGCCACTCCCGAACCCGGGCAATACACCGCAACCCATCTGCGCCCCCCGGGACTACCCGACCGCAGAGGACTGACACCGGGACAATACGCCGCACGGGATGCGCCACATGGGAGGGGTACGGACCTTACCCAGGGGGCCGGAGCTCAGCCGGCACCTGGTACTTAACCCGCAGCTCGTAGTACGTTACGGTAGTCTTGATATTGCTATAAACTCGTCTCTATACTCTCTTGTCCATTTGATACTTGTCTCAATCTATCTGTCTTACTCTCTCAAGTCTCCCGGCCCTTTAAAAGTCTCACTTCAATTCTAACTTAGTCTCCCGGTTCCCGTCTCAGTCTCCCGGTCTCAGTCTCGATCACCCTCTGCCCTAACAAGGCTCCGCCCACCCCGCCTCGTATTCCGGACTTAGCCCGGGATCCTGCCCTACCTTCTCCTACGAACTCCGGCGCTCCGTAGCCACCCCGCGCCCCACCCAAGAAACTCCGGAACTCACCCGGAGACTCTCCGTAGACTTCGAGTCCGCCTAGTAAGGACCCGCTTGCCCCCGGAGGCCCCCGTCGTCAGCGGAACCTGACATAATATCAAGACTCCCCCTTACCCCGTTCTCGATGTCTACGTACACCCCCGTCTACTACCCCGTGGGCTACCAAACCGATGCCTACGGTCGCCCACTACCCGAACAATACAACCACAGTACCCCCCAACCCGTATACCCACCCCCGATCCCCGAAATCTACCCCGCACCCCGATTCTGGGCCCCCGACCCGAATGGAGCCTACGGCCCCTCGGCCAGCCAGCTTCTGCATCCTCCGGACTGGCGGATGTACGCCAACCCTCCCGTCAACTCTGGCACCTACAGGATGGTACCCGGGGGACTCCCCGAAACCCCATGGGGAGCCAATCTACCCCCCGCCAGCAGAGGGCCATTCGCACCCTGGCCGCAGGCCACCCAACCCCAACCACCCCCCTCGAATACAGAAACCCCGGAACCGCCCCAGAATCGGCCACGCCCCATGGCAGCCCCGCCGGCCCGCCCTCCGACCTCTCCCCTGGAGCGACGAACGGAGGAGTACCTCCGACAGCGAGACGAAGTGCTGCGCGCACTCCGCACCTCCCCCGAGGAATTCGCCCGACGCACGCGCGCCCTCTTGGTCACCCTCGGCAACCACGACCTCCGGGGCACGCCGGAAGAATGGGCCAATCGCCTCCTCCGCTTCCACGACCAATTCCTGAAAGGGACCCTCCCCGACAACACCAAAAGAACGCTGCAAGTGGACCCGACGCTCCGGGACGAACTCCAGAGCCTGATAGACGAAATCCACACCAGCCCCAACCCCCGCCGCTTCGAGGACCCTCTGGATCCGGCCCGCTCGTTCCACGTCCAGAGGGACGACCCCCGCTCAGGTACCCGAGGGAACCCCCCGCCGCGAGACCAACGACGGCAGGAGGAGCTCAACGCCGCCTCTGCCACTCTGCGGTCCCTAAACCCGACTGGGGGCCTCTTCGACCAACCCGCCGCCCACACCGTCGGACTCTCCGCCCGTCCCCGAGCCTACTCCGTGCCCGGCACCTTCAACACGTGGGCACAGGCGGCCGAAGGCAACCCCCTACCCCCGGGAGGTAAACCCCGACCTGAGGGCGACGACACCTCGGACGACACCCTCTCGTACATCGACGAACCTCAGAACCCCGGGAACCCCCCTCCCGCTACCGCCCCCGAATTTAACCGCGAACGCCCACCCCACCTGGACCTGCGCCCCCCCCGAGGCCGCGAAGGACCCCCGGGACCCCAGGACGACACCCGCCCACAGCCAGCCCCGCCCCGGCCCCCCTTCGGGCCAGGACCCCCCCGGGCCTTCCCCGACTACGGGCCCCCCCGACCCTCGCATGGCCCCGACCTGGGACTCCCTCGACCCCCTTACGGTCAACCCCCCCAACACCCCGGACAGGGCCCCCACCCACCCCCTCCCCCTCCGGGACGACCTCCTCTCGCTGCCCACCCCCTCGGACCCGGCGGCCCCCCGCCGCCCCCACGGGAGCCCCCCAACCCCCAATGGGCCCCCGGACCCCCGCCCGGGGGACACGGCCAGCCCCCCGGAGGTGGCCCACCAGACGGAGGACCCCCCGGGGGATGGGGCGCCGCCGCCGGCGCCTTCCCACCTCAGCAGGGGGGAGGGAACCACTACTACTACTACTACCACGCCGCTCCCCCCCCGCGCCCACCGAACCCGCAGGACGACACCCGGGACGCCCTCGCCCGGGAAGGCAAGCTCGACATACAGAAGCCCGAACCCTTCCACGGACGCGACCCCCGGAGGTGGCGAACCTTCCTGATGCAGTGCCTCAACATGTTTCAAGCCAAACCCGTCACGTTTCAGCTCGAAGGGTCCCGCGTCGCATTCGCCGCCTCGTACCTGCAGGGATTGGCCTTCGACCACTACACGGCCCTCCTCCGGTTCGACCCCAACAACCCCGTGTTATCTCAGTGGGCGGCCTTCGTGCAGGAATTCTCCGGCCGCTTCGGCATCTTCGACACCGTCGCGGAAGCCGAAGAAAACCTCTTCAACCTCCGAATGAGATCCGAGGAGCGCTTTGCCACCTTCATCGTCCGATTCGAGAAGGAGGCCTATGAGACGGGCTGGAACTACAACGCCCTCCGGTTCGCCCTCCGGCGAGCGCTCCCTCAGCGAATCAAAGACGTCCTCCGCCTCGCCCCCAAGCAGGCAACATACAACGGCTACAAGGCACTGGTGACCCAGATCGACCAAAGGTACTGGGAAGATCGCAACGAGTACTCCGGCTCCCGGGGCCATTGGGCCCCTTCGGGAGGACCCTCTTGGAAGGCCAATCACTCCGGAGGCCCTAGCCAGGTGCCGCAAGATCCCACCACGCGTCCGACCCCAGGACGAGGACCCCTGGGACCGCCCCGCGCCCCGGCACCACGACCGCCAGCTGCCCTCAACGCAGCCGACATCAACGACACCTCCGACCCCCTCCCCGGAGACCCAGACGACCCCGACGTCCCAGCCGACGAACACCCCGAAGACGACGAAGAGGAAGCTCTTCGAGCAAACCGAGTCAGGAACCCCGACCGCCCCTGGATCGATGTCCCCGACGATGTTCAGGAACAGCGACGCCGGAAGGGCACCTGCCTCCTCTGCGGGGAACCCGGACACTTCATCGGCAGTTGCCCAAAGCGCCAGACCATGGGTCGGGCCGTCTGGACCATCGACGGGGAAGACTGCGACTTCCAGTTTACGGAAAACGACCCAGCGATTTAGAAACAGAAGACATTCTGAATCGCGGTCCGGACCCCAACGTCTTCTCCGCCCCGGTCTCCCACCTTCGCGCCACGGCTCTACGACCCTCGGACACCCTCCCGGCCCACCTCCCCTCTCACTCCCCACAGTCCCTCCTCCTCCGTACCACCCTCGCCTCCTCCCCGGCGCCCGTCAACACCCTCGTTGACAGCGGCGCCACCGACAACTTCATCGACGAAACCTGGGCTGCCCTTGCCCCCCAGCCCCCTCAAAGGCTCCCCATCCCCATCCATCTCCGACTCTTCGACGGAAACTCCTCCTCCGCCGGCGACATCACCCACTTCGTGCAAATGCCCGTGACCTTTGCCTCCGGCCATCACCAGACACTCCGACTCCTGGTCACCAGGCTCCACGCCGCCGCCCCCCTCGTCCTCGGACTCCCATGGCTGCGTGCCACCAATCCCCGAATCGACTGGAGAGCCCTCACGCTCGCCCTCGACCGAGACGCAACCCAAGAAACAATCCCCTTCGAACCCCCGCCCCCTCCAACGGGTCCGGAGGACCCCCGGTGTCCCCGGGAGGAGCCCCCCGGCCTCCGCTCCCGGGCCACCCGCTCCTTCGTAATCCATGTCCGCCTCGGCGCCGCCACCGAACGTCTTCCCGCCCTCGTCGATAGCGGAGCCACCGGAATGTTCATCAGCGACCGCCTCGCCCTCCCCTACACCCAGCTCGACAAACCTCTCGGGCTCCGGCTCTTCGACGGGAACGACGCCACCGCCGGACTTATCACGAAGGGACACTCCACCACCATAACGCTTGACAACGACCTAACGTTCCCGGCCGACTTCCTGGTCACGCGACTCCCCGAAGCGACCCCCATCGTCCTAGGCCTCCCTTGGCTCCGGGAGGTGAACCCCGACATCCGCTGGGAAGACCTCACCATGACCTTCCCTAGCCCGGAGGCCCACCTCGCCGCCGCCATCCACCTCTACCCACGGGCCTCTGAGGACCCGGGGCGCCCCGAAACTTCCCGAAGGGAACCCATCAAGTTTCCCCCCAACGTCCCTCGAAATTGTTACAAGGGGCCTCATTACCCCGCCCGGAACCACCGACCCCCCAGGCCTAGCCCCGAACCCAACGACCCCCCTGACTCACCCGGAACCCCGGACATCAAAATCATCGGCTGCACCCCCTTTGCGCGAATTCTCCAGGACGGCATCCCGGCCTACCAGCTCCAGGTATCCCCGACGCTACCTGAGGAACACCTCCGGGCCGAAAACACCGGCCCCGACGCTAAGACTGAGGACCAACTCCTCGCCGAAGTTGTTCCCCCCGAGTATCACGAGTTTGCTGACGTCTTCTCCGAAGGTAGCGCCAAGGATCTCCCCCCGCACCGGCCGTACGACCACAAGATCGACCTCGAAGACGGCGCGAGCCCCCCGCTCGGCAAAGTCTACAACATGTCCGAGGTCGAGCTCCGGGCACTCAAGGACTACCTCGACGACATGCTCGGTAAGGGTTTCATTCGCGCCTCGATCTCCGCGGCCGGCGCACCGGTTCTCTTCGCCAAGAAGAAGGACGGATCACTCCGCCTCTGCGTCGACTACCGGGGCTTGAACAAGATCACCAAGAAGAACCGATACCCCCTACCCCTCATCGGAGACCTCGTCGACCGACTCAGCAAAGCCAAGGTTTACTCAAAGATCGACCTCCGGTCGGGCTACAACAACGTCCGGATTGCCCCGGGACACGAATGGAAAACGGCCTTCCGCACCCGTTACGGCCTCTTTGAATATCTGGTAATGCCATTCGGAATGACTAACTCCCCCGCGACTTTCCAGTACTTCATGAACGACATCTTCCACGACATGAACGACGTCTTCGTCATTGTCTACCTGGACGACATCCTGATCTATTCGGACTCCCTCGACGAACATCGAGTCCACGTCCGGCAAGTTCTCGAACGCCTCCGAAGTCACAACCTACACGCGAAACCGGAGAAGTGCTCGTTCCACACTACGGAGGTCGAATATCTCGGCGTCATCGTCACCCCGGACGGAGTTCGCATGGACCCCGCAAAGGTCGAAGCAATCCTCAACTGGCCACCTCCGAAAAACGTCAAGGAAGTGCAATCCTTCCTCGGGTTCGCAAACTTCTACCGGCGCTTCATCGACAACTACTCCGGTATCACCAAGGCCCTCAACCGGCTAACCCGGAAGGACACCCCCTGGGGGTGGGACAGTAAGTGCCAAAGCGCGTTCACCTTACTCAAGGAAGTTTTCACTTCAGCCCCGATCCTCCGGCACTACGACCCCGCCCTCCCGGTTGTCCTGGAGTGCGACGCCTCCGACTATGCCATCGCGGGCATCCTCTCGCAAATGGAGCCGGACAACCAGGAACTCCGACCCGTGGCTTTTTACACCCGATCAATGATCCCGGCCGAGCTCAATTACGACATCTACGACAAGGAACTCCTCGCGATTGTCGAAGCCTTCAAGCAGTGGCGAGCTTACCTCGAGGGTACCCCGCATCGGATCCAAGTCTACTCGGACCATAATAACCTGCAGTACTTCACGACCACCAAGCTCCTCAGCCGCCGACAAGCCCGATGGTCTGAGGTCCTCTCGGAGTACGATTTTACCATCCACTACCGTCCCGGACGACTCGGAGCCAAGCCCGATGCCCTCACCCGACGACCCAACGTCTACCCCAAAAAATCCTTCGAGGCCGAGCGAAACGCCTTCAACCACCGCGTGGTGATCCCTCCCGAACACCTCAACGCGGTGATAGTCCTGAACGAAGAAGGCATCCTGAGGCAGGTTCGGGACGCCCCCCAAGATAGCTACTTCGCCCAGCACGACCCCCGGAACAACTCCCCCGACGGACGAAGCCCCGACCCCTCCTTTACCCTCTCTCCGGATAACAAAATGCTCCTCCGGGACGGCCGCATCTACGCCCCGGACTTCAAGCATGTACGCCTCGACATCCTCCGACAGCACCACGACCACAAGCTCCGTGGCCATCCGGGAATCCGCAAAACACTCCAACTTATCTCCCGGACTTACTTCTGGCCAGGAATGAAGAAGGACGTCACCCGGTACGTCCGCGCGTGCGAACCCTGTCTCCGGGCCAAAGTCCCCCGGCACCGCCCCTACGGACTCCTTAAGCCCCTGCCCGTGGGGAAGCGCCCGTGGTCATCCATCTCCATGGATCACATCGTCGAGCTCCCGGAATCGGAAGGGTACGATGCCATCCTCGTCATTGTCTGCAGACTCACTAAGCAGGCCATCTTCGTCCCGTGCCACACCACCGACGACGCCCCGAGATTCGCCCGGCTCTTCCTCGAGCACGTGTTCTCGAAGCACGGACTACCTGACGACATCGTCTCCGACCGAGGCCCCCTCTTCGTCTCGAAGTTCTGGACGTCCTTGTGCAAGGCCCTCAGCGTCCGAACCAACCTGTCGACCGCTTACCACCCGGAGACCGACGGCCAGACCGAACGCGTCAACCAGACCCTCGAACAGTACCTC
The DNA here is from genome assembly GCA_027475525.1 of Macrolepiota albuminosa. Lineage (NCBI taxonomy): Eukaryota > Fungi > Basidiomycota > Agaricomycetes > Agaricales > Agaricaceae > Macrolepiota > Macrolepiota albuminosa. Next base: position 6,244,365 of record JAMWFC010000049.1, on the reverse strand, counting down.
CGGATCTACGTCAATTACCTCCAGAACGACTGGCGCGCTGAACTCCCTCTCGCCGAGTTCACTTATAACAACACCCCCCACTCCGCCACCGGGGTGTCCCCTTTCTTCGCGAACAAGGGATACCACCCCCGGTTGACCCTATCCCTCCGGGATATCCCGGCCCACGCTGCCCATGAAGCGGCCCAGGACCTCCGGGACCTCCACGAATTCCTCCGGAGTGAGATCGACGTCGCGAATAAGGCCTACTCCAAGCATGCGAACCCCCGGCGGGAAAACACGCCCGACTGGCCCCCCGGGACCCTAGTCTGGCTCGACCGACGCAACCTCCGGACCCGGCGCCCCTCAGTGAAACTCGACCACAAACGCTTCGGCCCCTTCAAGATCGTCCGGAAGGTATCTTCCCACGCCTACCGGCTCGACCTCCCTCCGGGCCTCAAGGGGCTGCACCCCGTGTTCCACGTCCGACTCCTCAAGAGACACGCCCCGGACCCGCTCCCGGGACAACGCCCCGACCGACCTCCGCCCCTCGAAGTAGACGACGAGTACCACTACGAGGTGGATCATGTCCTCGACTCCCGAATCATCCGCGGACGGGTAAACTACCTCGTACGATGGGTCGGCTACGGACCAGAAGACGACACCTGGGAACCCGCGGGAAACCTGAGGACCGCCCCCGACAAGCTCCGGGAGTTCCACCAGGCCCACCCCGGCAAGCCCCGCGCCCCCCGGGGCTGAAATCCCACAGACGGCCTACAAGGGCGTAACCCCTGCCTCTGGATTCACCCGGGATTCAACTCCCACCCATAAGTTTCCTCATCCTTTTCCTCCGACTCTTATTCCCCCTGCTTACCAAAAAAAAAACCCCCAGACACTTATATACACGCTACTACTATTACACTAAATACAATGCCCAAGAAGCAAAAAAAGAAGAAAAAAACGATTACCGAGACGCCCCTACGACCTCGACGGCCCTCCGGCACTCCCCGACGCCCCCGCCCCACTACCGGACGCCTCCCTCGACACCCCCGACTCCGGGGCCGCCGGGGGAGCCCCCATCGCAGCCTCCATCGACGACACGACCGCGGCCACCCGCTCCTCGTATGAGGGGAGGGGCTCCCCCGCGTCCGCCGCCATCTCCACCCACGACCCCGGAACGATTACATTGCGCCTCCGGTGGGCCGCCAGTAATCGTCCCCACTGCTCCAACCCTCGGTTCACCTCCGTCGACGACAGCCCCGGCGTTGCTGCAAGACCCTGCTGGACGAAGGCGTACGCCGAAGCCCCCCCGTCCAGCAGGAGGCGGTGTTCTCAAGCCCAACCTAAAATAGGGTCAGCCGAAACCCCGGGACGAGCGCAAGGTCACTCACGCATAGCCTCGCCACGGGCGGCTGCCACGCTCCCCACCAGCCAGCCCCGCCGATGCACCAGGGTCGCCTGGGCTCTCTCCACCCTCCCCAGCAACTCCCTCAACTCTGCCTCCCGCGTCTCCGACACCACCTGCCCTGACCCTACCCCGTCCCCTTGCTCCAAGCGGGCCCTCAAGCCCGCTACCTCCGCCTCCAAGGCCTCCCGGGCCCGCACGACCACGCCCATCTCCTCCTGCAATCCCTCCCTCGCCTGCCGCTCCCGCTGGCCTTCCTCGATGACGTCCCGGAGCCGCGACAGCAGGTGGCGTTCCCGAGCACCAGCCTCCTCAAGCTGACGGCGGGAGGCAGCAAGGTCCCCCTCTGCCCCGGGCACGCGAGATAGGCCTGGCACCGGGCGACCAGAGCCGGGGGAAAACACTCGTCCCGGGAGGCTCGAAGGACCCGCGACCCCAATCCCTGGAGACCCTCGGCGACGTTGGGCAGGGGGCGCGTCGTCCTCATCCGGCGAGTCCCGGGCCCGTCGCTTGCCCTTGTCAACCCCGGGACGCTGAGCGGGGGGCGCGTCCTCCCCGTCCGATGACTCCTGGGCCCGTCGCTTGCCCTTATCCACCCGCCGGGGCGGGGGCGACTCCGATGGCGACGACTCCGGAACAACCCGCGGTGCAACCGCACGACGCCCGCGGGGACGGCGACGCGCGACTCTAACCCCCTCAGCCGCAGCCTCCGGGGACCCCCTGGCTCGGGCCCTGGTCCCCGGGCTCTCCCGCAGCCTCTCCATTACCCAATCCTCGTCCCATCCCTGCTCCCGGGCCATGCAGCGCGCCCGCCACGCCAACACCACCGAACACCTCTCGTGTCGAAGGCGGCACGCCACGCACATGGAGGTATCCCGGCGGGACCCCGCCGTAGGCTCCTCGAAGACGCAAGATACCCCCCGGCGCGCACACATCACACACTACGGGGGTCAGCAGACATCTCTCGGAAGGCAGACCCACGCACCGGACCCGCCGCCTCGCACCAAGCTCGTTCCGGCGGCCCCCGATGTCGCCCCTGAGCCGTCGCAAACTGTTCAGCCGTCACCTGGGCTTGGGGGATCCGCTGGACAACCGGAACCTCCCATACTTGGCCCACACCGAGGGTGGGTCGCCGCTCGACTCGGACCGAGGGGACGGGGACGGAAGGGGACTGGACTGTCGAGGGCCCGGCGACCGGTGCCAGGTCCGAAGCTTGGGAAATCCTCCCTGCGACGGGATAACGTCAGCAGTATTGCGAGAACCTCGCTGGAATACTCACGGGCAAGTTCTTCGATGTGCCGGCGGTCCCGGCGCCCCTCGTAAGCGCTCCGACGCGCATCGTACTCCTCCCAGGCGGCCAGGGAGTTATCCCCGGCCGGGGGAGGGGTTGGGGAGCGGAGAGGCGTCTGTTCGCGCGACATGAGAAGACGGGGAGCCTCCCAGGACTGACGCTGCCCTTTTCTAGCCCCCCGACTGATGGCATCAGCCTTCGAAACTTTGAATTCGGCTCCCACGAAGAAGGGCACTTCCCCCAACGCCTCGTAGGGACTCAGCGCTAAAGGAGGGGGTGATGTCACGAGCCACGCCTGCGCCACCCCGACCCCCCAGTAAGTCCCGCCTGGAACCCCTCCTTTGAAACCCAACCCCCCCAGCGCGCCCCCGGAACACATCGGGACAAGACCGACTAAACCCGAGACCACCCCGACCAGGGCCGACCCGGCCCAACCCGATGCTCGACCCCCGGATAAGGCCCGAAGCCCCGCCAACGCGCCACGTGCCCCGGACGCCGCCCCAAGCCCCGATCGATCATGCCGGAGGCCGCCCCCCACTTGACGCCGCCCTCCCGGCGCCACTCCCGAACCCGGGCAATACACCGCAACCCATCTGCGCCCCCCGGGACTACCCGACCGCAGAGGACTGACACCGGGACAATACGCCGCACGGGATGCGCCACATGGGAGGGGTACGGACCTTACCCAGGGGGCCGGAGCTCAGCCGGCACCTGGTACTTAACCCGCAGCTCGTAGTACGTTACGGTAGTCTTGATATTGCTATAAACTCGTCTCTATACTCTCTTGTCCATTTGATACTTGTCTCAATCTATCTGTCTTACTCTCTCAAGTCTCCCGGCCCTTTAAAAGTCTCACTTCAATTCTAACTTAGTCTCCCGGTTCCCGTCTCAGTCTCCCGGTCTCAGTCTCGATCACCCTCTGCCCTAACAAGGCTCCGCCCACCCCGCCTCGTATTCCGGACTTAGCCCGGGATCCTGCCCTACCTTCTCCTACGAACTCCGGCGCTCCGTAGCCACCCCGCGCCCCACCCAAGAAACTCCGGAACTCACCCGGAGACTCTCCGTAGACTTCGAGTCCGCCTAGTAAGGACCCGCTTGCCCCCGGAGGCCCCCGTCGTCAGCGGAACCTGACAGCCATGGTACACAAGTATCTGGCCTACGTATTCACCCAGCCAGGCCTCTACAAAGAGGCTGTGGCTGAGTATGAGGCAGCCACAGGGCAAGTCTTTGTGCCCCTCCACGCCGACAACCCTAACTTCGAGGCTCGGGCTGTGGACATCCCGGAAGCGTCAGCTTCCATGTTCACCACTTCGGACGTGTTATGCGTCCTTCTTCATAATCAAATCCTGGTCAGCTGGGCTGACCATGCGTACACTTATGGGGTCACCTATTTGGCCCATTTATTCTTCAGCGACAGCTGGCTCTACAACAAGGCGGCCACTATTGACAACGAGAGGCTACAACGCCTCAACCACTATGGTACACCCCAGTCCATCGCTCAGTGGGATGGGTGGCGCCAAGCCACCATTGGTGATCGCCAACGCCTGATGCTCCAGCAGCAGGACAGTCATCGTGCTTACGACGATACGCTTACCAAGGGGATGTACCTCCTCATCGGGCAAGACATTCATGCCTGCGAGATCTGGACGCGCCAGTACCCGTCCGACACTGGGGATCTTCCTGATCCCCAACCATCTGTTCCAGGGTCGACCATCAACCCCAATCTCACACTGTCCCCCCTCCAGGACTATGACGATTCCCTGCCAGTAGCAGGGCCTTTGGGCACTTCCTACGTGCCCACACCCAAGGATGAACTCCTCGACTACGACATGGACGACGCGACCGCCGATCCATTCCGGGAGCCTGGGGACTCTCCCATTGCCCCCGTTCCTGACTTACCGACGGCATGACCGTCGTATTATCTCAAGACCGTAGCTCGGTCTGATTGGGGGGTGTGTAGCGTAGTCCGCTATGTGGTGTTGGCCACATAGCTTTACTTACTGTATAATAGTAAATATTATATTATATTTATTATAATATAATATTATTTACATTAGTATATAATTAGTTTTACCTGCTGCTTACAAAGCAGCTTATTTTTGTGTTTGTACTACATAGTCAATAGACCAGACTGGTCTGATTCTGTGCAGTGTGAACATTAAGCTCACAACTTCCTGTAACTTTGTTACAGCAAGATAAGTGAGTGATCAGATCACAATCAAAGAATTGTGCTATGTTGATTGTGTTTGACCGTTCAACTTTATGTTGCTCCACCAGCACCGGTCTAGCAAAGGAAAATTTAAAGTTTTTGGAGAAGTTCCTTTACACTCCACCAAAGTTCAAACTCTCAGTCAAGCAAGAATATGTGTCTTTTGAACATGCCAGAACAATGCAATTTGCAAGCGTCAGCAAGGTGCGCACAATTTTAACTGAACATCCATGGAAATTTTATACAATTCCAGCTCGCAGTGATGATAGACAGTGTGCACTTGATGAAATTTGCAACATTCCTGAAGAAAGACAGGATGGTGACAATCTCAACAATTGGGTCAATATTGAGACAATCCTAAATGGTACAACCACATTCAACATTAGCCATGCAGGCAGAGAATTTCAAGAGTTACTTGAGGAAGAATTGCGCCTCCAAAAAAAATGAAAGGACTATTGCTCATGTCATGATGTCACCATTTGTCGTAATTGTGGGTTTGTCATGCAGTTGGATTCAATGGTCAATGCCTACTTGAAGTGGAGCAAGAAATGTTGCATTTCAGAGAGTAGAATTGTGGCTCCACTGTATTTGGATGTGCTTATTCAAGAGAAAAAGTCTATTCAGGTGGTGGATCTCTTTGGTATGTTGTATTCTATACTTTGTCATTGCACTTTTCCCTTACTTAGGCATAAAGAAACCTATACACTTGACATGCCTATGCTCCAAGAAGGTGAGACCATTGCTGCTTCTCTGGTTGAGCAAGGCCTAATTCCATCAGCACCATATCATCCAACCATTGTATTCTCAACATGAACAATTGAACTTTATTGGACCTATCAGCTTTGCTGCCCTTACTTTGCTATATAACCTTTTGTCAAATCTCTCTGCGATCTACACAGTGTTCCTTTCAAACTACATCTTAGCAAGCAGTTCTCAATTGCCTACAACATTTATCTATCTATATGTGAAGAAACAGAAAGACGTGTTCAGGTGGCCCTCAAACATGACACACAATGGTAGAGACTTTGTCATGCCTGCCTGGCATGTACCTATAAATTAGAATGGAAAAAGAAGATGGTATTTGAGATCCTTGTGACAATGGATGGCAACAACTCACTCAAATGTATCATTTATTGAAGGCCAGCATCTGAAGATGAAAATGGCGAGGTGACAGCTGGAGCATCAAAGGAGCTGCAGAACAATCATGAAGTCAGCGGTGATTACTACCTGAGGCAGAAAAAGGTAAATCAATAGACTAAAGATATACTTGAGGAGATGCTACCTGTTGGCAACAACTCAGCAGAAGGTGCAGAAGGCAACGAGTCAAATCCATATGCTGAACAATGGAAGAATATGGTCAATGAGCTTACTGCATGGATGTGGGGAATATTTGACAAGACTAGCATCTTTCTTGCCCTTTGTTGACATAGCTTTGTATTGTTGATAATTGACATGGTTCAAAGCAGGAAACTGTGAGTTCTTTTCTCCATTGTTTATCACATTTCTTACCTGTGCAGTGCAAAATATCCCTTGGCTATTGTGAAGGAACTTTTAGAGGCATTTGGTGTATGCATTGGTGTGGGATATGACATTGGCTGCAAGTTTGGCATAACACTTGCCAACAGCCTCCTTGGGCCACTTGCCCGTGAACTTGAATACAAGATGCTAGTTGGCAGCTTCCATGGACATACACATAATCAATGGTGCCAGCTTGCTTTCCTTGCTAAATATGTGAAAGGTCTGGAACTTGAGGACTTGGAGGGATGTGAGCAATTCTTTTCCAAGTCCAATGCCTTAGCCTCATCTGTATGATATGCAAGCATCTTTTATTGAAAGCAGCATATCTAGAAATTTGCAAAGCACATGGATAAACAGGAAACATACCAAAATCTCAGTAAGTCACTTGTTACGCTTTGTTGATATGCAGAACTGTTCAATTAACTGGCAATAGTAGACACATTTCTCATCAACAACTATCATCAAGTGCTGAGGTTAATCAATGGTTTACCTACATTAGAGAAGCAAATGAAAGATCAGAAGGTGGCTGGCTTTGAGACCTTTGATAGATAGTTGGCAGAGAAGAAGGAGTATTTGTTAGGTCTGTCAAGGGAGCCTCTGCAGAAAACACTGCAGATGGAATATTATCAAAAGTTGGTTAATCTTGCAGACAGTCAATACATCAACGTATACTTTCTTTGTTGCTTTATTTACTGTCTCTTCTTACAGGAAGAATGTACTCGCTCATCAGATTTTCCTACAATGACAACGTCTCCATAAATTCAATGTTCTTCACATGCAGCACATTCACAAACTAGCTGCTCATCCCTGCTTTACAGGCTCCATTTTGCCAGGTACTGGAGCAAAGAATCAAGACCAGAGAGGGGAAGAGGCAATGGAGGTGGATGGTGAGGTAGCATCAGCAAGAGCGAAGGCGGTGTCAATAATGATTGTAAGGACATAGACAATGACACCAATGCTGACGCTGAGGGTGATGACAAAGATGACAATGACAACGACAACAATGACAATGACAATGATGCTCAACTTGCTGAGCACATGCATAATGTCATTCAAATTGCCACAGACCTTTAGTTCAGACCCTTCCTCTCTCTATCCAGCTTTCAGATTGAAAAATAATGATATATATTGTGTCAAGTAATATACTGTTTTTTTTTTCTGAGAATTTCTAATGAGTTTTGAGTGGGGGAAGTGAGCTCATTGTGTCAGACAATGAGCAGAGGGCAGGATCAAGTGTTGGCGTTATCTCTGGACAGTTCCAACAAGTAGCTGACATCACATCAATGATACATCAGTGCCCAATGCCAACAGCCAATGACAACGTGGCTAATGGCCTAGCCATCACCAGCAATTAGAGCCAGGTTGACAAGTTCTGAAATGAAGTTAAACATTGAAGGTGAATTATTGCAAGAAGGGAGGATATGAAAAAATCACACCTAACTAGGCATGGAAATCAAGTTATATTCCCTATCTAATTAAACAGGATTTGTGGGAACTACAGATATACTGATGGTAGTATTTAGCTTACTTTTCAATTAGTATATCACAACATGGTCAAATAATTGTTGCATGCGATATGAAACAAGTACTTGAAGGACAACCTAGCTTAACTGGTGCTCAATATCCCAGGTCCAGCCTGCAAAGCAAAAGCTCGTTGCAAATTGTATTGCATACTCTTATTGATTCATATCATTGCGGGATATTTAAAGATCACTCCAACAAAAATAACGTAGCAGGGTCTGCACAGCTGTGGAGTCTCTTCTATGGTACAATCTCCGGCACATCTGATTCAGGCTCGTTGAATAGGATTTGACATCCGCGTCCTTGGTCCAGGACATCGTGTGGGACTTTGTCGAGTATCATTTGCGAAAGTCTGTTTGACATCATCAGCACCTTAGCACGTCACAAAGCAAGCGGAATCTTGCCTTACCACTACATCCTGCCTGCGCTCCCTGCCCAACCATCTCGGCAAAATACACAATCTCGACGCAGGTTCTGCTTGAACAACGTGTCATACAGCACCGTGAGGTGTGAACAGATTGTCAGGCCTGACAAGAGCTCTGTCTGCGTGTGCGGGAGGAAAAGGGGAAGGCAGCTGTTCAGCATTTTTTTTGTTCTGTCCTTTGCTCTGACACGCATCTTTGTACTCACGCAGGACGTGCTCGAAACCCGCGAGGTTGGGCACCTGGTGCGTGAGCTTAATGGCGCACATGTACTCTACTTCATGGAGCAGGGCGTACTTGAGCACGAACTTCATGTCCAAGAGGCTCGTCACGTCTTCTGGCTGCGGCAAGCTTGCATCACGGCAAAAGGGATGGGGAATAGGGACTCATCAAAAAGTATGAGTAGGCGGTAGTGTAGTCTTTGTCTCTGGCGTGGAGGATGCCAGACTGAATGTTGAACATTGAACGCGGATTGGAGCAGCGGCAGAAAGTAAATCGAGTTGACAGCGGGCATCAGTGCTGCCTGCGGGCAAATGAGCGTGGGTGTTGCTCCATGGCGGCATAATGCACCTTGGCTTTGGCAAAGTTGGGCAGACATCCTGCCACTCGAGTCCGGCGAGGAGCCTTCGAGCATGCCAAGAGCCGGGCAGAACTGGCTGGCCTCGAGTTGGACAAAGCTGAGCCTTTGACCAGGCAATGGTTGAGCGTCACGATCTCGAGCACGTGCATCAGCATCATGGTTTCACAGTTTCACTTGGACTCAATCTCTGTTATCTATCGACTAATACAATAAGGAATTAATGCTTCTATGCCTACACCTACTCCTGCCCGAGCTGGTTTGATTACCTTGGGACTCTCGACGACTCACATCGAGCCAACATTACTTCGTGACGATATGTATATGTATAACTTTCAGGTACAAATCATCGACAAATCAAGACCATATTTCCTTGCTTAACAACTTCTGGTCTATCCCGTCGCATGTCTTGCACCCATACCATATGACGACGGTTTGAGACTACTCATTCCACATCCCATGTTTTGCTCTCCCAAGTACGTCATCATCAATCCTTCCTTCTTTTCCTGATAATCGTTCTCATTAAGTGTGTCTGTAGCGTAATTTGATACGTGACCAGACGTAAGTAGTACAGGCCTGGTCATTCATGATCATGTGTGGACCTAGCTACCTACTTCAAAATATTACGTGACCAGCCACTTAATTCATCATGACAATGCAATCGTTGATGATCAACCGTCATCAAACACAGGCTAGCATTTTGCAAGTGATGAATGGGGAAATCGTGATCAAAAAGTCCTTGTTTTGTATTGATCAACTTGAACATCAAACTATCCTGTTGCCGCACTTCGTTCCATGACTCCTCCTAAACTGTGTCTATGTACAACCCATGGCTGTCGCAAGAAATATGAAGCTGATAGACAAGGCTATCACCTTCCGAAACGGACCTGGGACAGACATCAAGCTGACGATCGAGTGGCAAATTTGACTGAACAATTTGCATCGACATGCCTCGGAGCAGGTGAATTTCAGAAGACGCTTGAATCTGCACAGGAACAGGCTATTCAGTTACAAGAAGCAAACATTGCAGCCTCTCTTGCAGCAGGTCAAGTATACCCTCCTATAGATTCGAGTCGCCCAACACCCGGTCTGCAAACACGAAAGGTTATGCAGGCGATAAATGATCAATTAGAGCACCTCACTCAGAATCTTGAGCAACTTGCATCCCCACCACTTGAACACAATGCTAGTGGAATCATTGATGACCTTGGTATATGCTTCTTCTTGAAGCAGTTATTACTCACCAGTTGTCTTGTAGTTTCCCCATCGCGTCCCTGGCCTTGTTACGCACGATCTCCAATGCCTCATCCTCGGAATGCAGACGTGCCTGTGCAGCTTCGTGTTTGGCACGTGCGGTGAGAAAAGGCGACTCCTGCTTCTGATACTCAGCTTGCAACCTCTTGCGTTCCCTGTGAGCTTTGGCTTCGTTCTTAAATAATTTTTCAGGAGATGCAAAACTGATAAAATATAGTTTGGACAACCTGAATCGCATTGGCCTGATCCTTCTGGAGCATTGCCAGCTCGCAAATTGCGAGCCCCAACGCCTGTTTCTCAGCTCGTCCTTCGTCTTTTATAATCTTTGAGGTCTGTTTACCATCTTCCGCTGCAGGAAAAAACAATACATGAGATGCAAAGACAAAAGGGGGATTGTTCATCCTTCACCTTCAGACTTTGCAATTCTAGATCTGTCCCTGCGTGACAAATTGGCATCTGCTGCCGCGGCACGCAATGTGAGTTCATGGCTGGGATGTGCAGTAGAATGTGGGCCTGTGATCGCTGCCCCTTCAATGAACGTGGAGCCTTCGATCAGCTGGCCAGTTGAGCTCGTGAACATGCTCCGTCCATGACGCTGAACGTCGAATGTCCGAAGTACCCTGTGCCGGAGAAGGCAACCTTATATCAAGAGCTATGTGAGCCGGGGGTGAGGGCGATCTCATGTTTGACCCCTGTTGAGCAGGAGAAGGAGATCTTCTGCTGATAGCTCTTTGAGGAGGGTCACCACACTCCATGGTTAGTATTGCGAGCTTGAAAATCCTGCATCGCGTGAGGTATCTTCTACGGCTGGGAGCCAGCCTTGTAGAACAGTAAAGTCTTTGTCTGTGACGTCAGGTGGGAGTGCGCCACCGTTTGACTGTTTGGTCACAGGGCCATAGTTGTTTGAAGGCTCGGGGTTGTCAAATGCTGCTGCTGCACTGGGGCGTCAAAGTAAACGCTCTTAGCACTGTCTGAAGTATGGGTGTCAGCCATACTCAAACCGGATACAGCATAGTTAAGACACGGAGCTAGAATTTATGACGAGGTAGTCCCTTTTTAGCATCAGGACTGTCTTGGATCTGTCGATCACTCATATCACGCGCCACTGCATCATCAGCTGATCATTCATGTTTTTTCTCATTGCTTTTGTTACTGTTCCTTTTACTGGTAGTCTTGTCAGATATAGACTTGCGTATCATCAAAAAGAGGTCCCAGCCAATGCTGCCGATCCAGAAGCCGGCGCGTGTGGCCAGGCTGACTCCAAGGAGCCAGTTTCACGAGGAGAAACTGTGATGACAAAACCAACGTTCTTAAGTGTTGCAAAACGGATATATCAGATAGAAGTAAGCATCCGGCATTACATGTTCTACATCTCACAAAATCTGTCATTTAAAGGGCAGAAATGGGTTCTACAAGGCAATCAGTGAGGCACTCCTTCACATGTATCATTCACTCAGCAGTAGCTTCATATCTCACTAGTTCAAACGCTCATCGTCAACTTTGTCATGTGGATCAACGCGAGGAATTATTTGACTAGACTCTGCATCTCTGCTAATCCTTCAGCTTTCACTCGGACATTGTCACAGAGTCTGGTCAGGACTCTTTTCTACAGTTTCGCGCTGGCTTAGATCTATCGGTGCGTCAAGCACAAGGGCTATATGCATGCACCCATAAAACGTTCCACAGCGCTATCGCAACACGAAGCAAGCTTGAGGTTTTTGGAACCAGCATCAGAGACGGCGTTCGCACGCTCTTCACACATTTCGAGCGCACGCGACCACACAAGATAGTGACACCAAGCCTTCTTTCTGCCCTTCTCGGTCAAATCATCCTCCAGAGATTCGTCTTTCACCCACTTGAACTAACGGTACCAGATCACACGGCCAACGAGATAGACACAATCTACTTTTTGAGTTTGAGTGCATGCTACAAGTTGGTGCTCCTCATCGTTAATACCCTAATATATGCTCCTTTGGATGTGATTGTCACGCGGCTAGCAGTCCAACTCAACCATGGCAGCTCCCATACCACGACAGAGGCCGCTCTGGGCACCAATATGGCTGCCCATCCAGTCGAAGTCGACGGAAAAAGCACGCCCGAGTCAAATGACAACCTCGCCGTAAGGCGAGTATTAGAAAGTTGTCGACTATCTCAGCTACTGATCTTTCCATCAGATACCGCGGAGACAATCTAGAGCTGTACACGAGTGTATATGACCGCGATGAAGATTATCAAAGAGGAAGGATGGACAGTTCTATATCGTGGATGGTTTATCATGTTCCTGGGCAAAGTATATTCTTAAGTTTGGCAGGTGATTAAACTGTTTCTTGAACTACCCAGCCCTGTTCCTTCTTCTTTTGTGACTTTCGCTATTCTCTTGTTTGATGAGGCAGAGCGGAGTCTGGTGCCTGATGTAGGCGAAATATCTTTAGGATCTACGGTGAATATGTTGTCTGACTAGGATGCCCAAGTTTCGCTGCAAAGCGGGACAAGATCAAGATCTGTGTTCAGGAGACTAGTGCATGATCATCAGAAGACTGTCCGTTTGGCGTCCATCGGTAACATTTCCTCGTAAGGTTGTTGAATATAATACTGGATACGGAAATGTCCCGTTGCATACATACAGCATTTACATTATTCTATGAAGAAAGCAGTCGATAAACCCATCTTACTCAAAGCTTCGTTGACAAATCGGGGCCATGTAGTCAGAGGATCTTGGCGACTTCAGCATCAATAGCTGCGGGCGTCGTCGTAGACGCCCATCGGTTGACTACAGCACCCTCCTTGTTTACCAAGAACTTTTCAAAGTTCCACTAAATACAAGGGTCAGCGTTTCCTGTGGAGCGAAGGAGACGCAAGCGCCAACGTGCCTTGATCCTTGTAAGACCGAGAATGCCGGATTGTTGACTCTTGAGCCACTTGTAGACCTCGTTCGTGCTGTCACCATTTACTTCAGACTTCTTCATCAGCGGAAATGTAACGCCGTGCAGAATTCGGCAATGCCGGCATCATCTTTGGGCTCTTGTCCACCAAACTGCAATCCAGTAAGGGATACGCAGAAATTTCAATTGTAGCGCGCATGTACCTGGTTGCAAGGGAAGCAAGAATGACGAAGTCTTTATCTTTATATTTGTCATAGAGTTCCTGAAGCCCTAAAAGCAGCACATTAATCATGACCGCATTAATAGGGGTGGCTTGCCTCAGTTATTACCTTTGTACTGAGGTGCAAAACCACTGAGCAAAATGTGAGCTCAAATGTGGGACTCATAGCCATGACTTACCAGGCTGATGCGGTATTGACGATTAAAACAGTCTTGCCCTTGAGATCTGCAAAGTCATAGACCTTGCCACTCGGCAGCTCAGCCTTGAGAGTATAAAAGGTCGACATGGCGGTTGAGAAAGGAGAGATGTATGGCCGTATGTAACGGGTTGCTGGACTAATATACGGGCTGCTGAGCAATCTGAGAGCTCTAGGCGTGACCGCGAGCAGCATATCCCCGAGTTCCGACCGGCTATCACGACATGGAACTTTCACGCGACTACAGGCGCCATCGCGGTATAAAAAGACCTGATCAACAAGTCTATCTAAAAGGTTATCTCGCCAACCCCGGCCAGTCCTTGCTTAATCAGTGACGAAAACATTTTCCTATAACGTTTACTCCTTGGTCGCGATAGCTCAAAGGTGAGAGATCGGAGAATAGATGAATAATGAGTCGGTTTTTTCTGTAAGATCGTGTGGAAGGCATGTGTACCGAGCCTTGTGGTAGTATAAAAGGTCCGATATTTCGATTGCGGCGTCGAAGGTGTCGAAGGTGTTAAAGGAGAGAGAATCAAAAGACGTGTGTGTGCTCAAGGGAACATGGATAAAGCCTGTCAAACATCCTGGGCGCCGGCACTGATCCTTGCTTTAGCCGTGTCTTTGTACGTACGAGATGTGGCCGGAAAGGCATTGAGTAATGTAGTAACATGGTTAGGTTAATTCTTCTTGCCCATGTGTTCTATAGAAGAAATGTCAACGAAGTGGTGAGAAAAAAAAGATAAAGTTACGTAGATAGAAAGGAAACGTTGCGTAAGGTGTTGACACGAGAGCAATTCGGACGACGTGCTCAAGAAACCAATCATATTGAGCGTGGACTTCGGCAAAAGCTTGCTTGACTTCGAGGGCTTCGGCATAGGTAGTTTTGCAACGTACAGGTGCCACCCAATCTACTCCGACCCTTTGTTGCATACGGTTGAAATAATGTTTACCAAAATTTTCTTCTTTGTGCCATGAAGATGCACGGATACCTGTGCGAATGGGGAATTCGGCCAGGCAAGCATTCGGCTTACACATGGGGTACATCAGAAATGTACATTCGACGACAGCTTTGCTCACGCTTGTCCTAGGCACTGTGTTGAAGATGATTAATGCGTGTTATTCATGTCTTTCGGAGAAAACTTAGCCGTAGTACCAATGATCACGGTTTTGTGCAAAAGTCGTGTGTGATCTGGTAACTGATTTATTTTGAGTGTGCGAATTTTCCCACTGACTCGTTTACTGCCGCTCATAAATTCATCGTCACACGAGGAATGCCGTTGGCTTGTAGATTGGTCTTGTATGCATATATGTATCTTCTTGCGGCATGACAACCGGAGATTAGTGGCGTCTCGTACGAGCTTAGCTTTCTATGGGTTCTGGGTTGGATCCGTTACAATGATCTGGATCTGAGGATGGCTCTCATAAAACAGCGCAGATGTCCCGTCTCTCATCAGAAATCCCCCAGTTCTGCCCGCCATGTCCTCACTTACCAACCACGCTAACTGTCCCATCCTCGACTCCGGTGGCGCTCCAGGAAATCATTCCCTTGATTCCAGTCCAGGGCGTAACGCTGTCGACCTCGACAGCGACGCCAATGCCGTGTTCGATTGCTTCCGTACCCAACACCAGCCCGAGCCCTCCTCTTCCAACTCTTCAATCATATCCTGTAACCTCCCGCCAGCCCCACCCCCGTCCCCGTCCCCAGTGAGTCCCTCGCGCTGCAAACGCCTCGCGTCCGTCTTTTCCCGTCTCATAGCCCTTGCCTCCCCTCGCAAAGTGCGAAAGATGGCCTTCATGCGCCAGCAGCGGAGCATGGTCACGCACAACTCGGCCTACTCTGGCTCCTACGATACCGACCCCGGCTTGGCCAGCGACCTACCCTTTTCTCTTTCCCCGCCGCCCTTCCACTCTTCATTACTCTCCCTTTCGGACCACAACGCCGCTCCCCCCGCAGAACACAAACTCATCTCGTTTCCCTCCTGTTTCCGTGCCACCTCCAACCTCTTCACTCCCACATCCGTCCCTTTCCCCGCACCTCTACCTGCACCTCTGCCCGCACCTCTGCCCACACCTCTGCCCACCCGCAACCCGCGGCCGTTTTTTATAAAAAGGGCAAACCGCTCTGCCCGCCCCGTACAAGTCGTTCTACCCCCGAGCCCCTGCATACCTGCACCCACTCCTGGTGAAGCTGTCGCCTGACCCCGTTGCTCCCCGTCCCCCACTGTCCATGAAGAGTAAATTATGGCCTACAGAGGCCTTCATTACTGCAGAGACGTCGGGACAGGCCCATCATGATAGTTGTAGGCGAGCAATAAAAATAAACATTTCTTTCTTGTTTGTTCTAAAATCCCTGGCTGCTAAAATCAAAATATTGAAGAGGAGATGAAATAAATAGGTCATTGGTAGATGGCAGATAATGAATTTGAAGTGAGCTCGCAAGTATCTTGAAATGCTTTGGAGTAAAAGACCAGTTCATAGCTCTAGCAGACAGGTTCTCCCGTGCAGTTTATTGCTATGTAGTATTTAACTGATAATTGATTTAATAACGCTCTTCTACGTCGATACAGCTCTGAATCAAGGGCTCTAAGCATGTATGTGTCCGAGAGAATTAATCCAGGCGTCATACCTTGGTGACTTGCCTGAAAGTACAGTATACTCGTTACACTTCATCTCTTGCTCACTTACCGTCAGGCCTTGTATGCGCTTCCATCGACTCGCATCCAGCGTAGAGCCATCCGTGTGTATGTGGCGAGTTATATCTCATCCACAGAACAGAACAAGAATGAATACCAATCGTATTGACGGTGGCTTCGCACAAACAGACAAAGGATCAATCCACCAACCATGATTGGTGAGCAAACCCAGGTACCATTTGGCACGGCCGTCAAATAGTCAGTCGAACGACTAACAGGGTGTATGGCATTTATGCCGGCCGTAAGAAAGGTGGCCCTGCAGTATCTGCCTGCTTTGAGAAGTGGGGCATTACGCCGTCATCCCGAGTTTGTTTCCCGATCCAGGAAGGTCAGAGACTAGAATACTTACAGACACCTGACTTAAGCAGTACGTACATAAACCATTGACTCGGGCCGGACCAGGGGAGTCAAGGTGAACACATGCCAATACTGTTCATGGAGTGAAACAGAAGAGTCGACGAATAATGGAAATACTCGCACGGAATTGTGTACATGTCTCGAGCTGCTGTTTTACACGAATCGATGAATCAAACCGTTGTCGAATGGGTAGAACTTGAAGTAGACGTACCTTGAGGGAACTTGAACGAGTACAAAGCATCTTACGAACGTGACGCAGCCTAAATAGGGAGTGAAGTACAGTGCTTCTGTTCATGGCGTCCGGAGGCAAATTTTAGAGATATTCTGGTCCGGTATCCACAGGCTTCGGGTCAACGGCGCCAATCAAGGAATCAACTGACTATTTCCTTGAGCAAAATCAGAATCCGTTTCCTGCTTGAGTTTGCATTGTATAATGAAATTAGATCCGATTGTACGGGCAGGTCCCCTGACTCCTGAGCTCATAGCCAGGGCAATATCAGTGTAACGTTTTGCCTAAAATGGAACACGTCGGAATTGCACTCGACGAACCAGTTGATCTACCTGTCCCATTAGAACAAACATCGTTACTATACTGTGACCCGTTACGCAGAGTGGACAAGGCTCTGGTACTGCCAGTCATCTTCCATAGCGGGAACCCGAACCGCTACAATCAGTTTACTCATGTTTGGGCACAATTTGTAGTGGTATACTCAACGACACTAAGTCCCTGGAACTAGTGCAAGTCCTAGTATCGTCAAAACTTGCCTGTACTCCTACCTAGGGCTTTTTGTACATTGCATGATCCCGTGGCCCGTGGCTGAACTATGAGTAAGTGCGATGGGTGACGCCATCGCGTCTGCGCTCCATAAATATCCTGACATGATGCCGAGTGGCGAGAAATGGCACTTGTCTTTGCACGCAGAATTCGAAGTCCTGCTAGGAAATATCTCGCCATATGTTTGAATACCTCTTGCAGGGAGCTTCTGCGATTGCCATGCTCCTTAACATCACACTAGCTGGGTGCATCCAAAATGAGTCAATTACCCTGGGCCAATTCACAACTGTTCCATCTATTGACCAAGGCTACTGTCCCCAAACTACGCTCCGGAGGGTTCAGGGCCAGGCGCGTAAGACGGGTCTGAACGTGTGGCAGTGGCAGTGACACCCTACCCGTAGCTCAAGGATGTAACGCGGCTTGGGAAAATTTCCGTTCTGCATGAGGAACAGGATGACGGAGGTGGAAATGAGAGTCATGAACCACCACATAGCCTCTCATCACACCTACTTTCCACGGCCATTTCATCGAGTTTGCTTCTTGCCTCCCTCAGTCACGCTACTCTCACCGAAGTTTCTGACATCCTCCCTCATATCAAATTCGATTTGGCAATGCTGGAAACGTTATCGCAAATGGATTGACAGACAACGACAAAGTTAATGCGCTTCTCCTAGAAGCAGGCCCATCGTGAGTTCCAATGGTGACAGTGTGATTTATGTTCTGATTTTGATCAGTAATGACGGCGTTATCACATCTCAAGTCCCTTTCTTTGCTCCAGAGCTGACACAACCGTCACCTTACGATTGGAATTACACCACTACACCACAACCCGGCTTAGGAGGTCGAACCATCCCTTACCCTAGAGGTAGCATCTTAGGCGGCAGTAGTTCAACAAGTAGGTCCTTGTTTCTCTCTTACTTACCTTAATAGTCATCTCTCCTTTCAAGACTGGCTCGTATACACACGAGGATCAAGCGAGGATTTTGATCGGTACGCAAAGGTAACAGAGGACCAAGGCTGGTCATGAAAAAGCATTCTACCTTATTTCAAGAAGAGCGAAAAGTGGACTGCACCTGTTGACAACCACAACATCACTGGTCAATTCAACTCAGTTGTTCATGGCTTCAAGGGCGAAGTCTCCGTCAGCCTCGCGGGCTTTCCCTCACCCATCGTCAGCGCGTCATTGAGGCGACTTCACAGGCTGGTAATGACTTCAAATTCAACCTGGACTTCAACTCTGGTAAACCTCTTGGTCTCGGCTGGTCGCAAAACACTATCAAAGACGGTGTCCGGAGTTCTTCTGCAACTGCATATTTGACTCCACGATTCATGCAACGCAAAAACCTGTATGTCGTGGTGAATGCCCAGGTATCACGAGTGCTTCAGACGAGCCATGGGAAAATTCCAGCTTTTCGTAGTGTTGAATTTCGCCAGAGTTCTGGAGGTTCGTGGTTTGCGCTAATTATCATACCCATTTCTCATCAGAATCCCTACAGGACCTTTGAAAACTGTCACCGCTACGAAGGAAGTTATCTTCTCTGCCGGTACCATTGGCTCTCCTCATATTCTTCTCAACTCTGGAATTGGCGACTCCAAGGTCCTCAAATCTGTAGGAGTTGAACCCCTTGTTGATCTGCCCGATGTTGGACAGAACCTTGCCGATCACTCTGTCATCAGTAATCCCTGGCTTGGTGAGTACTCATTTTTTACTTTCTAAACACCATGACGCTGAGAAGGGATAACAAGTCAACTCTAACAACACCTTTGAAACCCTTCGAAGAAGCCAAAAATTAAAGGATGATCCTTTCTCTCAGTGGCAAACGAATAAGACGGTTCCCTATGTCAATACCATTCTCGATCATATTGCATTTGTTCGCTTGAACAAATCCTTGGTCCCAAAACAGGACCCTGCGGCAGGCCCCAATACCACTCACTACGAGGTCTCGTATCTGTAGGTACAGTCATCCTTGATATTTGCTCATACGCCGATTTCCTTTCACAGAACGGCTTTCCTCCTGGATCCACTCCTCTGACTGGAAACTTCCTCACCATGACTACTATCGTTGTATCGCCAAGTTCCCGAGGATCGATCACTTTGAAGTCCAGCAATCGGTTCGATGCTCCGGTCATTGTTCCCGTCCTCCTTAGGACTGACTTTGATAAACTTGTCATGCGAGAGGCCGTAAAGGGAGCCAGCATATTCGTACAGGCCCCTGCATGGTCTGGCTATGTTTTCGGCCCCGCAGGTGTTTTTGCAGATGCGGTAGATTCCGCTTCCATTGACTCGTATGCAGCCAAGAATGCTGGCACGTTGTTCCATCCTGTTGGCACGTCCAGCATGACTCCCGAAGGCGCGAAAAACGGAGTGACGAATCCAGATTTGTCAGTCAAGAAGGTCACAGGTCTTCGAGTTATTGACGTTTCCGTACTCGTATATTCTGATTGTTCATACTTGCCCTAGTCTTCTCATGAGTCCTATTTAGCCTTTCGTCCCCTCAGCACACACTCAAGCACCGGCGTACGCTATTGGAGAACGTGCGTCTGAATTGATCAAGTTTCATTACAAGATATGACCTACTGTCTTCTCAAACAATCCAATGCATCTGGACAAGGTCCTAGCCAAGTTCTCGTTCAACCTGACACTTCCTCAAAGTTATCATTCTTTAATTTACATCGACGGAATTTAGTCCCTTGCTTTCAAGGTTTCGCACTTACTACAATAGGTCTTGTCCCCTGTATAATGGTTCATTTCTAAGAATAGCAATAATTAGTTCATTTGTGAATATTCATCACCTATAAGAATTCTGATAAACAGGTGTATACGTAAAAATGTTGGAGACCATTGCATGGTACAACAGGCAGTCACTGTATCTCTGTCGTTCATGTTGACAGTTGTCGATCAAGTTATTAAGTTCGTCTCTCTTATATATGTCTGATTGTTGAATGTAATTCAATGAATATATCTATTGTACACTACGGATGATTCCGAGGTCTACTTTAGTAGACTGAGGTTTTACTACCTGCTTTGGCGCGCATTTTGTCCTCGAAATTTGTGCCCCTCACGTGATCTCGGCAGTTGCCGTTCTCTTCCTCTACTGGCTATGTCCTCGATATTTGCTCCCTTTCGGCTATCTTTACCGGCTATTACTACTGGCTATTACTACCATGTCTTCGATATTTGCTCCCTTTCGGCTATCTTTACCGGCTATTACTACCGGCTATTACTACCATGTCCTCGATATTTGCTCCCTTTCGGCTATCTTTACCGGCTATTACTACCGGCTATTACTGCCATGTCCTCGATATTTGCTCCCTTTCGGCTATCTCTACCGGCTATTATGTTCATCCTCATGTTGAAAAATCCTTGTGTTTTCTTTATATACACATATATATAATTTTCTTGTGTTGAGCACATTATTGTGTTTATTTCACCAAGTCGATGGATTATATATACGAATGTGTTTTTTATTTTTATTTGTTTGTTTTGCTATCCTTTATCTTGATTTATTTTCATTTGTTTCCTGTTTGTATATTTTTATTGTGTATGTAATTTGTTATGTTTTCTGTCGGATGTGAGAATGTTTCATTATTTCTGTCAGGGGACTCCTCATTTCTTCC
Source organism: Macrolepiota albuminosa (assembly GCA_027475525.1). Taxonomy (NCBI): domain Eukaryota; kingdom Fungi; phylum Basidiomycota; class Agaricomycetes; order Agaricales; family Agaricaceae; genus Macrolepiota; species Macrolepiota albuminosa. The sequence goes on along the minus strand of JAMWFC010000049.1, from coordinate 6,223,451 downwards.
TTTTCTCACTCCTTATCTCTTCACTCTCCTTCCATTCATTCTCTTATTTCTTCTGACATTATTTCATTTTACTGTTTCTATTCTTTCAACACTATCTGTCAGTACCACTCTCAGCCCTTGAGATGCTCTGGTTCTTTAGCCACCATTCAGACAAGTGTGGGCCCACTCAGCACCGCTTCCAGACCGCTTATATAAGCCAGAGTTTGCCAAAGTTTGCCCCTTATTTGTACAAGTGTTTGTGTAGGCAATTTTCGAGTTTTTAAGGTTTTGTTGTACTGTACAGTTGTTTCCCATGCTTCAGAGGCCCCAGAAGCGTCCAACCTGGCATAGGAAATCCCTAGACTTGTTCTCTTTGGATCTCCCTCTGCCAGGTGAGTAGCTACCTTGATATTGTCAGTATATATTCTAATACACTTTGGATCTCCCTCTGCCAGCTGTGTGACTGACCACAGCCTCTAGAGGTCGCCCTTACAATTTCTTTGCTCCAGCAGTCATTTACATCGTCGATAGATGAATCGTTATATTACGATAACATAATCTACCTACACTAGATAGGTAGCTATTGACTTGTCAGCAGGAATGAAATATTATTGAACTAATGAACTGGTGAACAACAAAAGTGAATAAAATATGTACAAGTTGGGGTCGTGTCAAAAGAAAATAGAAATAAATTCCTGGCCGCTGGTTATGTAAGTTGACATTATGTAAGTTGCTGCTCTGTAAGCTGTTGCTCCAGCTATGGTTTATGTAAGCCATCGCTCCAGCTGCGGTTTATGTAAGCCTTCACGGTTGTTTGTTTGTGATATTACATTTGCAGGCAAATGCAGTGTATTTGGTAATATGATGATGCGGGAATACTATAAAAGCGACTAAAACGAGAAGGATCGGTGGATGAGGGAGAAACAAAATACGGGTCCAGTGGACTCGTTAGGGAAGGAAGCAGGACGACAATATAGTCAGACCCAAGCAAGTGTCTGTGAATCGTAGTCGAAACTATATGCGATTGGCAAAGATCAACGAGGCCGTTATTGACAATGTGACAAAACGAATGTGATCCAAGTGTCGTGGTCGCAATTGAAGGCTTTTTGATCGATGTAATCATTGGTTGCCGTTGCCTGATGCGTCTACGTCCATTCTGTTCTGGCCCTTGTCTGAAATGTCTCTCAGCTTTCTCTTCAGTTTGTTCTTGGTCTCTTCGTTGGATACTATGTTCTGTGGGGTGTTTATCAGTGTGTTTACTGTGTTGCTTTGTTGCTCACTTTTATGAAGCTAGACCGGTGCTTGATAAGAGTCATGGATCTCAATACGAGAAGCATTTTGAGTTTTCCACCTGCCAGGTTAACAACCTGGAAAGATAGCTGGACAGAAACGAGGTCTCCCACTCAGAATCTTTCTGGCTTGTAATGTTCGTATCTTAAGTTTCCTTCAGTTTTGTGTGTTGCTCTATTGTGTTGTACTTACATTGTCCTGTTCCCTTCATTTACCTTCATCTTCAAAAATTGGACCACGTTGTCTTCGGTAATCATGAACCCTTTCTGCCTTATTTTCTCTGTGAGATTGTACAGGTCTACGTACATTGTATTGCTGCTGTGTCTTGATATCCTTCTAGTCTGTTGTGCTATCTGTGTATTCTTTATAGTATCAGGAAGTGATCAGTGAGTGCCTCAACTGTTTTCCTGTGTATGACATGACGTATCTTGGTTTACCTATCCCATACCCAACTCGTTTCCTTCCTATTGGCTTCGTCTTTTTTGGTATATGCACTTCGGTTGTTTGGTACCTTCTGTGCCTGTCATCTTGATGCTTCCCGTAGTCTGTTTCCAATGGTACATTAATTTCTGGCTTTGTTTCTGGCTTTGTTTTATCATCCTCAACTGTTCAGGAACAGACCTTGTGATGTTCCTCTGTCTCTCTTTCTTTGTCCTCTCATTTGTGAATCTCTAGTGCGTTGCCCTTCTGAGGTTATGGCTATTAAGGTACAACGTTACGAGTTGTGGATCTGTAATGCTTGTGCTCTATCTAAAAGGTCCCGCTGTGCCTTCTGTGAATCTTGTCTTACTGAATTTTTCATTCTACTTGATTTTATTTTGTTCGAAGAAAGGGATACACCGTTCTTTATGTTATACTGCCTTTCCCTCTTTGATGCAACGTGCAGCTTGCTGCTCTATATAAGTGTCTTTTGTCCACTGTCCTCGATAATCCCCTCTCTGCCTCCTCTTTTTTCTCTGTGTGTTTTGTGTCACCATACAAACCAATGCCTCCTCGCAAGATAAAGTCTGAAGAGAATAAGGCTCAGACACTTGTTGACCAACTCAAGACCATGTGTGTTTTATATTGGTGTCTTTGATTTTTTTTTTTTTTTTTAAAGAAAAAAACTTGTTATCCTCGGTGCAGGAGTGTGGATAGGTTGCAAGCGTGTGTACAGCTCTTTCAGTTCCGGTCGGTCTTGCTAATTTGCTTATTGTAGCATATTTGATAGCGTTTCTGTGGCGATAGCTTCTGGATCTGAAACAGGTGACCCATCTGCTGGGTGAGTACTCTTTTTGTGTTGTAATCTGTAGTGCTAATGTTCTTTAGGTCTATTGACGGCAGGTCGCCGTCTAAGCGAAAGGTTTCTGCCTTGCATGATGGGTTTGTGTGTTACTTGTTGTATTTGTGACTATCGTTTTACTTAATGTCTTGGTATCAGTTCTGTTAGTGTTCCTGCCACGCCGTCGCCCAAGAAAAAGAGGGCTGTGTCCATTCCGTCCGTTGATACACCTGTCATGTTTGTATCCCCGTTTTCCTTGTTACTTTGCTTGACTGCTGCTATGTAGTCGGGCTATGGCTGGATTGACTGCTGAAGATGTGACCTTGTCAAGTGGTTGTGCTGTGTATATGATTTATGATTTGTTCGCGTTCATGCACGGTTTGTCTTATGTTTTGCACTCTCAAGGCGCTCCCATACCATGACGGAGAAGGCTTTGTTTGCGAGCCAGTCAAGCCCTAAAATATCGCGTGCCAGAGCTGCGGCCAAGGCTGCTAGTCCAAATTTGGATGACAAATTTGCACCAAAAAAACTTGTTGAATTGTCTGACGATGACGATGATGACTTGCCTGTTGTGTCAGTGTGGATTGTTTCTTCTGTTATTTGCTTGTGCTCATTTTGTTCTTTTCGCTTTGGTATAGGATTGCTAAGCAGCCCGTACCTAGGCCGCTTGTTAAGAAGCCTCTTGTTGTCGCAGCAGGCGATGATAACGTCAACGATTGGGATGTTGCAGACAATAATAGCGACATGCTATCGGACTTTATTGTCAATGATAGTTCTGCTTCCGATTATGGATTGTCAGAAGATGGCGAGTCTCTCGTGCCTCCCGTCCCCATTTTGTCTGCTTTGGCTGCTCCACTTTTGATTGTCCGCTCGGATGCTGTTGAACCATATGTTTATTTTATTTTATTTTATTTTATTCCCTTTATCTCTGTACCTCATTTGTTGATGTCTTGCTACAGCATTGATCCTTGTCTCGATCCTGTGGAAGAGCTTGCAGTGGATGCGGTCATGCAGCCTTCTATCCAAGAAAAGTTTATGGTGTCGACTTATCAAGGACTGCCGTTCCTTAAGTGCGGACCAACGTCTACTATTTTGCTTGCATTTATTCAACTTGTCAACAGGAAACAACTCGTAATCCAGCCTTTTGGATATGACAAAATGAACAGTGATAGTAAAATCTGTTACGCGCGCATTGGTGTTGTTGCTGAGCATATGAATGAAGACAATTGGACATGTGTTTTGCTTATTGTTTTGTATTTTTTTTTCTGTTCTTATGTATGACTCTTTAAATAGTTTGTTGTCGGCTTCTCTTTTATTCAATTGTCATGCCTTTTACATTAACTTGGCCAGGACTGACCCTGTCCAACTCAACGCCCCAAAGCAGCAATTGGCTCTTTGGGATTTGACGGGTCCCTTCTGTGTCTGTATTACCTCTGGAGTGGTAACTGCCTCACATTTATTTGACAGTTCTGTTCTTGTTGGGAGTCCGTCTGACAAGTATGGTCAGCATCGTATCGAGATTGTTGAATTCCATCAGGAGTCTCTTTGCCAGTTTGCTGTTTTGGGTTGTGTTTTCAACCTCCTGGACGGTGTTCGAGGTACTCTTTCTGGTAATGGTGTGGCATTTGTTACTCGAGGTGAGGGTAAAACCCCTACATACAATGTTGGTGAGTCGTGTTTCGTTGTTTTGTTGGTTCTGCGTTTGATGTGACTTCAGACGGTGGGTATGCGACTCCCAAGTCCAAGAGGCCCTCCGGTATAAAGAGTAACTCAATGTTTACCGAGATGGATGCTCCTGTGTTCAAATTGGCTGGGGTTGCCAATCTGTACAAGCTGGTTGTTGAGTTTGATCACAAAGGTTCCTGTTAGGCTCATTTCCAGATGATGGTGTTCTAACATTTTCTCAGTACCTGTATATGATGGCAGGGTAGAAACTGGTCAACCATTCTGTTTTACGCCCAGTGACTTTGATACTCTTCCTTCTTGGCATCCATACGAAAACAACAATGTTGAGGTTCCAGAAAGTTCTGTCGTCAGTGTTGGTTTCAGTGCCAACTGGTATGAGTCCGGTGGTCACAAGTACGTTGGTGTTCGTTGTGTTTGGATATGTTCTCACGTTTTTCAGGTATCTCACCTTGAACTTGCTGTTTGTCATTGTGTTGCACGACCCTACTTACGTGATGCGTCTTGTTGAACCTGCTCCTGTGGTGGACCGTGCCGGTGCCACTAAGGGGAAGGCCAAGTCCAAGGCACGCAAGTAGTTCCTGCTTTCACTGCTCCTTCTGTCTTTGCTGGTTGACTGCCAAAAAAAATATATATATATATATATATATATTATTCAGCGACCTTCCACATGGGAGGCAGGTGGGCGTATGTGACCTCAGTTGTGACCTTAGCCATCTAGCTAGCCATCGGATGTTTACTTGTTACCTTGAGCAGTCGTTTTTGTGTTGCGTTGTTTTGAGATAGTCTCAATATAGACTTTTTGAGCCGTTGTCTGTTTGACCGTTTGTTCACTGAGTGAATCTTTCGTCACATTACCTTCAGTGGTATTTACTGTGTTAATGCTTGTTTATGTAGGCTGTCGCTCCAGCAATGGTTTATATAAGCTGTTGCTCCAGCAGTGGATTATGTAAGCTGTTGCTCTAGCAGTAGTTTATATAAGCTGTTGCTCCAGCAGTGGATTATGTAAGCTATTGCTCTAGCGGTGGTTTATGTAAGCTGTCACTCCAGCAATGGTTTATATAAGCCGCTACTCTGGACATGGTTTATATAAGCTATCACTCACTTTGATGGTTTTGAGCTATGACGTAATGTTAGATCAGGTGACCATATTGATGGTTGCTTCATATGTAACTTGTTTTGTACTCGTGCGTTGATTTCAACGATGATATTGTTTGTGTACGGTGCCTGGCTATTAGTCTGTATATTGCTCGTTGTTTTAAAACATGCGTCATTCACAAGGTATGCATGTATCTAATTTAGCGCAACATCTCTCATGTACGGTTGATAGGGGGCCTACAGTAATTCAACATGCGTGCTCTCAATACTTATGTGTTCTGTCGAATGCCAAGCAATGCTCAATCTGTGACACTAAACGATGCTATCATACCTATACAGAATGGCATACTACTATACGGATTGATACAAACACAAATCAGTGTACATGTTTCCTTGCGATTCGAGACTCTATGGGCACCAGGACACACACACATTGGATATTTCCCTTTTTTAGGGTCAACATACCTAATCAGTGCTATGTTTTTTGTCGGTTCTATATGCCCTGGTTATATTATTGTAGAGTTTTGACTGTTCCCACGACGTTCAAACAATGCAGGATAACGTGACTTTTTGTGATGCGATCCCTCATGTCCTGTCACAATTTTCTAGCATGCCTGCATTGATGCCACCTAGGTCCTATGTTGTGTAACCACGCGATGAGGAACAATGTATGTAATGTTGCATTTGCTATCAAAACTTTACTGCATGGATACCGTTTGCCTGATACATGGCCTTGTTTGGACCAACACATTGTTATTAGCTCAACCCTTTCTGCAGTAAAATCATTTGTGGTACCTGGGCTTAGAATATTAGGGTATTCACATCTATTTGCATCTAGAGCTTACCGTAGGAGTGGTCGATTGTCTGCGTGCAAGTCCCTTGGACGTCAAAGATCGCTTCGTAAACCTAAACGTGTCCTCAGACCTATAGGCGGTGGTAAAACTTATGCGTTCTCCTTTGCACAAGTAGATACGTACATCGACGCGAGTCAGGGCAAACACAACCCGCGGCACGTATTCAAATTCATCAATCATGCAGATGATGTTGGTTTGCTGTCGTACCCGATTACTGCAGGGTACGTGCATGCTAGGCTGCCTTTGTCTACCCTTTCACAACATCTCACATTGAAGCAGCTACGATCCGTAGCACGTATACATGGGATTGCGCTCCCTAAGCATTTTAGAGCGTCACATCCAAGTGATTTGTTTAATTCTCACAGTTGCTCAAAATGTGTTAGTTGGTCTACTGTATTGACGGCTGATCTCAGTTCACAAGCAAGAAACACGCTAAGACGCTCCGTGGTGCGTAATCAAAAGCATGAAGTTGTTCTTGAGGCAGATGTTCGGGGCCCTGACAAGCCCAAATTTCCTCCTGCGCCTCTTACACCAAGCCTAACTACTCAAATCATACACAACTTTTGCAACAAAACAGGTCCAGCACAATTAGAAGAAAGCGGTTGTGCTGTTTGTGGTTTGCTGCGCCCAGTTAAGGATATGCATACTCTAAAAAGTATGAAAGGGTTTCTCGGTGTGTTATCTGCCAAAGGAGTTACCAGAGTGGAGAGGCGTTCAGGAACGGAATCTGTGAGAGAAATAAAAGGCCTGGTGTTGGATCATAGATGCAATTCTGTCTGTTCAGAGTGCAGGATCCCATTGTTGAAGGGCAAAGTTCCTAAGTATGCACTTGCAAACAGTTTTTGGATTGGTGCTGTTCCAGTTGTTTTATCCCGTTTAAATTGGGTTGAACAGCTCCTTGTCGCCAAAGTACGCAGGTCTCTCTGTTTCACACATGTGTCGTCCTCGGGTCTCAGCAAAATGAACGCACATTTGATCGCTTTTGAATCTCCCGTTGAAAAGGTTTACCATGTACTGCCTCCTCCGAGGGCTGACATGGATGATGTTTTAGCTATTCTATTTACAGGGCCTTGTCAGCCTACTGAGGAAGATCTCAAACGATTGCCTTTGCTCGTCCGCCAAAACGCTGTGAAGCAGGCATTGGAATGGCTCAAGCTTAATCATTCTGCTTATACGGACATTGAAATATGCGATAGCAATCTTGACGACTATCCAGAAGATACACCACCAGTAAAGATCGTTTACAAAGAGTCTCTGGAGGAAAACAGAACAGTTGACCCTGCCGTTTACAAAGTTGATGGAGATAATGGGGTATCAGCCGGGGATTGTCCTTTTGTCGTGCATGGACTGACGGGTGAGAGCCTATCAGCAAAAACAAAAGATGAGCTTAAAGGTATTGCTTTAAAGCACTGGCACTCCAATGGCAAAGCACTGCTAGTTGGACATTCATCCCGTCCGGTTAATTGGATGAAGGACGCAACTGTTTATCCTCAAATGTTTCCCTGGTTGTTTCCATATGGCTTTGGGGGTCCAGGCTGTGTAAAAGGCTGTATCTCTGTTAAGGTTCACAAAGGCAATCTCCTCATGTATCATGATAAGCGGTTCCAGAGAGATACTGGCTTTCCCTTTGCGGCATTTAGTCACAAGCAGATCAGAGCCGCAACTACAGGGGGGTTTCTGGCGATTGAAAGAAACAACTTTGCTCATATTGCTGAACGCATAGCAAGTCTTGATGTGGAATTACTCAGAAGTATGGCTGATCGTATGGCCAAAGACGAGATTATCAAGCCCACAAACCAGGAGGAACAGAAATGTTTCAAAGTTATTGAAGACGTTGATGCTGTGTTGGGCCGGATTGACGGGTCTCCAATAACAAAAAAGCATATGAGAAACGAGATATAGTCATTAGTGATTGACAAAGGCGCGCCTTCTTGGTTTATAATGTTGTTGTCTGTGGATATCAGACACCCTATATGTCTGTACTATGCTGGTGATAATATAAAGTTTGAACCTGATATATTATTACCTTCTGACACTGCATATCGACTTATTGCATGTAATCCTGTTGCAGGGGCCAGATTCTTTCATTTTATGGTGTCTGCTTTCATAAAGCACGTATTGGGTGTTGATACTGAACATGAAGGCTTGTATGGTCACACGTCTGCATACTACGGTGATGACGCCCAAAGTTTGGTCAGCAACAAATGTAACAAAAGTGTTACCGTACCAAGAGTGTGCGTTGGGCGCGCTAAAAGTGATTTGAGGAGTCCCGGGCAGGTCCCAGAGAACGCGTCTGTGAAAAAGGGTAAAAGTCGGTAACGGCGGTCAGCAAGTGTCAAGCGCTAAGGTAAAGCGCCTAAGGAAAATGCGGTAAGTGAACACGGCAAAGGTAAGCGGCAAGAGTCCGATAAGCTTAGCGAGGTCTAAGCGTCGATAGTGCCTGCCGTAGTTGCAAGGCGCGAGTATGTCGAGTATTGGCGAACGTCTGCAACTGCCGATGAGTTTGACGTTGCCGACCGTAGCGTAAATGAGCTCTTGAGCGTAAGGGAGACTGAGGAAAGGGGGAAACTGTGGTCTATTCGTCTCTTGTCCTATGTACAAGTCGGTAAGTACTTTTATACTACAATGAGTTCGCCGTCGCCAGTGGCTAATGACGCCAGAGTGCGGTAAACTGGAAAATTTCAAAGAGGTAGCTCCAACGGTTTCAGATCCCTACCGTCCATTCAAGAGCCTTAGCGACGCCAGGCGACAGATCGCGAAGCTAAACCATCACTCCATCACCCTTCTGTCCGTCAGAGCACCTAAGCGATGTCAGGCGCCAAATCGAGACGCTAAGCGGTGTCAGACGCCAAGGTCAAACGCCAAGCTGTCCGTCAGTTTTTGATAGATCATCAGGCTTCTCGCTAAGCGCTGTCATCAGTGACTGATGCCATCTGTCAGTTGTCATTCCTGCTGCCGTCGGCACTATCATTGATCGGATCTGCTTCTTGCCGTGTCTGGCCGTCGGGAATGGCTTAAAATAGGTAAAACGCGTGCGCCAAGTTCGGAACGAGTGCGGCAAGGTTTCCGGAGCCGGTGCCGAGCCTGCCGTTGATGCGCCTAACCTGTATGGGGTCCTATCAACGGGACAGTCAAGCAGCAAGGTAGACTTACCTTGCATCTGCATATGCTGCTTTGGCTTCATGGAAGTCTATCATCTGAGGAAGCTCGTCGGAAAATCATGGACCACTCATCTGATTTTTAGAGGGCCCTAGTGGAATATCTGGAATCTGCCTTCACCGGCGACTTCCTTACTGGGACAATGGACAAAGTAATAGATAACATTGAAAAATCCAAGAAGATGCCAGAATATATTGATCCCACGCGGACGATGCCCCAGCCCCCTCCTCCCAATCATTTGTGTTGGAGTAAACAAGAAACTTCAATCAACAAACTCTCAGTACCAACAGCCCGTGATGCTTCTACGGACAATATACCTGATGCTGGTCAATCTGACCCTCAGGCACTGCCCCAGGAGTGTGTCGGATGTGAGGAGACATCTAATTGGTGGACTCAATTCTGTAACACTGTAGATGACATTGTATTTAGGTCAAATGTGCATACCTGCCATACATCATATAAGAAGGACGGAAGTAAAAAATTAGGCAAAGAGAATAAAGGGTGTCTAGACAACAAATGGGGCAGATGTAAGGCTCGGTTTCCCAAAGAACTCTTCCAACAGACTGAAGTCGACCCTCTAACAGGTGCGCTCAATATGCGTAAAGCGGAACCATGGCTGAATACATTCACCGCATCTTTGAGTTATTTGTTTAGATGCAACACTGATGTAACTAGTCTTCGTTCGGGAACGGCGGTCAGGGGTGTCCTTTTATATGTCACTAAATATATAACTAAATCATCGCTTAAAACGTACACAGCATTTGAGGCTGTTGGCACAGTGCTCACAAAATACCAAGATATTGTTAACAGACCTCTCCCACAGCAAGAAAAAGCAAGGTCTCTCATGACAAAAATGGCTAATGTAATGAGTGCAAAGTCAGAAATGGGTTCCCCGATGATATGTATGTACCTTCTTGGTAACCCCGATCATTACACCGACCATAAATTCACCAATCTTCATTGGCCCAGCTTCGTCCGCGAGGTCAAACGTGCTTGGCCCGACGATCAGCCAACTGACAGTTCATACGGATCTGACAAAATAGCGATCATCAGAAAGAAAGGCCGAGTGGTGGGACTATCTCCTGTGTTTGACTACATATACCATGGCATAGAATTGCGCAACATGACATTGTACAAATGGGCTTCTAGATGCGAACGAGTAAAATCAACTCGTAGAGGGAACAAAAGTTGCAAGTCTAAATCGGCCAACACGCTGACCGTCAACTTTACAGACGATCATCCCTTGTCGGACTCCCATGCTACCCTTGTATATCTGCCAGGGCAGAAGCGCATGCCCAATTTCATTGGTCCTACTCTTCCAAGGTGTGATAAAGGGGATAGAGATGAATACTGCCTCACAATGCTTACCTTATTCAAGCCTTGGCATTCAGGTGCTGATTTAAAAAACAAGTATGATTTATGGAGCATGGCATTCAACAACCATCATTTTACCAAAAGGCAACTGTGTCTTATGGCTAATATGAATATTAAGTATGAGTGTTTGGATGCCCGTGACGATTTCTATGCACAGTTGAAGCGAGGCGGTGTGGCATTCCCAGGAATGGACAATTCAGTTTCCAATGTCAGAGATACCGAACAAAAGGATCATAATGGACAATGAAGATAACGGACAACCTAAGGACTACGGGATAGACCTTGACTGTAGTAATGAGCTTGGCAAAACCAAACTAAAACGTCGGAGAGATATGGCTATTATGACTTCCACCATGACGAGCCTGAATTGGGATAAGCCTGTAATGGGCCAAACCTCCCCTGTTACAACGAAGCATTCACCTTCTGTGTCAGACATGCCCAGTACTTACTGGAGACATAAGATCAGTGAAACTCGTGCGTCCATACTAAAAGATAGGCAAAAAGACATGTCGTCTGTTCGTAAACAGCACATTGGAAGATCGGATGAACAAAACAAGCTGGGCATTGTGGAAGTATGTGATCGTAGTTTCCTAGAGAAAAAACATTTGAATATCAAATAGGAACCCACTATATCCGAAATTACTACCAGTTTCAATCTCAATGAGAAACAAACCAGAGCATTTAGAATAGTGGCTAACCACGCTGCCACTTCTAACCCTAAACAGTTGAGAATGTATATGGGGGGTATGGGGGGCACCGGGAAAACGCAGGTGCTTAAGGCGCTGTCCCAATACTTTGCAGCCCGTGGAGAATCTCATAGGTTTGCAGTGGTTGCTCCTACCGGCACCGCAGCATCATTGTTAGGTGGATCGACTTACCATTATCTGTTTGGAATTAATGATATGGTACGCGACTCTCCGGCACAACTGGCTCAAGTAAAGTCACGCCTTATCGGGGTGCAATATGTATTTTTTGACGAAGTGTCCATGTTGTCTTGCAGGGATATGTACAAGATATCAGCGTGCCTTGCTCAGATTACAGGTCTGTCACACCTCCCTTTTGGTGGTATGAACATGGTGTTTGCTGGCGATTTTGCTCAGCTGCTGCCAGTAACTGGCCGTGAGAATGCAGCGCTGTACAGTCGCAGTGTGGGTATGCGATCTATAGATCTGAACAAACAAAAGGCTGCATTGGGTAAAGCAGTTTGGCACCAGGTTACTACAGTAGTCATATTGAGACAGAATATGAGACAGACAATGCAAAGTCCAGACAACAAATCCTTTAGAACGGCCCTTGCTAACATGAGGTATCAAGCATGCACCAAAGACAATATCCAGTTCCTGGAGTCTCGGCAAGTCTCCAATCTTTCAGACTCCTCGCTTCTCAATGATGACTTCCGTAATGTGTCTATCATAACAGCACACAACATAGATAAAGATGCTGTCAATGTGGTTGGAAGTAGCAGATTTGCCCTGGAGAGTGGACTCGAGCTGACAGATTTCTTTAGCGAAGATACTGTACTTGACAAGGGTGACGAGAGCACATGCCAAGGTAAAGGTCGAGGAGCATCAGGTAGAAACAGAGTTCCTCTACACTCCTCTATTCAGAATATTCTATGGGAGCAGCCTCCGTCATCCACATCTGGTCAAGTTGCAGGCAAACTGTCGCTATGTGTTGACTTACCTATTATCATTAAGACTAACATTGCCACCAAGCTCTGTATCACAAATGGTCAAGAAGGTTACGTATATGGATGGAAGTCATGTATGGGTTCTGTTGGTCAACGTATGATAGACACGCTGTTTGTAAAACTGAAGAATCCACCACATCACATACAAATAGAAGGTCTTCCTGAAGACATAGTACCAATAACTAGAAGCACTGTTTCGACTGAATGCAGTCTACCTAACGACCAAAAGATTACAATTTCGCGATCACAAATCGAAATACTCGTCAACTATGCTATAACCGATTACGCTAGCCAAGGGAAGACTAGGCCTTTTAATCCTGTTGACTTGTTCAAATGTCAATCCCATCAGGCTTACTATACAGCACTGTCCCGAAGCGCTACTGCAGCTGGCACTATTATAATACGTGGATTTGACAGAACCGTCATTCAAGGAAAAGCAACTGGCGCACTACGTCAGGAGTTCTGGGATTTAGAGTTGCTGGATGAGATAACGAGGCTGAGGTATGTAGGGAAGCTGCCAAAGGGTTTCCATGACGCTCCAAGATGGTCCGATTTGATAGCATCATTTAGACAATGCAAAAGTGACACATACTTTCCTCCTCATTTGCATCCATCCCTGAGATGGGGTAAAAACGATCAATTTGATGATTCAGGGTACATAGATATCAATTGGCATATAATATCAAGAGAGAGGCCGCTACAAGAAAGGCCATTGCCCAAAAACACTTTCATCCCTGCCAGAGGGGCCAAGGTATACAAGGATCCATGCAGCACAGGAAAACGGAAGATGCAGGAAGACATTGAGCATGGTCCAAGCAAACGCCAACGGTTGAGTCATGCAGATAGTCTGTCTATTTTGCAAGGTACTTGTCCCCCCTTTGCCTGTTCATGGAAGCTGAACAGTTGCGCATATGATTCTGTATTGTCTATTATATACAATTTATGGCAAGAAGATCCTCTAGAATGGTCTCAAAAGCTTAGTGCATTGAGCCTGCGTCTAAACAAACATCTAGTGAAGGATTTCCATAGTATCGCCCTGGGAGATCATGAGGCCCTTGAGGAGACCAGGGAATGGCTTCGGACCAAGCTGTCTCAGAGGAATCACAGAGAGTTCCCATTTGGTGAATACACGTCTGTACACTCTTTGATTAACAAACTATCTGTCAACATGTCAGATGTGCTTGATTTGTTTATGGTCTGTCCAGCTCACCATGCCACGGCCTGTCAGAGAGTGAAATCAAAATCACTAATGATCATACTGACGCCAGGAAGACCATCTATTCGTGAGCATGTTGATGACTTTTGGTGCTATACAAGCACAAGGTGTGATTCATGTGCGAGACGACTAATCAAGGTTTCTCAGTTTCTGATGGCCCCTCCGATTATCTATTTTGATATATCAAGTGTATCAGTTGACATGGATAAGAGGCTTGAAATCACGACCATTGATTCTTCGAGGGTGAGTAAGTACACACTAAAAGGAGTTATATATTTTGGCAACTCTTATTTTTCAAGCCATTATGTATCTTCATCTAATGAATCTTGGCATCATGACGGATTGACAACTGGATATAAAATGATAAAGAAAAGTGAATCTATGAGCTTGATTGATATGTCAAAGTGCAATTCCAGGACAGCCACGTTGGCTGTATACATCAGGAGAGATTGATCATGTCAATGGAAGTGATAGATTATGTAAATGACTGCTGGAGCATCAGCTTACATAACCTATTGATGGAGCATCAGCTTACATAAACTGTTGCTGTAGTGTCAGCTTACATAAACCGCTGCTGGAGCAGCTTACAACAGCAGGTTACTCTAGCGTGACATAAATATTGGATCGAGCATTTTTACCGTCTTCTGTGCGGTAAACAATTTACCAATCTTATTTGTTTCAGACACTGGATGTTGTACCGTCTTGTTTGATGGTATACATGATAATTGGACAAACAGACTAAAAAAAGGCGGTGACATAAACTACAACAAATAACAAATGCTATGACCGTTGGATTCGCTTAGCAGCTAGATTAAGTGAATGAGTACAATATCGACACCTGTACTGAGCAACTTACCAGGCCTGTCTGATGATTCGTCTTCACTGCTTGAGCTACTCGATTTATCACTTGCTTGGCTGGGACTACGGGGCGTATCTGTAGGAGCGAGAACGGGAGATTCGGGGGGGGTGTCACTGATATAACCGGCCTCGGGGCAGGCATTGTAAGTTTTTAATTCATCGACAGAAAATTCAACCCAGCAAGACAAGTCAGCGTCTTCTTCGCATTGGGGATTGAAATTTGTGAGTGTGACGCCAAGTTGGCGTGCAATCGTGGAATCCTGCCAAACATAACCATCAATGTACGGTGATAGGACCCTATACAGGTTAGGCGCATCAACGGCAGGCTCGGCACCGGCCCCGGAAACCTTGCCGCACTCGTTCCGAACTTAGCGCACGCGTTCTACCTATTTTAAGCCATTTCTGACGGCCGCGCATGGCAAGAAGCAGATCCAATCAGTGATAGCGCCGATCGGCAGACAGAATGACAACTGACAGATGGCATCAGTCACTGACGACAGCGCTTAGCGAGAAGTTTGATGATCTATCAAAAACTGACGGACAGCTTGGCGTTTGACCTTGGCGTCTGACACCGCTTACCGTCTCGATTTGGCGCCCAACGTCGCTTAGGTGTTTTGACAGACAGAAGGGTGATGGATTGATGGTTTAGCACCGCGATCTGCCGCCTGGTGGCGCCAAGGGTCCTCAAAGGACGGTAGGGATCGGAAACCGTTGGAGCAGCCCCTTTGAAATTTTCCAGTTTACCGCACTCTGGCGTCATTAGCCACTGGCGACGGCAAACTCATTGTAGTATAAAAGTACTTACCGACTTGTACATAGAGCAGAACAATAGACCAGAGTTTCCCCCACTTACTTCAGTCTCACTTACGCTCAAGAGCTCATTTACGCTACGGTCGGCAACGTCAAAACTCATCGGCAGTTGCAGACGCTCGCCAACACTCGACATACTCGCGCCTTGCAACTACGGCAGGCATTATCGACGCTTAGACTTCGCTAAGCATATCGTGCTCTTGCCGCTCACATTGCCATGTTCACTTACCGCATTTTCCTTAGGCGCTTTACCTTAGCGCTTGACACTTGCCGACCCCGTTACCGATTTTCCTCATTTTTATAGGCACGTTCTCTGGGACCTGCCCGGGACTCCTCAAATTACTTTTAGCGCGCCCAACGCAAGCTCTTGGTCCGGTAACACTTTAAGTTGCATTTGTTGCTGACCAAAACTTTGGGCGTCATCAAATTGGAGCCCACCGCGAGGGATCTCTAGGGCAGAATTCCGCCAGAAACCCGTCTTCAGCGTAGGCGCCGTCTGCTAGAGCAGTCGGCAGAAGGCATTGCTCCTTCTCACCCATCAACTCCACAACCACCTGGTGCCTTACCGGGTCTCTCTCTCGCACAGGAACTACAGAACGCCACTGTAGACGCTTTTCCTGATCTCTTCCCGCATTCCCTCGATTATAGTGCCGACGACCCCTTAGCGTCGCCCTTTACTTTGCCGCAATCAGTTACCCCCATCACTCCTTTAACACCGCTTTCACAACTCGTCATTTCGCTCACCCCGTCGCCAATATCAAGAACCCCTTCCCCACAACCGCTAACCGAACTCGCCAACCCAGTCGCTATGGAACAACAAGTTCAGCGCATGCCGCCACGCAACCACTTCTCGGCACCGAAATGGGACGAGACCAAGCCACGGGAGCTCTCCCAGTATTTCAAGGAGTTGGAGTATCTATTCAGAGATTGTAACATTACCGACCACACGCAGATGAAGGAGTACGCGGCAAGATACGTATCATATGACACGGCAGAGACGTGGACAGGTTTGACCGAGTTTGCCGCCTTTGTTCCTGCCGCCCCACCCGTTCCAGCCCAAGGCGCTTCGTATGAGGACTGGAAGACAGCAGTGATCCAGCTGTACCCTGGCGCTGAGGAGGCTACCCGATACACGGTAAACGAGCTCCAGAAACTAGTACAGGAATCTTTCGACAGTGGCACATCGTCTCTTGGCGCATTCTCCACGTATTACCGCGAGTTCCAGAAGATCGCTAGGTGGTTAGTACAAAACGGCAAGCTCTATATCAATGAGGAGCGTCGCCTGTTCCAGCAGGGCATCCCGACTTCACTGTGGACTCGTATTGCCCGTCGCCTAGAGATAGTTCATCAGGCTCACCACCCAGACGAGCCCTATAACGTTGCCGACGTCTTTGAAGCAGGTAAATGGGTTCTCAAGGGCACGGACACTGGCGTTGGTATACAACGCGCTAGGACGAGCCCACCCCCTGAGCGAACTAATGGTATAATTCCCATCCCGCCTCCTGCTACCGACTTCGTTAAGAAAGAGGAACTCAATGCTGCCATTACCGCTGCCGTCGCATCCGCCATGACTCGCATCGAAACTATGATTACCACCAACCTGACCGCTAACCGACCCGCTAACGTTCCCGCACCTGGCCCTTGCCACTTCTGTGGGGAAATTGGCCACACTATGACTCGAGGACGCTGCGCTACCCTCGAAAACTATATTCGGCAAGGGAGAATTCGAAGGGCTATCGACGGCAAGATAGTTCTTACCTCTGGCGCCACCATTCCCAACTACCCCGACAAGAAGTCCTTCCAGGAGAGAGTTGATGAATGGCATAGGCGCAACCCAGGACAAATCGTTACCGGCACGCTATCTGGCAACGCCAACCCCGACCCTGAACAGGCAACGCAACAGCAGATGATCCACGAGGTCCTACATTTTGACAGCGTTGGCGACCGCCCTACTTTTTCGCGGGAAGAGCGGATCGCTAAGCTCCAGCAGGAATTGGATTCGCTTAAGAATCAGGTGTTTGATGGGGTTGAAGTTAAGCAGCCCAAACAGCCTCTTAAAGGATATAAGCCGATGCCTCCCGCTAGCAAGTTACCGACACCTGCTCCTGCCGCACCGCCTGCTACTGCCCCTGCTCCTGCTCCAGAACCCTCGTCGTCCGCTACCGCTCCCGAACCGCCTTTGCCGCCTCTCCATCCTTACTCAGGGATTCCCGACCGATATCATGCTCCCGCCCAACGAAACTTTGCCGCTCCCGAGAAACGTCCTGAGGGTGGCTACCGACCTACCGCGCCAATTTTCGACATAGAGAAATCTAACCACGTTTTTAACCGTATCATGAAAACCGCCGTCACCTTGTCAGTAGAAGAACTTTGTAGTATTGCTCCCGACGTCCGCAACCAGGTCAAAACGGCAGTCACTCCCCGACGACCCTTGGCGACAGCCGTTGCCGAGGTTGATGAACTCGACGACGCGCTTCCTGGTTTCTCTGTTACCATCAACTCTCCCGACACTGAAGACACTCTTGCCGACACCATCGCTAACGCCACTTCTGTGGACCCAGTGGAGACCTACCTTAGGTCAGTGGACCATGGAGAGGACCCCGCCATCCTTACCGTCGCTCAAGAATCGCACGCTATTCGGTCAGTAGCGCTAACCGTCGACAACAAGCACGAGGTAGAAGCGATTGTGGATAGCGGGTCTCAGATCATTTCTATGGCAGCGGAAGTCGCTAACGATCTAGGCCTCATTTATGACCCTACCGTTATATTAAACATGCAGAGCGCTAACGGTACAGTGGACAGATCTTTAGGCCTCGCCAAGAACGTGCCCTGCACCCTTGGTGACATCACTTTCTATCTTCAGATTCACATATTACGCTCCCCAGCATACGATTTATTACTTGGCAGACCTTTCGACGTCTTGGCGCGATCAGTCGTCAAGACAGTTACCGACGAGGAAACGACCCTCACAATTAGCGACCCCAATTCCGGAATCCGACGAACGGTGCCAACGTTC
Source organism: Macrolepiota albuminosa (assembly GCA_027475525.1). Taxonomy (NCBI): domain Eukaryota; kingdom Fungi; phylum Basidiomycota; class Agaricomycetes; order Agaricales; family Agaricaceae; genus Macrolepiota; species Macrolepiota albuminosa. Next base: position 6,205,163 of record JAMWFC010000049.1, on the reverse strand, counting down.
CCTAGGGGACAACGAAAAGGCGCCCTCGCCAAGCCACCGGAGTTTACCGACCAACACGCCAACGAACGACCCTACCGGTGTTTTCACAGACCATCGAGGAGGTGATTGGCGAAGATCACGGAGATGTGGCGCTAACGCTGGAATATGACCATTCAACTGGTCTTGTAACCGTTTTGTCTACTGCTTTTCTTGATCAAGATGTTTTAACTACTTTACCCACTACCGACGCAGAGCCTTCCCAGAAAAATCAAAACATTACCGACTCCTCTCTTGCCTACTTGTACCTTACCGCTTCCGAGTCTTTTCAAAATATTGCGTCTACCGATACTTATCTTACTACTCTTCCCGGGGCCTCAGCTCCTGCCGTTCTTGGACTTACCGCTCCTCAGGCTACAGTTCCCCTTTCCACTTCTGTATATAACCAAGCTAACGCTCCCAAAAGGAAAGGGGTTCAAGTTAAAAAGAAATATAAGCCAGTTGCGCTTAAAACAAAACCCATCGCTACGCACTCTCCCGAGACTTTCAGAATCGAGCGCCAGATCATTGGCGACCCTCTTGCCGACATACCGACCTTATCACCGAATCCGCCACCCTTTCAGCCCACAGGACGTTTTACCGCGGAACGCCAGCAGCAGTTCGCCAAGGAGCACGACACAGGATTTTTGACCAAAGATGAGTTGAACGTCCTTACCGATCTTGTCGCTAAGCAAGACAAAGCCTTCGCTTGGGAGGACTCAGAACGCGGCAGCCTACGTACAGACTTCTTTCCGCCTGTGGTGATCCCGACTATCCCTCACGTGCCGTGGACTGAGCACAACCGACCGCTACCGCCTGGGATCGAAGCCGAGGTCTGCCAGATCATTAGGACCAAGATACAGGCTGGCGTCTACGAGCCCTCAAATAGTTCTTACCGCTCCCGTTGGTTCTGCGTCCTCAAAAAGAACGGCAACCTCCGCATAGTCCACAGTCTCGAACCGCTGAATAGAGTTACTATACGACACTCTGGCGTACCGCCTTTCCCTGACCACTTTGCCGAGTCCTTTGCCGGGCGTATCTGTGGCGCCACCCTTGATCTCTACGTTGGCTACGACGAGCGCTTGATCCACCCTTCTTCCCGCGACCTCACTACGTTTCAAACTCCGTTTGGCGCACTGCGCCTAGTCACCTTACCGATGGGCTGGACAAACTCAGTCCCCATATTCCACGACGACATCACTTTCATCCTCCAACCCGAGATACCGCATAACGTCCTAAGCTTCATCGACGACGTTGGCGTCAAAGGCCCCAAAGACTGGCGACTCGTGAACGGCTTACCGGCGACCCATCCCGACAACTCCAACATTCGCTTAGCGCTATGGGACTTCTTCCAGCTGCTCAATCGAGTCCTCCAACGTATGAAGTATAGCGGTGGGACTTTTAGCGGTCACAAACTTCTCCTTTGCGCGCCAAGGTTCAAAATCCTTGGTCACATCTGCACTCCCGACGGTCGCGTTCCCGACGAGTCTCGCTTAGCACTCCTGGAGCGATGGGGCCCTTGCCGCGACTTATCTGAAGTTCGCGCCTTTCTTGGCACCGTTGGCGTTCTCAGGATCTTCGTCAAAAACTTTGCCCATCGCGCACATGCCCTTAACCGACTCACCCGCGCTAACGAGCCCTTCGAATATGGGCCAGACCAGGTTACCGCTCAACGAGACTTGGTAAAAGCCCTACAAGATGCCAAGCCCTTAGTCCCCATCGATTATACCTCTGCCGATCCTGTCATCTTGGCGGTGGATACCTCATACATTGCCGTTGGTTACTTTCTGTGCCAATGCCTTAGCGACAACAGGAAACAGCGACGCTACAACCGCTTTGGGTCGATCACGCTAAACGACCGGGAGTCTCGCTACAGTCAGCCTAAGCTAGAGCTCTATGGACTCTTCAAAGCCTTCCGGTCGCTAAAGATGTACTTGATTGGCGTGCGGAATCTGATTGTTGAAGTCGACGCTAGGTACATCAAGGGCATGCTGCAGAATCCTGATATCCAGCCGTCCGCTAGCATGAACCGGTGGGTAGTCGCCATCCTCATGTTTCACTTTGAGTTGGTACACGTCAAGAGCTCCTTCCACGGACCGGATGGACTTTCTAGGCGACCACGGCAGCCTGGCGACCCGGTAGTGGACCCTCAGGCTGATAGCGATTTCGAGGACTGGATCGACCGCTTACATGGTTTCGTGCACCTCATACAACAGCCAATTCCCTTACTACGACGGCAACAGCCTGCCAGCATCCTTCTACATCCCATTGTCCCTTACCGCCCCGAGACCTTTAGCGCACCCCTCACATTCTACACGGCAAGCATTTTCAGTCAAAATTCGCCTCCAGTAAAAGTCGTACAAGAGCCCCATCCGCTAAGAGAAGACAGTAGAAACCTGACCTACGATGCCGTCCCCCGATCCGCCAAAGCAAAGGCAGAAGACAGTCGCTTGTTAATCGTTGAACAATGGCTACAAGACCTTAAGCGACCCGCGAGCCTTACCGACGAACAATACGCGACCTTTATACGCTATGCTACACATTTCTTCTTTACCGACAACAGACTTTGGCGACGAAATCGAGATGGCGCTCACAAGCTGATCATCAAGCCAGAAGGTCGCTTACGAGTCTTGCGCGCTATGCATGACGAGCTAGGACATAGAGGTCTGTACGCTACTCGAGCTTCTCTGCTAGAACGATTTTGGTGGCCACACGCTAGCGCCGACATCGCCTGGTACATCAGCACTTGCCACCTCTGCCAAATCCAACAAACGCGCCAAGTGCTCATTCCGCCAACCGTTGCAACGCCAGCTCCACTCTTTAGCAAAATCTACGTCGACACCATGCATATGCCCAAGTCTGGTCGCTACAAGTACATCATTCAAGGTCGTTGCTCGCTAATCCACTGGCCTGAATTTCGAATGCTTCAAAGAGAAAATACCGAGGCGGTCGCCAAGTGGCTATTTGAGGACGTCATTTGCCGTTGGGGAGCGCTAAGAGAGATCGTCACGGATAACGGTGCGCCCATCATCAAAGCGCTAACTTACCTCGCCAAGAAATACAATATACACCACATTCGAGTATCTGGCTACAACAAACGCGCCAATGGCCTGGTGGAAAGACCACACTTTGACGTTCGGCAAGCGCTCTTCAAGGCAGTCGATGGCGACGGATCTCGTTGGAGCGAAGCGACGTATTCAGTATTCTGGTCGGAAAGAGTTACCATTCGTAAGCGCATGGGTTGTTCTCCCTATTACGCGGCTACTGGCACCCATCCTTTACTCCCTGCCGACATTATAGAAGCGACCTACCTTCAGCCTGCGCCAAACAGCATCTTAGCGACTACCGACCTTATCGCCAGACGAGCCATTGATCTTCAACGAAGGAAAGAGGATTTAGAGCGACTCCACGAGGTAGTCTTTAGCGCACGTCGCCAAGCAGCATTACGATTCGAGACCGAGCATAGCGCCACTATCAAGGATTACAACTTCCCGAGGGGCGCGCTAGTACTCATGCGCAACTCCAAAATTGAAACCTCATACAACAAGAAAATGCGCCCGCGCTATCTAGGACCTTTGGTAGTTATCGCTCGTAACCGTGGAGGCGCTTACGTGCTCTGTGAATTAGATGGTTCAGTACTGCATCGACCTGTTGCCGCTTTTCGCCTATTGCCATACCTCGCTAGAGAACAAATCGACTTGCCGCTTGAAGCGCTAGATATCGACACCACCAAGCTGAGAGAACTTGAAGAAACCGAACTATTGGACGATGATGACTTGCCGACTTTAGTTGAAGAAGAAGAAAACGATTAGAAAAGAATATATATTGATAAGCTCTTTCTTTCTATTACTTACTTTACTTATCTTTCTTGCCGATACTTACCATACTATATTCAACAGACAATTCCTTACGTAGTCAAGTCGCAGCGCTAGCGTGTCGCCAACGCTTAGCGCATTGCGCAACTCTCGCCAAGGGTTTTTCGCCATGATGATTTACTGAGCGTTTCCCTTTTCTCAAAAATTTGTCTAAGTCCCACACCTACTACTCCTCTTGCTAAAAACTTACTTTAGAACACTTACCGCTTGCTTTCTCGTTGCCATACATTTCTTGATCTCTGCCGTTGCGTTAACTCAGATTACTAGACTCATCCGTCCACTCGGCAAGGAGGCGGCAAAAACAAATATATATCGAAACGGCAAGAGAAAATATAAACAAGACGGCCTATCTACCCTAAGGTCCGTCAGTCATCATCCTCTGAAAGCGACATCGAGTCGTCGAGCGGCAAGAGATCGCCAACTTGCACGTGGTTGAGGGCCTGCCACTCTAGCGCCTCGTTGCAGTCCGCCTGGTACTCTTGAAGGGCGTCCATGCTACGAGTCAAATTGGCGTATCGAAGGCGAGAGGCCATGATTTGTTGCCGCACCCGCTCGCGCTCGCGACCCAGTACCGCTTGCATACTTGCCGCACGCGTCGCCATCCGCTCTATCACTTGAGGGGGGTACAAAGCCACCACCGGATAGACGAGGTCTTCCCCCAGCCACTCGTAAGTGTCGCCAGTGACTCTTGGCTGAGGCTGGGGGGTCCACGATGAAGGCCCACTCGAGCTTGTCCAAAGCTGCGTCGCCAAGTCACCTTCACTTACCCAGGGGGCGGCAGGCTCCACTGCCGGCAACTCCTGGGACTCGCCAGGGAAGTCCCGCAAAGTCTCTTCCATCGCCCCTTCGCCCTCTACCACCTCTTCTGCCACTGGCTCCCTAGCCGCGGTTCCCGCCTCGTCGTTTTCGCGTTGAGTCGCCAAGGTTTCTTCTTCACCCTCGGCGTCCTCAGTCCCTCCCGTTGCCGCCTTCTCGGCCTTCTCTTCATCCTCCATCTCCACATCTGCAGGGACCTCTTCCCGCTCCTCTGGTGGCGCCGAGTCGCCAACCGCTGCCCGCTCTCCCACCTCCTCCCCCCCGCCAAGGGACCTCGCCGCCAAATGGATGGGCGACAAGAGGCCACTTGGGCCTGCCTCGGAATCTTGAGGGGGCAGGCGACTCGCCGCTAATGCCCTCTGCAAGTCTTCCATCTCGGTGTCGCGAGGGGCTGGCGAGGGGGGAGGTGAAGAGACCACCCGAGGTCGCTTTGCCTTGCCCTTCCCTTTGCTGGGGGAAGGGGCTTGTCGTTTTGTGGGGACCGCAGTCCCTTGGCGCTCTCCGGCGCCACGATTGCCGACCGTTTCGTTTTCATCCCCTTGACGCGTCGGCAGCGCCAGGGAACTCTTGCTGATTAAGGCCGCGTCGCCAGCGGCCTGCTTCTTCCTCTCCCCCTCGACGAACTCCCGCGCCCTTCTTACGAGTACGGCACGCTTGAAAGTGCGCTCCACTACCGCGTCGGGAGCCCCACCGCGTTCACGACTCTTGGCGCCGTCCAAAGTGCAAGCTCGTTTTAGCGTCCCGCACCGGTAGCAGGGCTGGCCACCGGTGGGGTACCAACACCCCTCTGGGTCGTTGTCGGCCCAGCACTTGTCGCACTACAGAAGTGTTAACAAACGCGGTAAGAAGAGCTACAACCCTTACCGCTCCTTGGGAGTCCTTGAACTCCCGTCTTGCCGCCGGACTTGCCGTCTTCTTGTCCTTCATCTCCGGCAAGACCACCCCCGCCTCCAATCCTTCATCTAAAACCGCCTCATCTCGTCGCGCCACCAACAGACCCTTCAGCTCTGAGTCGCTAAAGGAGGTTTGTGTTGGTACCTGTCAACTAGCTGGTTAGCAGGGGAAGTACCTTGGCGCGACGAGCTTACCGCGTAGCGAGGGGCGGCAGCCTTACGAGACTTGAAATAGGATGAACAGCGGTCGCCAACAGTAAGAAAGGAGGAGACTTACCTTCTTTTTCAAAGTCTTGCCCGGCTTAACTGGGGAACCCATGCTGCTTGCCGGCAGTGCTGGGTTCTGGGCACTGCCGGCGCGGGAATCTTTACTCGACCCAGCGACTGCGGACTCCTGCCTTTTCGTAGCAGGCGCCTTCCCCTTGCCGACGACCTCCTCCTCACCAGTGACTTCGCGCCCTTCTTGCGCCTGGAGCCTTTCCTGGGCATCCCGTGACGCCTCGGCAAACGCTTCCTCACGAATGGCAGCCATCTCGGCATCAACCTGAAGGTTGGCGAGAGGCGCCAATACCTCTTGCTTACTGCTAGGAGACAAATCAGACCACAGCTAAAGTTAGAAATAACAATCAGAGATACTTACTCAGGCGCGGGAGCGCTTACCGTCATCGGCAAGGCGCCAGACAAAATATCCTCCAGTTCGTCCTCGATTGTCGGGACGGGAGGGGGCGCCTGGCAACTCGATCAGCTAGCGACACGGCAAGGACTGAAAGCACTCACAAAACGGGAGAAAGGCGCTAACCACTCAGCGCCACGATTGTCTACGTACCGCGCCCGGCACCACTCTCGCACCTCAATCTCCCGATCCCACCCAACGCCAAGTACTCGCACCTCATACCACCGCTCCAATAATCTCATTACGCCAACGACCAGATTTGCAGGCGCTTCGGCGCCAACACCCTCGATCCGCCGGATAAAGCGGTTCGCCTTGTCAATGTATGCGGAGGCAGCGTCTTGAGCCTCGCGGGACGGTACTGGGGGCGGAGTTGGAATTCGGAAGGACATATTTTAATTTCTGAGCGCCAGGTAAAAAGGGGGAGAAGAAACGAAGTCCAAACTCATGCGCCAGGACTATAAACTAAATCTCAAGAACGCACGGACCACTTGTCACAAAAGCGGTAACGGTAGCCTTATTTGGTGACTGAGGACAGTCAATTTTTCAGTTGGGGGGAGATGATAGGACCCTATACAGGTTAGGCGCATCAACGGCAGGCTCGGCACCGGCCCCGGAAACCTTGCCGCACTCGTTCCGAACTTAGCGCACGCGTTCTACCTATTTTAAGCCATTTCTGACGGCCGCGCACGGCAAGAAGCAGATCCAATCAGTGATAGCGCCGATCGGCAGACAGAATGACAACTGACAGATGGCATCAGTCACTGACGACAGCGCTTAGCGAGAAGTTTGATGATCTATCAAAAACTGACGGACAGCTTGGCGTTTGACCTTGGCGTCTGACACCGCTTACCGTCTCGATTTGGCGCCCAACGTCGCTTAGGTGTTTTGACAGACAGAAGGGTGATGGATTGATGGTTTAGCACCGCGATCTGCCGCCTGGTGGCGCCAAGGGTCCTCAAAGGACGGTAGGGATCGGAAACCGTTGGAGCAGCCCCTTTGAAATTTTCCAGTTTACCGCACTCTGGCGTCATTAGCCACTGGCGACGGCAAACTCATTGTAGTATAAAAGTACTTACCGACTTGTACATAGAGCAGAACAATAGACCAGAGTTTCCCCCACTTACTTCAGTCTCACTTACGCTCAAGAGCTCATTTACGCTACGGTCGGCAACGTCAAAACTCATCGGCAGTTGCAGACGCTCGCCAACACTCGACATACTCGCGCCTTGCAACTACGGCAGGCATTATCGACGCTTAGACTTCGCTAAGCATATCGTGCTCTTGCCGCTCACATTGCCATGTTCACTTACCGCATTTTCCTTAGGCGCTTTACCTTAGCGCTTGACACTTGCCGACCCCGTTACCGATTTTCCTCATTTTTATAGGCACGTTCTCTGGGACCTGCCCGGGACTCCTCAAATTACTTTTAGCACGCCCAACGCAAGCTCTTGGTCCGGTAACACTTTAAGTTGCATTTGTTGCTGACCAAAACTTTGGGCGTCATCAACGGATAAGCTGAGGAAGTATGAAAAAATGTCAGAACTTATATGCAGAAAACACTCACGGAAGTCAACTGTTGGAACTTTGCGAATAATGTATTGGCTGCCCCTCCAGGCAAATGTTAATTCAGCAGGATTGACATCAGAAGCACCAAGATGCGGATGGACAAGGGTGTACGCCTTCCAGGCAGGTCCGTCATATTGATATAAGTTGTTGACAGGGGTGTATCTGCGTCGGAACCGCGTATATGATTCAGCCATGCGATTTTTTTGTAGTGCATAAGTACACAAGCATGGATAGCCAGGAACCAAGACGATATGTGTTCAAGCGCAGGCAGACCCGTTATGATACTGCCATCGGACTCGCTTTCGAGTTCGTGATTGGAGAAGAACCAGTACATCAGCCTTCGTGCGCGGACCCGGTTTTTTACGGACACCTCAAAGGATCGAAGATCGCCGTTCCAAGCATGGTCCGAAGGCGCAAGTGCATCATGCAATTCAAAATAGTTGCATAAATGAAGAAGTATCAGCACGCCGTCCCATGAGTTTGTGTTCGGAACGTGACCATTGTCGTAATCTGCACATACGTGAATGGTATAAACAGATGTGACGATGACTTCACGTACCGTGATCGGTCACCGAATCGACGAGAACAAGGACGAAATACGTGAGGAGGCGCATCAGCACCGTGTCTGATGCGGGACCGTGGTCTGTGTTGGATATTGATGTCGAAGCGATGTAATGGTGATACAAGCCGATTATTGAGGCAGCGAGAGTCGATGTATTGTAGAAATGACCCCCACGGCATATTGTAGGCATTGGAGTAACTACGGCATGAGGCAAGCACGGGCACATGATGCTGTAATAATACATTATCAGTAAATAATACAAGGAAAAGAAATAATCAGTTGACAAACAGCATGGAACCTGGCTGCAGAACAAGGAGCTCGACGTCCCACTTTTCATCGTTTGGCTTTCTGGTGTAGAAATTGTTAACGTAAAGGTCCCATGCTCCGAAGTCATCGTAATTTCCAGATTTGGGCACCGCCACGAACCACAACTTCACGCCAGTCTCGATGAAGATGAACATAGCAAAACCATTGGCGTCAATGTGCCAGTAATGGTGGGTGCCACTGATGGAAGCAAGATTCCATCGCATATTGGAAATTGGATAAAAATCGTCCACTTTACAGTACCCGTGACCTTGAACTTTTCCCCAGACAGCCGAGTCGCTTGAGAATGGGAGGCATGGGAAAGTTTCTAGGGAGGCAGGGATATCCAAAGCACTTAATGATCTTGGGTACGAAGATTCTAGCGTCCTTAGAAGATCCCGAGGTGTCGCATGCTTTAAACGCTCGGTACCAGATATGGTGAAATCTGTGGGAAAAGGAATTAAAATTAAAGATAATAAAAATGTTACAAAGGAGCTTGAGCGTACCATGCACCTGGATAACATTGTCCAAGACGCATACGTCTGATAAGGAGCGTGCATTGAAACCTGGGTCAATATGCTGGTCCCCAATGACAAGAATACAAGAATGCGACGTTAAGGTTTTGGAGAGAGCAAGTGAAGAGGAAGAGTGATACTCGGTTTGAGTCATCACCTTCACAGATGAGGGTCGAACCCGATGGGCAACAGATGCGGCATACAATCTGCAAAACCAAACAAGGTCCCTGTCGAGCTACAGAGCAGTGAACGGAAGGCTACTAGAATGGAATAGAATATATACGCACATGAAATCTTGGTGTGTATTCAAACATCCCATCGCCGCCAGACAATGGTATATGTACGGTGTCCCCTTTGCGGAGAATCCATGGTTCTGAGAGATCAAGACAATTCAGAGCTTTGACGGTATGGCTATCCTCATCATCCTAAACCCAGAATCACAGCCAGTTGATCAACACATAGACAGTAACTCACCGTAGACTCAAGGGTCAGGTCAATGTAACCCTGATCCGTCTCAACATTTTCAAGGGGTGAAGCAACCGCCGTTCCCTCAGTGGAGTGGTTGGAGGAATCGCTATCGTTATCTGAGTCCATCGTGGGAGGCTCGCTAGCGCTATCAGAGTCTACATGAGCCTTACTCGTGTAGTTTTGTTTTCTCTTCCTAGGTGTCAAGGGTGCCATATTACGTTGCTTGTTTTTGGCCGCAATACGCGCTGACTTTCTCCGCTTTCCTTTCGAAGTCTTAGCAGAGCCAACAGTCACCGCCGGGTCGGAAGTAGGCAAATCATTGTTAACTGCTGTCTCGGAGGCGTTGTCTAAAGTTAGTGAACCAATACCGGTAACTACGGGTGTCACCTGTTCTCCATCCGGTACGTCTGTCCTGGGAATAAATGCCCCAGTAGCAGGTGCCATATTGGAATTAGTATGCTCACGGGCACCTGCAGGGGAATCCTCAATGTCACAATTTGAAACGTTGGGTGCCACGTCCATGGGGTCTGGTTCAGGGGAATCCTCAACTTCACAATTTGAAATAACGGGCAACACGTCCATAGCGTTATCCAAGGCATGGACGGTATTCGGAGAGGAAGGGACATCAGTTAACTTGTTATAGTTTTTGGATCCTGTGGGGTCTTCCAATGCATGGTCGAGTGCGTCTGTACAAGGGGACGGGTCAAGACGGGTATCCTCGGCATTGTTATTGGAGATATCAGGTGACACATCCATAAGGTCCCCTAAATCTGGAGAAATGGTCGAGTTGTCTGAATTTGCAGGTCACGTAGGTGAAGACTGCTCATTACCATGAGGCTTGTCGCCGACGGTTGGATGAGGAATATCTACGTGACCTGACGGGCATGCCGAGTGAATAAGGGGTCCTGGTAAGTCAACCAATCCAACAGAGAACGGAGCGGGTCCAAACAATGGGCTTGCATCATCATCTTGTTTGGCTTCGTCGCTTGTTGAAGTGGTCGATGCAGCAATTAAAGGAACATGCGAAGAATCAAGCGGGGGCTTCTTAGAAGGTAAAGGGACAGATACGATTTCATTCCAAGCAGGAGCCGCTTCGTTGATTTGATCAGTTAAGGTACTCAAGGCAGATGACAGCTCGGTTAGCAGGTCACCACCCTGAGCTGCCGAGAACAACACTCTCCACAATGCTTGATCCACCTCGACAATGATACGTGGACGTTCCAGCCCACCAACATGCCTCCAAAGCTTGAAAAGCAATCAGAGCTGCTCAAACAAAATAAAATATATATATCAATTTACCTGTAGCAGGGAGTCTTTACCGGTTAGTGTACCATATTTGCGAGGAAGAAGTAACATTAGGGGGGATACGAGTAATGCCAGATAAAGGGAGTTGTGCATAATAGTCGAGCAACCATATGAACTGGCACCGTCAATGACACCGCCATGCATAGTATGGAGATATTTCAATTGGTCTTGATCGCTAGATCTGCTTTTGCTATACACAACAAAGACGATGAGCAGCTATTATAATAAGGTCGAGAAGGGAAATACTCGTCAACAATGATATCTTCGATTGCCGTGATATCGGACAGTAGATAAAGGTTACCCTGAGGCAACTTTAATGGACATTCGAACTGATATCAATTAAAATTACCTTTAATAGGCAACTTAGATGTAACGCTGCACTAGTAAGATTGATTATGGTGTTTTGAACACCCTTATTGCTGACCCGAGAAGTGAGTTCGGAGTACAGCTTCATGCGAGGACCTGTAAACTTGGGGGTAGGACGGTCTCTCAGTCGTTCTCCTCTAGATTCGGCATTTATCTTTTTCAGATGTTGTACGAAGTTTTTATGGAATTTCCCAATAAGGTTTGGGAGTGAGTTTAAAGGGTTTACCAGCTAAAACACAAACTCAAACAATGAAATAGATAATAGAAGATGAACCTACTGAACGGCTATTCTCCATCATCGGCCCTGAGGTTCGTGGAGGGCGCATCTCATCCTCACATACAAGCATGTATATGTCTGTCAGGGGACTCCTCATTTCTTCCTTTTCTCACTCCTTATCTCTTCACTCTCCTTCCATTCATTCTCTTATTTCTTCTGACATTATTTCATTTTACTGTTTCTATTCTTTCAACACTATCTGTCAGTACCACTCTCAGCCCTTGAGATGCTCTGGTTCTTTAGCCACCATTCAGACAAGTGTGGGCCCACTCAGCACCGCTTCCAGACTGCTTATATAAGCCAGAGTTTGCCAGAGTTTGCCCCTTATTTGTACAAGTGTTTGTGTAGGCAATTTTCGAGTTTTTAAGGTTTTGTTGTACTGTACAGTTGTTTCCCACGCTTCAGAGGCCCCAGAAGCGTCCAACCTGGCATAGGGAATCCCTAGACTTGTTCTCTTTGGATCTCCCTCTGCCAGGTGAGTAGCTACCTTGATATTGTCAGTATATATTCTAATACACTTTGGATCTCCCTCTGCCAGCTGTGTGACTGAGCCACAGCCTCTAGAGGTCGCCCTTACAATGGCGAGTACACAATATGACATAATAACTTTGAAAAAGGCTTTGAGTGCCTTATCTTTTGGTACACAATAAACAGGGACATCATTTATAGTATCTTGAAATATGGAGAATACGTCTGAACAGCTAGCAAGAGAAATATTTTTTTCTGCCTCAGACAACACACATGCAAGCACCTTAAATAGGTCAGCAGAGCATGCATAAAGAATATCTAAGTAACTTGCCGCCACAGGTGTGCTGTCAAAGTGAGAAGACAGGTCATGAGTGTTAGGAATAACATCTGAATACCATGAGTGATTATAAAACTTAGAGTTGTCGAGGCAAGGGTGGTGAGATGACATTATACCGTCCATGGTGACAATTGAAGAACAAGAACGGATTTGAACAATCAAACACAAATCATACAACAACAATAAACATACACATTCATTTGTCATCCGCTGCTGGAGCTACGACCGCCCGTGATTGGCACTTTCTGATGGAACATGTTTCTGGAACCAGCGGATTATTCTAGAATGGAGTGGAAGATTCTCCATGTAACCGTGAGCAGTTTCGTTTGTCAGCCATGGAGTCTCAAGCATGCGTTGTTGGCATTCAAAGTGCTAGGTATGTCTCCTCCACCCGCACGATTATATGTTCTAAGAAATTCATATAGTCCCACTGGCAGGTCATATGCAGCCAATCCCAAATGTGGGTAAAGCCAGCATATAGATGAAGGGCTCTACGTGTCCAGTACTATGGTACAGTTTGTTCTTATTGATTCTTTCCATGTTTGATAGCATTGACGTCGTTGGATTACAGCTGAATGTAAGCTTTGAAGCTGGTGATTGAATATCCTACGTCTTACCCATCTAAGAAAAATAAAAACTTACTCACTTCCCCTTCCTCCCACAGATGCATTTGTATTCCGTCTGCACCGTGGCGAAGCAGGTGACACAGCTTATCTACCCACAGTACCGTTTTATCCGTTGAATTACGAGTAGAAACTCAACAGGGTCTCATCAGACCCGATTCAGACGAAAGATGAAGAGCCCCGATTCAATGTTGACAGAGGTACGAGGTTGTCCCTTCCATTTATTTAATAACTAACATATGTATATTCTTAATTATCCTACTAGATGTCGAGGGATCGGAGTCACCGTTTCTATTTCTTGCCCTCAATATTCTACTCTCCATCTCTGTTCCAGAATGCAGTAGAGAAGAAAACCATTTACACAAGTTAGTTTCTATTTAACATTGGCAAATTATGACGGTAAAAAGCGTAGGTATGGCCAAAACCATCCTCTGGGTGTTAAATCTGTGCTAGAGCTGTAGAACCACGCATAACCCTTGGGTATGGCCAGGACCATCCTCTTGGTGCTAAATCTGTGCTAGAGCCTGTAGAATTCACTGCTTTGCATCATCCCAGCCATACCTTCGGCGTCCAGACTGGCACTGGTGACAACTCATCTTACTACATTATATTCTCTCAGAAGGCTCAATTCTTGTACCAACCTCTGTACACGCTCTTGGAAACGACAACCTGGAAACAACGACCTCCTGACCCTTGACCATGACAGAAAAGATATCACAATACCCTCTATGTACACGAGTTTGAAGCATGACAATTCGAATGCTATTATCACGCACTCCTCGAGATTTACAGGACACTCGAAATATATCTATCACGGACAACAAACCTACCCTCTCCTGTTTGCCACCTGCTGCCTGAACAACGAGAATGTAAGGGCGACCTCTAGAGGCTGTGGCTCAGTCACACAGCTGGCAGAGGGAGATCCAAAGAGAACAAGTCTGGGGATTCCCTATGCCAGGTTGGACGCTTCTGGGGCCTCTGAAGCGTGGGAAACAACTGTACAGTACAACAAAACCTTAAAAACTCGAAAATTGACTAATCAAACAAGTGTGCAAACAAGGGAGGAAAACTCCAGACTTTAGAAGTCAGAAAGTCAGAAAGGCAAACTCCGGCTTATCTAAGCAGCCTGGAGCGGTGCTGAAGGGCCCACACTTGTCTGAGTGATAGCTAAAGAACCAGAGCACCTCAAAGGTTGAGAATAGTACCAACAGATAGTGTTGAAGAAGTAGTAACAGCAAAATGAGAGAATGGTAGAAGAAATAAGGAAGTGAATGAAAGGAGAGTGAAGAAATAAGGAGTGAAAGAAGAAAGGAATGAGGGGTCCCCTGACAGAGAACCTTTCCCACTACTGATGCATGGGCAGGTATTTATGATGAAAGGCTGCGTCGGACTTGTTAACGGCACCCGAACTCATCATTTCGACTACAGTACGTGCATTAAAGCCCAAGCCCGCATGTGTATGCTCCAAGGACGTTGCGGGGGCTAATGACAAGCTAACGGGAGCGACGTGGATGTCCGGGTGGGGTTTTGTCGTCAACTGTTACGTAGGACTTTTATCTGCATCCTGAACTCATGATTTTGATTCTAGGATATTAATAACATATGCAACTCGTGTGCGGACACTTCAAGGACAACGAGGAGGCCAAACGTAGGCTGTCTAAAAGCCAATGTGAGTGATGCTGATGCGTATTAGTGGCTGTCATGCGTGATTTGGACCATCGCGGCGTGCCAGACATTGCACTCACAATTTCGATTTTAGGTCATGAAGAACCTCTTCACCTCGTGTGCGGACGCTCCAAGGACGACGAGGGGGGCCAATGTTGGCTGTTCAAGAGCCAAGGCGAGCAACGATGATGCGTATAAGTGTTGTCACGCATGACGCAGACCGTCACATTGTGCCAGACATTGCTCAACCTTGCTCAACCTGAGATCTACACATTAGACGTCATTTTCACCCTAACACCGTCCATGAATCACTTGTCAACTTCTGATGAATCCTCCCATGCTGTTTCCCAATCTGTTGACGACGACTCGTCGAATAAATTTGAAAAAAGTGAAAGCAAAGGGACTGGTGTGGTTCAGGGTATGAAGTACGTACCTTCGTGCCTTTTTTTTGGCTCTATATGACTAACATATGTCTAGGTCAGCGCACGTTATTCGAGCATTCACGTGCTGCAAGGAGATTATGGGGAGGGTTAAGCTATTCAACAGTCAAGATCAGGTTCGTTGCCTGTTTTAGCGTGTTTCGTCGTATATGACCTCTTTACAGGCCAGGAACTCGAAACTGCATCGCACAGGGATGTACCTGTTCTTGTACGGTGATAGGACCCTATACAGGTTAGGCACATCAACGGCAGGCTTGGCACCGGCTCCGGAAACCTTGCCGCACTCGTTCCGAACTTAGCGCACGTGTTCTACCTATTTTAAGCCATTTCCGATGGCCGGACGCGGCAAGAAGCAGATCCAATCAATGATAGCGCCGACGGCAGCAGGAATGACAACTGACAGATGGCATCAGTCACTGACGACAGTGCTTGGCAAGAAGATTGATGATCTATCAAAAACTGACGGACAGCTTGGCGTTTGACCTTGGTGTCTGACACTGCTTAGCGCTTCGATTTGGCACATGACATCGCTAAGCACTTTGGACAGACAGAAGGGTGATGGGCTGATGGTTTAGCACCGCGATCTGCCGCCTGGTGGCGCTAAGGGTCTTGAATGGACGGCAGGGATCTGAAACCGTTGGAGCTACCCCTTATAAAATTTTCTAGTTTACCGCTCTTTAGTCACTGGCGACGGTGAACTCATTGTAGTATAAAAGCACTTACCGACTTGTACATAGGATCATCAGGACAATAGACCAGAGTTTCCTGCTCCCCTTACTTCAGTCTCCCTTACGCTCAAGAGCTCATTTACGGTCGGCAACGTTGAACTCGTTGGCAGTTGCAGACTCTCACCAATACTCAACACACTCGCACCTTGCAACTACGGCAGGCATTATCAACGCTTAGACTTCGCTAAGCTTATTGTGTTCTTGCCGCTGACATTGCCGTGTTCACTTACCGCTTCTTTCCTAGGCACTTTACCTTAGCGCTTTACACTTGCCGACTCCCTGTACCGACTTTTCCCCTTTTCCACAGACACGTTCTCTGGGACCTGCCTGGGACTCCTCAAATCACTTATAGCACGCCCAATGCAAGCAATTGGTACGGTAACACTATTGTTACATTTGTTACTGACCAAACTTTGGGCGTCATCAACGGTGGTCGTGTAGACGTCAACACGCTCTATGCATACAGGGATGATGAAGATAAATAAAGATTACGATTTTCGAATTTCTACATTTTTTTAATACATTTATGGACTATTTTTCTTTGATTTATGCTTATGGACAGCAATACGTACATTCTATATATCAATATTCACACAAATATGGTCTCGATTTCTCCCTATGTCGTGAGCTAGCCTGCACTATTGCCACGCTGGCACATCACGCTAGCGCTGTCACACTGGCACTGCCATGTTGCGCCTCCCATAACACCCAGCTGCGTAGACCTCGGTCTCGCCGTGCGTCGCAGCGGCCCATCCCCTTTGATGATACTATTGGTAGCCTGAGCACTAGTAAAGGTTGGTTGAAGAGGGGTTGAGATTGTGCTAGTAACAGACAAAACCAACAGCAAATTCTCAATAAATAGAGGTCTGGGCAGCATGGTTGATGTACTGCTTTCCCCTTCACCTTTCCATTGTTGGTAAGCCCGCCCTCAGTCTGTAGATAATTGACTGAGCACATGATTTAGTCTCCTACGAATATATATACATTTTGTGCCCATTGTACGAGGGCAGACAAAGCGGTATGATATTTGAAAAGTTAGGTAGCACACTTGTGGTGGCCACGATGACTGAATATATCATAACAAATACATCGTTTTATATCATGCTGCCTCAATGCCGGCTACCTCTTTCTACTGAAAGGATTTTTCTTTCCTGGGACTGAAAACCGAGGAGAGCGGATTTTGGCGGTGGTACTTTGTCCAAGTCTCCGGGTCTGCAAATAGGAGGAATCGGGTATTGATGAGCATGCAAAGACAAGGAGGCATGCGAGGACGTGGCAATTAGACTATGTGTATCCCGCTCAATCGAAGGCTGTGCAACCTTGGCTGGAATGACGGTTGTAAAAGTATTGTATGTGTAGAAAAAGAATACATACTGGACTCAGCACATGGGGCATTCACCATGTTCGCCGTAATCTGAGCGCTATCAGAGTAACTGATGGATCCTTGCCTTGCTCTCTTAGCACGTGGTCTGTCTTTGTCACCAGCGGTAGAAGAGGTATAAAAGTCATCAATAGCTGTCAGGGTTCCTGCTGTGGAGATTTCATCAGTTCTGAGCCGCATAACTTGGCAAGATTCTAAACTTACATTTCCGCCGAAGACCTGTTTCATTGACGTGGCCAGAGCCTTGAGCCTTGTTAGGCTCGATCTCATCTAGATTTACGATGAACTCAGAAACGGCAAAAGTAGATGAGGTTTTACCGTTGCTGTAAATGAGAAGGTGTCCATGGCCTCCAGTGGGCTTCAACTCGCTGCCGCCCTCTTGATCTAAGCCTACCAAACGTGTAGGCTTCAACTCGCTGCCTCCCTCTTGATCTAAGCCCACCAAACGTGTCAGAAAATAGCTGTTCACCATTGTAAGATAAAATAGACATACCGTCAGACATATGCCACGGCGAAGGCACATCATTAATAGGGTCGACATCCGTGGTTGGAATGGCTGGGTAGCCTTCATTGATCACCTGAACACTGGTCTCGGGCAGATTGACTGGAAGCTCTGTCTCAAGAGCCTGGGGCTCAAAGGCTTTTGTTGAAGTGTCGATCTTTTTCTTCTCGTCCATGGACTGTACTTCTTTCTTCCATGTCCAATGCAGGGTCGAACACACCACCGCCAAGAATGCACCGTAAATCTACACAATATAAGAATGATGGCTAGCTGGAAAAGAAAAACGGTGTACCTTCTGCAGTTTTTTCATTAACAAATCTGTTGAAAAGATCACGCTTTCCGTGAGCACATGCGTCATGATGAGATCTGCAGAGTCTTCTGCCAGTACGTAATAGCACGTGATTGTACTTTTCTGGGGCTGACGCCAAATGTGTCTACAAATCTGGTGCTCCTCTTGCGCAGACCAGGGCTGGTCCTATCTATAACGTGAGTTTAACTCCATGAAAAGGGGAATCTGTATACCAAAAATATGACCAAGTTGGCAATGGATAGGTTAAGACCCATGCCACCTATGCTGGATATAACTGCGGTGCGAGCTGCTGCATCCTCTTTGTAGAACTGTTTCACAAGCTTATCGCATTGAGCAACGGCCACCCTCGCCTCCTCCAGCCCCCTCCTCCCTCACCCCCTCTTTGTGCTCCCCCCTCTCCCAGTTGGCCTGCTCCAGGCGCTCCTGCAGAGCCCTCACCTCAGCATCCAACGGTCGCCTGGACAATGGGGAAAAGGCTGCTGGAGAGAGGCGTGCTGGGGAAGCCAGGGACGGGGTCTTCATGGGCAGACGCACCCTCTTAGAGGGTCCCGGAGAGGGACTGGGTGACGCCTGCCTCTTCCCTTTGTTGGGGCGCCCCCCACGACCCTTGTAACTAGTGGTCCCAGCCCGGGTCGCCCGATGGGTGATCAGGACCACGGGACAACCCCAGCCCCCCACCTGGACGACCCCTTGACCCCCCGACCCCCCACCAGACACCCCCGCAGGCGCCTCCCCCACCGGCTCCACCGCCTCCCCCATTGGCTCCACTACCCAGTCCCACTCCTCAACCCTCATCCTCCGAGTGACTCCCCCCAGCGGCCACCCCTGCTCCTGAGAGACACAGCGCACCCTCCACAGCGCCAACACGGAACATCGCTCGTGGTTGAGGCGGCACGCCTCGCACACGGACGTGTCCCGGCAGGACGAGGGGCCCGGGACCTCAAACAGGCAGGGGACCACCCGTCAAGCACAGTGCAGGCACTGCGCCAAAGTCAGCAACGAGACACGAGGTAAGACAGCACTCACCAGTTCATTGCCCACACACCAGGCATGGGGAGGTAGACCCCGGGGCCTCTCCAGGGCCTCCCCAAACAACTCCTGCGTTGCGTCCACCCATGCAACACGTTGACCCTCTGGGACTTCGGAGACGGCCCCTATCACCATCCCGGAACAACGAAAACGGGGGGCGGGCAGCCTAGGGCGGGGAGGGCGGACAGTCATCCGTGCAAAGGTAGGTGCGGAACGACTCGGGTGGGACTCCGGGAGGACACTAGGGCCTGCATCGGGAGCAGGCTCCGGGTGCCGGCTGGGACCTGCTTCTGGGACAGGATTATTGAGTCGTTCTGGAATAGGAAGGTCAGTTGAGACAGGCGGACAAGGCGGGAAGCACTCACGTTGCTGGACAAGCTCCGCCACGCGCTCCCAGTCAAGGCAAGCTTGGTATCGTGCATCCCAGGCTTTCCAGGCCATGAGGGGCGTGACCTTGTTAGTGTGTGGGGGCGTCAGGGAATGCGTCAGCGTACGTGACATGGTTGAGTTTGATGGTAAAATTTTTTTTTGATACGTGGCAGGTCAGGTGCTGGATTCCACAATTGGACCCTGGTCCGAACCACCAGCTATGCGTGCCTTGGAGGGTCTCAGCGCTGAGGGGGGTGTGATGTCACGACCCCTCCCCTCCGGATCTACCCTGGGACACCCCCAGAACACCATCTGGAACCTTCCCTCCAACCCCACAGAACGTGCCCTGCCATCATGTGCATCAAGGGCCACCATCAGCCGCCATCAGCCCCGATCAACAATTGGATCACATGACTCGCTTCTGGCCATCACGCATCACACATCACAGCTCCCTCCGTGCCAATTGATTGCGCGCCCCACACGCACGATCCAAGTATACAGTCCCTACCCGCTAGCTACTCAATGACCCCCAGAACCCATCCCAGACACCCCGGAACCCTGAGACCCGGTCTCGTAGTACTTATAGCATAGTTCCCCGTTGTATTTGCTAGTCTTAATATTAACTTGGATTACTTGAATTGTTGTGTGCCCTCTGCTTGACTGGCACGCTTTGACTGGCACGCTTGAATAACCGCGTGCTTTAAGTTTGGTATGTACTTTGTGACTTTAACTTGCTAACTTGGTCTCGTCTTGGAACCTCCGGTTCACGACTCAACCCCCACCCAATTCCCCAGCTACTCACAACCCAAAACCCCCAGACCAAGTCCCCTCTCCCAGGATTATCCCTGCCCACGTCTTGAACCCCGGAGTCCCAGCCCTGGAGTTCCAGACACCCAAGTATCCGTAGATCAAGTCCGCATTGTAAGGGCGTTGCTTTCCCGAAAAGCCCCCGACTCAGCAGAACCTGACATCTACCTCAAAATCAACAAAAGTCAGTAAATTACAAAAACAATATACAGTGTCCATTGTTTGTGTCACGACCCCTCCCCTCCGGGCCCACCCCGGGACACCCCCGGAACACCATCTGGGACCCTCCTTCCAACCCCACAGGACACGCCCCGCCATCATGAACGCTGACACCGCCATCACACGCATCAAGGACCGCCATCAGCCGCCACCAGCCCCGATCAACGATTGAATCACATGACTCGTTCCGGCCATTGCGCATCATGCATCACGGCTCCATCCGCGCCAATTGATCGCGCGCCCCACACGCGCGATCCCGGTATGCAGCCCCTGCTGCTACTCAATGACCCCCGGAACCCATCCCAGACATCCCGGGACCCCGAGACCTGGCCCTGTAGTACTTATAGCATAGTTCCCTGTTGTATTCGCTAGTCTTGATATTACATACACTGTTACTTTGCTTTACTTGGATTGTTGCGTGCCCTCTATTTGACTGGTACACATTGACTGGCACGCTTGACTGGCACGCTTGGATAATCGCGTGCTCTAAGACCGGTACGCACTTCGCGACTTTAACTTACTAACTTGGTCTCATCTTAGAACCCCCGGTTCACGACTCGACCCCCACCTGAACTTCCCCGTTACCCATCTACCCAAAACCCCCGGACTAAGTCCCCTCTCCCGGGATTTCCCTGTCCACGTCTTGAACCCCGGAATCCTAGTCCCAGAGTTCCAGACACCCAAGTATTCGTAGGTCAAGTCCGCATCGTAAGGGCGTTGCTTTCCTGGAAAGCCCCCAACTCAGCGGAACCTGACAGTTTGCAGGACCTATGCCAATTGCTCTATAGATAGCATTGGCCACAGTGCTGGTCACTAAAATTAGCGGCACCCCACTATCAGGCACAGTACTCAGGAACGCTGCACTGGTACTGCTGCTTCCAATCCAGACTAGATGTGGGCTCGCCATTGACCCAAATGGTAATCGCACATGCAGCAACCTTCCAAAAACAATGTGCCTTGCCTCTTGCTCTCAGAGCTATATAATAGACTGTGTACAAGTTATTGATGAAGCTAAGATGTCAACCAATTCCAAGCTGGCAGAAACTATATCTGAGCCTAGGAAGCAGCCAGAATGTGCTGATGACTGCAATTGAATATAAATTTGAAGCTCATGTGGTGCTGTCAGGAAAGTTGAAGGTGATTGGTGGGATTGATTCTGCATTGATCGAGGTTGAAAAGCAGGCCAAGGCCAAGAATGCCACTAAAGTTTGGGTTGAGAGGCTCAGAGACAATGTTATTTGCAGCAGCTGTATGTGTGCATCAGAGCAATCAATGAAGAACTGAAGACACAAACTGAGAGCATGAGCGTCAATCAAGGCTGTAGCTGCCACTGTTGAATTGGTCCCAGACAACAAGGCCAGAGACATTGCTAGATGCTGAAATCTTTTCCAGTCTGTGCCAAACTTGACAGATCATAAAGATGTCTGCTGGTCTTGCACAACAACAACAAGCACAATTTTGAAACTTCCATTGAAGAAAACATGAGCTATTGATTACACACAACAACAATGACAACAAACTCAGGAGATCAGATAATCTAGTGTCAACCTGCAGCAACAGTCTCTGGCTGGCAGGACTGACAGTAGCATTGATTGTGTATGCTCTACCTTGGATGCATCAATAAGGCAGAACAACCACTAACAAGACCACATACATGTAGTGCGCACTGGACTCAATGTGGAGAGGCAGGACTATACCCTTTTGAGTGCGTATAGTGCATGAGTAGCTGGAAATACTTTTGTACCTCACCTGAAGATCAACATGAGAGGTGACACCAAAATTCATGTATTGGTTAAATGGACCTGGAACTACTGAATTGGATGCATTCTGCTTATCATCATTCAAGTCTTTCTTCTCAAATGATAAAATGATTGACTACAGCACACATTAGTGTTATTATCACCCCTAGAATAATGCATGCTGAGCAGGAATTTGCAACCGACTGAGGTTGTAATTTTGCCTCCAAAACTCAGCTGGCCAGAGAGCTGTCCATATAGATGGAGTGAAGGTCCAAGTGTGAGCAGGCCTGAAGTTTGATGCTGGTTAGTTGCTATCATTATATAAAGGAGGAATCACAAACCAGGATAGTATAAACTAGGGAAGCCAAAGGCTATAAGTTCGTAGCATGAGCTGCCAACTTGAGCTTTACCTAGGCCCTTGATGGTGAAAGGCACCTGAGCCTGAGCTCTCCACTATGGACATTGGTTGCCAAGTTTGACTTTAAAGATGATTTCTTCCCACTACAATCATAGTGACAATGAATAGAGATGAAAGAAAGCAAGAAGTTGGTCAGTACATGTGATGACACACATTTACTCTAAGAATGTTGCTTTCAGCACTTCTCAAAGCTCTTCATTGTGCTCATCAATTTCCATTGAGGCTGTTTGTTATTTTACAGTTGTTAATTTGATTGTATAAATATGACATTCCACTAACTGCTTTTAACACTTTGTCTTTGCTTGATTTATGCAATTCTCCCATAACAACTAGTTTGTTCAAGATCTAATAACTTAAGTCTGATTGGACAAAGTTGGAGATTGTGACTAACAACATATGGTATATGCCTTGTCAAAATCAAAAATCCTATGTATTATAGGATAAAAAGCAGAGCTTCCAAGTCTCAAGATGATCCACAGATCCAGTTGACAAACCTATGAACTATGGTATACTTATGGTGAGCACCATCAACACTCTTTAAACTTACGTTTCCAAAGTACTTGTTGAGGATCTCGACATATTGATGGATTATTTCTAAGGTGAGCAGTTTGTTGTTTTGCTCTCTGATTGCACAAATGAAAAACAATGAGGCATATTGCTGGTATACAACCTATTCAGTCTGTTGAATACTGACTGAAACAAGGAATTCTGACACTTACTTTTCCTGCTGTAGCACAAAAGACCTTAGCAGAGTGCTGGGTCATCAGCGATAGTGTCGGATGTGCCTTTATATTCAATTATAATTACACATGCATGGGCAGTGAGCGCAAATGAGATGCGTTACATCTTGGATAATTCTTGCTTTGAATTTAGATAGCAGAGAGGCAAACCATTTTGCCAGATGCAGCTTACCTATGTCTAGCTTGCAATACTATGACATTATCTACAAAGCAATGAAGGATTCACCTTGCCACGAGATGAGCAAGATGTAATTTATCATGTGTAATCTATTTGTTATACAGCGTTCAGAATCAGGAACAGCACTGGCAGGCCAATGGTTGCTCGCTCAAGATCTTACCATGCAGGTGGCCAGAGACAAAAAACTCAGGAATTATCATTTGCTAGCATAGATACTTTTGCTTTGATACATGTAGTACAGAGCAAGAATCAGCAAGGAAAAAGGGATACAAACATTCATAGGCTAAATCTCTGCTATGAACAAGAAAAACACTTCATGTATGTCTCACAACTTCAGTTGAGTGCAGGGATACTGGACCTTGGCCGATGCAGCGTCATTTACAAACCAATAAAGATGACCAGGGTATACAGGTCTCATGCAAGCAGAAGGTAAGCCATTCTCAGAGTGATCAAGGACTTGGGTGAGAGTATCAACCTTTTCCTTTCCTGTAGCCACAAAGACAACTCTTGAGGCATAAATCATGTTTTATTTCAATCACTGAAACCAGGAGATCACCACTAACCTGCTCCTTCTATTGCATAAACACATAGAATGAATAACAAATTGGTCCTATTTAATGTAGCACATACTGTGTGGTAGATAATGTATGTATCAGACCACTGTTAAGAACACATACAGTAAAGTTTATATGATTAGGATTGATACCATTGCAGCTTTTAACTGTAGTCAACTTTGCCAGCCAGTCGTCAAATAGGCCAAACCAGTGCTTCCCATATTCCAATGGCTGGTAATAGTCATGTCTTCAGCATTTATGCTATTGTATCACTATCAGAAGGTGAGTTCACTATTTCATTCCTGTGAACATAGGCTCAAGCTAGCTTAGAATGAGAGAGATAAAACTGTGTACCAATAGGTATATTTGTTATATTCACATACATACTGTGGTAGAAATCAGCCAATAGTAGCCTAAGAAAATCATAAAATAGTTACAAGACTGGTCTGTTGGCCTCAAAAATAGCCAAGAAGTTGTAGTCAAACTTTAATGAGTATACATTTTTAGTAGACCGCTTCCTAGCCTTGTCTTTGGAAGGAAAGATATCCTGATTGGGGTATATTGTCAAGGAAGCAATTCAGGCATAAGGACCAGATAAAACACAAGTAATAAAAGCTTTGAAACATTTCTATGAATCTCGACAACAATCACAATGATTCCAAGTGTGTTCGTATATAAGGATTGCTGCATGCCACATATCTGAAATGACTCTGCATTCAGCACTTTGTATTGGCATGACACAATCAATGAAAACCCATTCAAATAGTGAATTGATGCAGCTTTGGGATGGTATTGATACCCTCTTTATTGATAAGGTTTCAATGCTTAGCTGTCAGTTTTTAGCTCAAATTAGCAAAGCATTAAGTATTGCAAAAGGGAATTCAGCCCTCTTTGGAAACATTAACATTATCTTTGTTAGATGCTAGTAACACTGTAAGTGTCTCAAGCTCTGATGACCAAACAAGGGTCAATATACATTCATTTATTCTCCCTTATCTCACCTTTAATACAGACAATCAAGTATATATACTATAGACAGTAAATATTACCCTCAGTCAAGTATACAATGACTGAGGATAAGTCAAACATATAATCAACACAAACATCATACTTACAAATATCTCTACCTAGTTACAGATACTTACTCATGTTCTAGGTAGGTTCAATTTGATTCAAGTACATGACGACTGAGGTTACAAATACTTACTCGTATTCTAGGTGTCAACTCTCAACAGGTTATAGAAGAGTGCTGCTTTGCATACTGAGGTTGACAACTGAAAATATTCTCTGTGGACTCACTGTCCAATTTTGGTGAGCATCTGCCCTGATATCATTTTGTTATTTGATTACTGCATCTTTATGTATATTAGCTACCGCTTAAGGTGCTCACTATTGTTATCTGTCTTAAATCTGACTTGACACTATGACAATGCCACCCTCCTTACTCCCACTCTCTGATGCTGCCGTAGCCAAACTATGGAGGGTTGACAGTACTATGCCTGTGATCATGCAAATTAAAGTCTTGCTCCAATATGCTGAAGATCTACTTGCAAAAGATGACAGAAAGTGGATGCCATGGTTGAAGTATATGAAGCTTGAGCTTACCATGTGCAGATTGTATAAATACATTTTTGACACCCCCAACATCCCAAATCAAACCTACAAGCTGCATGTATACAGAAATTATCAATTGAATAACCATCTGGCAAGATCTTTTTTGATGTTAGGCTATAATGGAGTTACAATGTTGTGAGAGCTTACAGTTCACACTACACAGAATCAGATCAGTCCAGTCTATTAACTATATAAAATGAATACAAAATAAGCTGCTTAATAAGCAGCAGGTAGCTAGATATTTATAATTATATAACTATTATTATATTATAATAAATATAATATAATGTTCAACTACTAAATTAAGTAAAAGCTATGTGGCCAATGCCACACAGCAGACTATGCTACATAGGCTTATCAGAATCAGAGCACAATCTTGCTGATGATTTGATTGATGCCAAAGCTCTGTGGAAATACCTACAAACTAGGCATGGTGGTGCCGGCCCTGTCCAGCAGGTTAGGTTGTTACAGGAGGCTTTGACTATAAAGTGTTCTCCAACAGAACCTCTCACAAAAACTATAGACAAAATCTTTGAGAAAATCAATTGCATGTTTGACATTGGTAACGTAACAAAGGAGCTCCTGCAATTAATTGCAGCTCTGTCCTCTCTGTCTAACAATTTTCTGTATACAAGTGCCCAACCAATTATTTTCCATGACTTAGTGGCAGCAACAGCAATGGCACCCTATGGTCCCAAAGAGATTCATCAATTTTTGGAGAATGAGCAAACCTTGTATGTGGCTGACAAGGAGGTACCTGATACTGTACCCACTGCTCTGGCAGCACGGATGTCAAATTGTCAGGATGACCTTGTCTGTGATAGCTGTAAGGCGTGGGGTTGCTCTGCATACATAAGACACACAAAACCCTGGTATATCCTGAAAAGTGGGGGCATGGCCAGAAAGACCATGGATGAGGCAAGGATCACATATATAGCACACTACAAAGCTAAAAAAGATAACCATAATAAGAAAAAGAGCATGACCAAACTCATAATTACTTTGGCGGATGGCTCTGCTTTCATAGTAGAGGGTGATTCCAACATGCTGGCTGTCTATGTTGCTACTCAAACTGGTAAAGCTGTGACTGTTGTATCAAAGAATGAATTTGTGGGATTGGCTTCTGACAAGATTCTGGAGTCATTGGCAAAAGCGGAGAGCCTGGAGATTGACACATGGATTGCACTGGAGGAGGAGCATGTTGGTATTAACTGGAAGGATTATACAGATGAAACTACATTATCTAGTGCAACCATGACACTTGATATAATTTCCTTCTATCTTGATTCAGATGTGACTGTCTATATATCACCAAATTTGTTTGACTTTATATTGTTAAAACCCATGCCCCATAAGCCTATTTGAGGCATAGGAGAATCAACAATTTCTGCAATTGCTAGTGGTCAAGATACACATGCACTTAGCAGATGACTCTTATCTGACACTCAATGATGTACTATATGTCCTGAAGGCCACTGTAAGGCTGCTCTCAGTCAGCTCTATGGCAAAGAAAATGAACATATTCATGACATTTAGTAATACCCAAGCAACCCTGTTCAAAAAAGATACAAATGAGCTGATTGCAAGTGGAACCCTGTTATCCATAAAAAACCTGTACATGCTAAACCTTCATGGAGAACTTGCCCTATCAGCCTATCCATCACCCAATATTATCACATGGCATTGTAGACTAGGCCATGCAAACTACCAGACAATTATTAAAATAGTGAAATCCAGCATGATTGAAGGTATGCCATCTAGTTTCCCCTCCAAACCACCAAAGTGTGATGAATGTATTCATGGCAAACAGGCAAAGACTCTGGTCCTAAAAGTGCAGGAGGAGGGGATAGGCCACAGGGCTATATAGAAGCTGGAAATTATCTGGGTAGACTTAACTGAGAAGCAGGACATTACGTTATAAACTGGAAATAATTACATCATGAACATTGTGGATGACTATACAAATAAACTGTGGTCTATACTATTGAAGCTAAAAAGTGATGCATTTAGTGAACTGAAGGCCTGGATATTAGCGCAGCAAGTTGAGACAGGACTACAACTTGGCATACTTTGATCTGGAAACAACTCCAAAATTATAGCAAGGGAGAATGAAGCATGGTACTATTTTCAAGGAATAACAACACAGCATGGGGCAGTATATACATTGGTGCATCTTGGGCATGTCAAACAAATGCATAGGACACTCATGGGTAAAAGCATTGCCATGAGGTTATATGCAAAATGCCCAGTGTTCTTGTGGGACAAATTTTATATGACAGCAACTCACCTTCACAGGAAAACAAAAACTTTGGCAGTGAGCAATGCAACACCTGATGAGTTGTGGTATAGTCAAAAGCCAAAATACTCCTATATTTGTGAAATTGGATGCAGAGTATTTGTTCTGGTCCTAGGCAAACATAACTCAAAGATTTACAAACAATCAATTGAATGTGTCCTGATAGGCTACAATCCCAAAGCAAAAGCATACCACTGTTATGACAGAGCGTCAAAGCAAGTGTATAGCACATATTATGTCAGGTTTGTTAAACATCAGGATGATTATAATACAGCAGACCCAGTTACAGCACCACCACCAACAAAACACATTGATACACCATCAATCAAAATCATCTCAAGGAGAGCAGCAGATTAACCCTTCATAGTTCCAGATGACAATGACAAACCAATTCCTGTAATGAATGAAGTAGTCAAACTAGTTCCCATTATCCCAGACATACTCAGAGCCATTGAACCTGATAAACAACAGGACAATCAAGTTGTTAAACCAGTCCATAAACCACTACAGAGATCGACACACATTTGTATCTCAACCAAAAGAGGTAGGCCTGATAATCCACCGGAGAGAGCAATGCAGCGAGCTGTAAGGGAGTTGAGAGAGTCAGCAGATCAAATATGCAAGGTATAGACAGAATGACGAATTGCTATTAATGAACTCTATAATGAGGAACGACCAGATCCCCTAAACATTGCAAATGAGAATATAGATCTTGATCAAGTCCTGGCAATGCTGGATACAATCAACAAAGAACTAGGCATCAATGCTGGAGACCTAGATCCTGAAGTACCAAAGACATAGAACCAAGCCCAGAAATTAGCAGATGCAAATAAGTGGAGAGCAGCATATGAGGACAAACTTAAATCTTTGAAAGATATAGGCGTTTATTGGCTGATATCAAGAGAAGAAGTATTTGCTGGCCACAGAATCCACCAAGGACACCCTGTATTTGCACTGAAATGCAATAAGAAAGGGACCATAGTAAGATTCAAAGTTAGGCATGTCTTACAAGGTTTCAATCAGATCTATAGAAAGGAATATACCAAAACAACCTCACCGACAGCACATGTCAAACTGTGGCATATCTTACTTTACATTATGGCAATACAAGGCTGGGACACTATGCAAGTTGATATCAAGATAGCATTCTTATATAGAATTTTACCAGAGGAGATGACTTACATGGAACAGCTGAAAGATTTTGAAGAACCAGGCAAAGAAAATTATGTCTGTAAATTGGAGAGAGGTCTCTATGGAATAAAGCAAGCTGGGCAGATATGAAATTGGACCTTGAACGAGAACATAGTCAACAGATGGGGTTTCACAAGACTAGCATGCGAGTCCTGTATCTATTACAGGAAATTGGCTCATGGAACAGTCATAGCAGCAGTTCATATGGATGACTTTTTGTTAATAGCAAGCTCCAAACAGGCAAATGAGTATTTCAAATCACAGCTCCAAGAAGTGTGGACAATATCTGACCTGGGCACCCCACAACAGATTGTTGGAATTGCGATAGACTGAGATAGATCTAATCAGGCAGTATATCTCTCACAGACACCAGTGATTAACAGATTGATCACACAGTTAGGGCAAAGAGAAGCCAACCTGCTATCCTTACCAATAGAGCCTGGTCTGAAATTGTGATGTACAGACTACTCAAAGCTGACACAGAAAGAGCATGAAGACATCGCAAAAATCCCCTACCGTAGACTTGTTGGAGGTCTAATATAGCTGGCTATATTATCTAGATCCAATATCCAATATGCTATCCAACAGCTGAGCCAATATTTTGATTTTTACTTGGTAACACATTAAAACACAGCAATTCACGTTATTCAATACTTGAAGAGAACTAGGGACCTTTGACTTTGCTTGGGCAGATCTTCACCTATTACTCTTGCTGGCTTCACTGATTCAGACTGGGCAAACTGCTTAGATACAAGGCAAAGTGTGGGTGGTCACTAGGCTCAGGTATCATTTTGTGGACTTCTGAAAAACAGAAGATGGTAGCTGCATCTTTGTGCAAAGCTGAGTACATGGCTATTTTCAAAGCTGCCCAAGAATATATATGGTTGCAAACCCTTCTCCACACTATTGGTTACACCCCAAATAATGCAATGACCATCATGTGTGATAATAATGCAACAATTAACCTGTTGGAGGACCCAGTGCTATACTTAAGGGTGAAACATATTGATATCAAATACCATTTCTTATATGAGCATGTAGCATCTCAAGAAATTGTCATACGATATATCAATACAAAGGACAACGTCGCTGATCTGTTCACCAAACCCCTCTCACTGCCTCATTTCTTTTGGTTACAATGCATACTAAGACTGTTTCCACCATGATTTGGTGTGAGGAGGAGCTCAAGTGCCATTTTTGTGCCACTTACAGTGAGGAGGAGTGTTAGATGCTAGTAACACCTCAACACAGACATCATATTTACAAATATCTCTATCTAGTTACAGATACTTACTCATGTTCTAGGTAGGTTCAATATGAGTCAAGTACACAACGACTGAGGTTACAGATACTTACTCATGTTCTAGGTGTCAACTCTCAACAATCTTTGCTGAAGATTTTGCCTAATTACTACTCAACATCAAAAAACAGTTATATGCCCATATAAACACATATAAATATGGTAAGACAGAAAGTGGACAAAGATATTATGTTTGGAAAACTGCTTTGGCTGACAATTACCACTGTAATTATATTAAGAAGACAGCATAGATAGGCAGGCTCAAATAATAAACACTTTCTTGAATTACTTTCTCAATTAAAGGAAGGCTGCTGTACAAATAATAATGTTAACTTACTCAATACATGCCTGTTAAAAATATAACTGTTTCCATAGATCCTGATTGATTATTGTAGAGATACATAGTAAGTATTCCTCAGTCACTCCAATATAATATGAATGACTGAGTATATTACTTGGAGAGATACACAGTAAGTATTCTACAGGTAGAGGTAAGTCATTGTAGTGATAAGTAACTTAATCAGACACATCCTCAGTCACTCCAATATGATGTGAATAACTGAAGGTGGCTGTATACATAATCTGTAGATCTAGGAGAAAATACATAAGGTTTAGGGTAAAGATTAACAAATACCACTTGTTATGAGCCATGACCAGCTGGCAAATAGAAAGATCTCTGCAAAAAAAGAGATGAAATAAGATTATCAATAAGGGTCTGATATATTGCAGATGGTAATGTAAGTCCATACTCAACAGTTATTAGTACCAATCATTGTATCCTCTAATGCAACCAAGAATGCTTTGAATAATAAACTTGCGGTAGAATTTGCACTAAGAACTAAACAACAATTGCATTGGTATTATGCTCAGAATACACATCCTACACAATGTGGTCAGTCATCACAAGTAATAGATGGGGACTTACAAATGCACCTTCTTCAATTACATTCTGGACAAACCAAACAGCATATGAGTAAATTATCTTTGGTGATTGGAATGCCAGTGTTAGTTACACAGAATTTTGATGTTGCAGGCAGTATAGTTATATACGTGAAATTTGTTATATGGTCAATACAAGAAATCAACATATCCTTCGATCATGCATTGTTGAGATTCTAGATGCTGAACCTACATGTATGATGGATTTACTGCCACAACATTATTTCATTCTTCCTAATACAACAATATTAAAATTTGTTGACCCCTATTCTTATGTCTTGTAAAGTATTCTTCATTCACAAGTCTCTATTGTGCCCACATTTGCAATAACGTCTCATCAGATACAGAGACAGACAATATCTCATGTAATTGTTGATCTGGAATCTTGTTGTGGTACTGAGGCACCGTATGTCATGTTATTTCATGCATCTTCACTAGCAGGGTTGATAATTCTACGTGCTTTTCACACCAAAAAAAATTAAATGTGCATTATCACAAGACACTTGTTGTGAAAAAAATCAATTGGAAAGACTAGATGAACTTACTATTTGTTTTTATAAAACTTTACAACAGGAACAAACCATGCAAAAAATGATGGTAAACAATGTTCAATCGACTCCTAATGGCCAAACATACCTCTCCAACATAGAAGATATAGCAGCTATGCTAAATAATGTGCAAACTTTCAATAATATGACGTCAGTGACTATAGGCTCAGGTGAACGTCTTGCACCAAGTTGCTTAAATCAGAATAGTAATCAAGTTGCAAATAAGCATCACTTAAAATACTTGTAAACATACAAATATTAAGGCCGAAACAAAAAAAAGAGATATTAAAACTATCTGAGTTCAATATTAGTCTTTGCATTGCAGGTGATTATCATTTATTAAGGGAAAGTGCAACATTAGACCTCTCTGAATATTAAAGCTCTATATATTTCCACTAAATTATTCTTGCTTTTTCTTTACTGCTATTCAGTGCAATCTACAACTATGCCATCTTAAATAACTTGGTGTGCACATGCATTGATACTGGTTTATACAATACAATTGAAACAGAAATGGTAGGATGGGAGGGGTGGCCCTGTCTGCAGCTAAATATGGCATGGACTTTTACCAGTCAACAGAACAATGGTTGGGCAATTATATTTACAAAGACGTAGAAGGCGCAGAATTTATGACAAATATCTTTGGGGAAATTGCTGCTGCTTCAGCAGGTTCTATAGTTTTTGCTAAAGGGAACCATTATCCAGGATGGCCTGGTGAAATGGTGACAAATATTTATACTGTGATTAATCAGACATTTTCAGTTTTGCCAGCTTAATGATGCTTTAAAAGTGAAGGACATACTGGTTTTAAAACTATCCACAATGGCACTAGACTTATTGCAAGGTCTCTTTTATAACCAAATAGGGAGCTTGAATGCAGTGTGAGAATTAGATGAAGGCAAGGAAGATATACAAGGACAGGTGAGGATTTTTTTCAAACTTGAAATTGAAGCTCATGTGTGCTAAAGAACATAACAGTCAGAGATTGGATTAGAAATGCAGCTGATGATGAAGATAGTGTCAAGAATCACATCATTGTCTATATGTTACCAAAATATAGGGTAAGTGATTTATAAAGAGTTGAAACGCTAATGCTTTTCTCTTAGCAGAATCCAAACAAAGAACAGGGTAGCAAAAGATTAGCAAAACACACTCTTTCTGATTTTAGTTTGGATGATGACATAGTTGCCTCTAGTGTGTTGATGACTTTAGTCCCACAATGAAATTTTTTCTACACTGACTTTCTTTAGGATATAACCAATGCCAACAGTGATCTTATTGCTCCTTGTATGTTATGCATGAAAAAAATGGCCTTAGAAAGGTGACCAACTTCATAACAAGTAAATATGTTATTGATTGAATAAATAGATATATCAAATCAATGTGCATCGCATGCATGTTTTTGGAGATTCTGATGCAATTCTGTTTCTTCAACAGAAACACAAATGACCAGACCTTGAAAATAAAATGCCTAAACAAGCTCCAATTCAAATTTTGCAATCCGCAAATAATGTCTTCGTGAGTTTTTCTCTTACCAAATGTCCCAAAATTGCAAATCCTATTAATGACAGTACTTCAATAAAAAATATCACTAATGGTGCATCAGACGTGGTTAGGACAACAGGATCAATAAAAAATACCATCTCCACCATTGCAAAAAGATCTCAAAACACAAAGAAGATTGTAACGATGAAGAAAAAGGATGCAGACAAATACATGAATGAAGATTAACGTTTGTTGTCAATTAGTTTTTACATATATCTATTTTTATTTACACACTATCATTACTATATATATATATATATTTTGGAGTAGTGTTTGTAATGGCTTGAGAGCTGATGCCCTTGGTGAGACTCTTGTGCCTGCTTGGCTGCACATCTGAAATTGAAACCAGGTTCCACAAAGGGGCAGCTTTTCAGATTCTCTATAAAGAAATGCATTTACGCACGTTGTGTGGGACTCTCAGCTTATATCCTAGTTCACCCGACTCCTTTCCTTATGCCAGGCTGACTACCCACTAAAACCCCATCTTGTAGCGCATTCTCTTGGCTCGTTAAAGTGCTAAGGTCTACTATTCCTGTATTCTCCCAGGTTTCCACCACTAGCGGTTGGGGAATTGCTTTTTTGCCAAGTTTCCTGTCTGTTAATTTTAAGTCTAGCTTGGCCCTATTTGTAAGGGCCTTATTCCATCTACTTATAACTTCTAGTGGTATGTACTGGACTCCATTATTATTTATCACTCTTTTGCATCTTATCAACCATATGAAATGTGCCACTTCAGTTACCAAGATTTTGTGGAGCCATGTTAGCCCCAGTGCAGTGCAGCCCTCTCCATCTTTAAAGCTTGTTAGAAGACAGCTCAATACTATGGGAATGTCCTGTTTTGGCAGATCCTCCCCTGTTCTGTTCCTCCACAGTTTTTTACTCTCTCCCATACTAAGTCCTGACCTACGCAGGAGCACTCAGAGACAATGTGACTCATAGATTCCATGTTGTTGTCCTGGCTACATATGTCTTGATTTTTAAGTTCCTGGTCTATTATAGCTTTGTCCCAATAGGAACCCACCTTATATGTGTCATGCATACACTTCCAAAGGAAGACCCTCAATGGTTTTTACAGGTCTCTATCCCATATGCTCTTCCAGATCTGCCTCTCATTCAGCACCTTTTTATTATGTCTCTCCACTGTTTTCATCATGCCATCCACCATCTTTCTAGTTCTCACCCTGACCAGGGCTGGGGCATTGAATTTTATTGACTTGTATGCTATAGCCTGAGTTATCTTTGACAGTTTTACCCCAGTTAGATGCAGTTCTGTGAGAATGGAGAGGAGGATCATAAGTTGGTTGTCACTTAGTTCTGACTTAGCTGAGAGGTTTGCTTGTTTCTCATCTTCTGTGTATGGGAAGTCCCTTAACTCATTAAAATATACTGGGGCTGCATGCATTCTTAGCCATCCAGCCACAGTTCTTAGCAAGCCTGTGTTCCTCATATCCAGGAAGCCTTTATCCTCATTTTCCTGTAGGTCTTCAGTTAGTGACGCAATGCTCTCATGTGACCTGATGCTTATTGTCAGTGGAGCTTTTGTACCTGCTCCAAGAGAGGCTAGGATTATTGCTAGCAAGTTTTTGCTTCCTCTATCTTGCTCCAATGCTGGCCACTTCTTGCTCAGATCAAGGTCTATCCTCTCCTTAAATACAATGCCTGCTCCAATGTGAGGGGAGTCTGTGGTCTTCCTTGGGCTTATTTTCCCTTTTACAGTTGCCTTTAGAGGAGCTTGGTCAATGTTGCTAGGCGTTGGGAAATATAGGGTGTTGTACACTGGGCCTGTAGTAAAAATCCTGAAAATGTCTGCAACCTGGCCCTTAGTTATAAGTCTGGCATTGAAAACACTCTTTTCTTGCTTAGCATCTTCGTCTTCTAGGCTACCTCCTCTGTCCAACCTATTATCCAGTTGCATGGCTCTCAGGTCCCACTTTTCAGAAAGGGTGTTGAGCATATCCTGTGCCCTGGATATGCAAGTGTTAGGGTGTAGGCACCCATCGGAGTTCTCTATTTCTATGCATTCTGCACATTCACACTCGTCTGAACTAAGGTGATTATCATTCTGTAGCTTTCCTGCTAGTTTTTCCATATCTCCTACTAGAATTGTCTTATGGTTGTTTTTAAGGCACTCTACTATCTTCCCTTGGTTCATCCTTCTTAGCTTCTTGTCTGCAGCCAGGTGGTACCATATTGGCATATTCCTTAGGATAGATCTATCAAAGGCAAGACCTTCTGGCCTCATGTTGAACTCTGCCACTGTTTTAAATAGGTTTATTATATCAGGGCTTATGTCTTTCTGGAGAGCAAGTTTTGTTTTTCATGTCTGCAGAAAGGGTGATATTCTTATTCTTTTATCCACATTTTTCCTGGCCTTTGGGGTTCTCTCTGCCATTAAGGCATCAGCTACCAGGGCCCACAGAGGATAGTCCTGGCTGAAATTTAGATACAATTTTAACCACTAATTGCATTATTCCTAGTTTTTATATCTACTAGGGACCTGCCCTCTTTCTCAAAGGGCTCAAACATTGTTCTCTCATTAACCAGTGAGCTCTTCCCTGCCCACACAAACTTCACTACTCTTCTAGCCAGCAGTTTCTCCGTCTAAGGAGACATTCCTTAGACCTGTGCCAAGTACTGAGACATTCTTGCCACCACCATTTGTGCAATCAGGCATCTCCTCTTCATGGTAGGATTACTCTTATTCCAGTTTGCAAGACTCTTGTCAATTTTCTCTAATACATTAATTAGTTCACGGGGCATTGAGGTCCACTGTATTTCCAAACCAGGCCCCTAGAATGCATATCAGTACCCCTTCATTAGCAATTTGGATGTTGGCTGGGATTTCTGGCCCTTCTGGTCTGGTTATCCTTTCACTTAGGACTTGTGCCCTGTATTCTGGTGTCCCAATCAGGATTATCTCCATCTTGTCTACATTGAAGTTTGCTCCAGATGCTATACACCAATTCTCAAGGATGAGGTTGAGGTCATTGAGGTTGTCATCCACTGACAGGAATGTGGTAGTATCATCTGCAAAAAGGTTTGCAATTAGTTTCTCTACACTTCTGGGTATTTTATACCCCCTGAGGTCTGATTTCCTGAGTGATGTGGCCAGGGGCTCAATGGCTAGATCAAAGAGAAGGCACGAGAGTGGGTCTTCTTGTCTCACTCCTTTTTCTATCTTCCATGGATGAGCTCAGTACTCCATTTATCATAATTCTAGTTTCTGCATTTTTGTATAGGGCTTTGACTGTGTTGATGAAAGCTTGTGGAATTCCAAATGCTTTTAGAGTCTTCCATAGGTAATTGTGTTCTATTCTGTAATAAGCCTTCTCTTGATCTAGGGCCACTATCAGCCCATTTTGTTCTTTTGCCTCTGCATACTAGATCATTAGTCTTATTAACTTGGTCTGGTCTGAGATGCTTCTACCAGGGATAAACCCTGCTTGGCTTGGATGTATTAGGTCTTTAATTATGAGGGATAGTCTTGTTGTTAAAGCTTTTGTAAAAATTTTGTAATCTGTGTTTAGGCAGGTTATTGGTCTATAGTTCGCAATGTCAGTTCGTTCATTTTTCTTGTACAGGGGGCACATCCATCCATCTGCAAAAGATGAGTTATTGTTTGTACCATAAACCTGAATATCCTCATATAGTAACTTTAACAGTTCTATGATATTACATGTGGGTTTCTGTATTCCACGTCTCTGGTTTTGTCTAGAATCATTTATAAATTGGTTGTTGAAAGATTTCCAGAACTCATAGGGTATACCATCTGGTCCTGGTGCAGAGCTATTATTTGACAGTTTCAATGCTGTCAACAGCTCCTTTGTATCTTACAAGCGATACCTTCCTTACAGGAGTCCTTCTTGAAATTGATGCTAGCCTTCAGAAAATAGATGGGGAAAAAAATCACAGGTGAGCATGCATTATTAGTGATCCTGAAAGAGCCATGCTAGGAAGGAGGTATCGCATTTGATCCTACCCAATGCAATGTGTTGTGGGCTCCAGGCAGAGCACCAGGGCATTTGTATCTAGCACAATGTGTCGCATGCTCCTAGGAATTGAGGGGAATCATGGCTAATTTTGTTGAAATTTGCTCTGCAGAACCTCCCAGAAGGTCGGAGCACATGGCCCCCAGCTGTTGATCTCACCCACCCCATCCTGTAACATATAATGTATAATCAAGTGTGTATTACATGCAAAGTCGAAAGCAAAATAAATAATCTAATTCTTGTTAACTCATGCAACAAAGTCAAAGATGTTTGCCCTGTCAGTTGTGAGACTCAATCGACGGAAAGAGTGTGGTCTTTGAGTGAGGATGGCTGTGATGTCACAGGGACTCCTTTTTCCCAGTGACTCCCACCCTCAGCATTTTCGTCGTGTATTAGCATAGGGTCTACCTACCGGAAAAGCAAAAATATTTTTCCCCACCTGCCCATCCAGAGGAAAATATCGGGGAACAATGAAACAACAACATTATCAGGAGCACTCAACACCAAAAGAAGTTTTTTCATTTAGCGCCAAAATGGCCTCCACGAAGGGAAGCGATTCAGGAGATCAGGGCTGTAGCTGGAAAACATTGTTGTTCCTTCCACCCACCCGAATCGCGGCTAATTTTGTTGAATTTTGCCCTGCAAAACCTTGTGGAAGGTTGGAGCATGCGGCCCCCAGCTGTCAGTCCCACCCACCCCATCCTGTAACATATAATGTATAATCGAGTGTGTATTATGTGCAAAGTCGAAAGCAAAATAAACAATCTAATTCTTGTTAACTGAAACAATGTCAAGTATAAGGTTAGCCTTACGGTCACACCAACAGAACCAGATCGGTATTCGATTCTAGTACTACGAGTATGACAGTAAAATTGGCTGCCTTATGTAAGGCAGCCAGCATGTATGTAGAGTAATAATAATTAAGTACTATAAGTGTATATTAATTAATTAACTAAGTATAATCTGTTACATGCCCCCCTTTGAGACTGGTAACCAGTCTCAATGTAAGGAGGGACACGTTTTTGTCCGGGTCACTAATTAAGTCAATGTGGAGGAGCGCTGGTCCTCCACGGCTCAAAAATGTCCAAGTCATCTGTCAAAAAATACAACGCCGACATTAACCGACAGTATGAATTGAAAAGGAGATGAGTCGCCTACGACATTTACGCAGACGGCGGATGCAACAACTCGCGAGCCGTATCAATCCTCATCTCAGTGTCGATGTTAACCGAGGATGATGAGGCGACGGGACCCGACAATGTTGAGGCTGTAGGAGCCTGAACTGACGTGGAGGGGTGTGACGGAGAGGGGGGATAGGGCCCGTGTCGAGAGCGGCGTTGCCATAAGTCTCGACGGTTGGGGTTCATCCCCACCGGATAATATAGTCTACTTTCAAGGTACTCATGACCTTGATCGGACTTGCGGGCGAGCAGTGCGTGGAGACGAATCATATCATCGTCCGTGGGCAATTGCCAATTGTCCCACCGTGTGATGGCTGTGGGCTCTCCATAGAGGTCCAGTCGACGATGACATTCATCGTCGACCTCACAGAACTGGTCAATGGAGGCTGTGGCCGCAAGGAATTGGTTTTCGAGGTAGACCACGCCGAAGGTATAGGCGTGGTCCACCCACTTGATAGGTACGCGGTTGGCTATCATAGCCCGTAGCACGTCAGCATCGGTGATGTTGACAGCATTAGCCACGTCGAAGTACGGGGGTCGGAACTGGACGTCAGTCCAGCTCATGGGTACGAATGGGTTGCTGGGGTTGGCAGCATCGTAATCCGCGACCGCCTCATGATACAGCCCAGGACGCGCGAGAATCAAGGCTAACAGCCTTGCAAAGCGTCCCCGAGCTCTTCCCAAAGGGGACAGTCCACGCGTCAGGGCATGGCCCAGCAGAGTACGCCAGTGAATGCGGTAAGCCCGATCCACTGCAATGCCGTATACCGAATTCATCATCCCTGGTCGACAGAAGTAGAGAACGTTCTGCGCCAGCTTGTCCAGATCGAAGGTGAAACGTACACCTTCGGAGTCAAACCCGGAGAGAGTAAAGAACGGTCTGCCGGCTCGGTCCTTCCATTGCAGGTACCCGTCTGGGGTTGGCATGACCGCGATGTTCATGTGATGGGATGATAAATCTAGAGGGGGCAAAATGTGCTCGTACTCTGGTGAACACACCAGAGCCATTGTCCTATCCCTCACCGATGTATAATAATTAATACTGATGCGTTGAAACTCGCGCAACAGATAGTAAGCCTCAGTGCGTAAAGACACTGAGGTGAACTTGTTCTGCGAAAGCTCATAAAGCTTTTGCAACTGCTGGGGATTCATTGGGAATCCCCTCGGTACCACTCGATTCAACTCCTTCGAGGTATGGTAATACCTCTCTCCCCTTTCTTCCTTGTGCGTCTTCGCGGCCACGGCTTCATCGCTCACAAATACCGTATTGGTAAGCCGGAAGTAATAAAAATGGCGGTCAAGTGCCCCGCCGTAGAACCAGTTGGACCGCTCCACCGACGTTCCGCTGACAAACACCCCGAGGCCATCAGGAATACGGCCTGTGGCCTGCTCCTCCCGGTCCTTATCGACCTTTGCCTGCCGGGCGGCCTCGTGCTTCCTACGAGCCTCTTTTTTGTGTTTCTTGTCTAAACGCACTCGGCGTTTAGCGGGGGTTTCTCCTTCCGAGGGGGTCTCATCCGATGACTCCCCATAGTCACTCCCGTTGCTTGGTTCATTCAGACTGAGCGCAGCCAATGTTAGGAGTCGCCCTTTGACCTCGGCGTCCGTCCTTGTGTCCTTTATGGGGACCGCGGACGCATATGCCCTCAGTGGTGCCTCAAACTGCACCACTGCTCCGAACCGCATCACAACTCTGTCTGCTCCTCGCGGGACATCCGCTCCGAACTCCACTTCCGACAGGACCACCTCATCCTGCCGCTTTGCCCCTGACTGCTGGGAAGGCGCATGTGTTGACGAGGACAGTCCTCGTAAACTATTGTCAACCTCCACCAGCTCGTCATGTAACTCGGCCAGGCTCGGAGTGAGTTCTCCAGATTCCCGCACCCCAACTTCCGGTCCTGCATCACGCGCTCTGAGGCGTTTTGCCTCAGGTAGCTCCTCCGATGACGACGGACGCTTCTTCATAGCGTTCGTGAAAGTTTTGATAGTATTGTTGTTACGCTGCTGCAGCATAACGATCTCATCCAGCAGACCCATAATCACCACCTGAGCCACCAGATCCGCTAAAAACGCAGACTCCGGTGGCACTCACTGGCTGGCAGATATGAGGCGTCTCCAGACTGCCTCTGCCTGGGGGTCCAACACCTCCGATGGCGTTCCGATCTCTCTTCCTTTTTCTTTCTCCACGTACGATAAGCGCCGCGGAGATGGTGCATGATGGGGTGATGGAGAAGCTCGTCGAGGCGGTGTTTGAGGTCAGGTTTGACCTCGATTTTGCATCCTTGCTGCCGTCTCATCCCGTCTGCGCCCAACCATTTCCCGAGGCCTGCCTCCTCGTGCCCCGGTACTCCTCGGAGGCGATCGCCTCCGGTCTCTTCTATACGTCTCTTGTGGGGGCGGCGTCCTTTCTCGCTGTCGTCGAGGTTGCACCACCTTGCTCTTTACTTGCTGTTGACGCCCCACGTCATTGTCCACGTCCATGGGTGCTACCTGTGGCGCAGTTAGTGCTTTCTCATCCGAAAGGAGTGTACTTGCACTCTGGGTCTGCGTCTGCTGCATCGGCATTGGCATTCCCCACATAACCTGTCCCCCCATCTGCTGTCCAGGACCAGCTGGTCCTGGGAAATACGGCATCTGGAAGAACGGCGGGTAAAACTGCGGAGGTTGTCCAAATTGGGCTGGGTTCTGCCCAAACTGAGACACCACTGGGTACGACGCCACAGTCGGCGTCGTTACAGGCTGCTGAATGTTTTGCTGGGGGCGATCCCCCCCTCCTCCAGAACCCTGTGGGTTCTGAGGCTGCTGCTCACTGGTCGTACGCTGGTAAGGGTATGACATGGTATCACAAAAAACATCGATGTGTCGGTGGGAAAAAACACATTAAATTCCCCATCATCAGGTTACATAACCTGATCCGACCCTCTCCTCCGCATCACGATCCGCGTTATCTCATCAGATAGATCAACTTCCATCTTATCTATCTGAACAACTTGTGATCCGATCAGGATCAGATACTCGGTCGATCCGAGATCCGACTGATCCGGCCTTCATCTTATCACTGCCATCAATCTAAGCACGTGAGCGCTTAGCAAGCTGATTTGGGCGCTTCACGCCCTGCAGTTCTAAGTACCGATCCAATGCTGCCAACTTGGCACATGTGTGGTACGACTCCCATGTCGTATCACCTGCACTCCACCGCACCTTGAATTCGAGGTGCGTTCCTTCCTGCCACCGATGGCCCAGGATGTCCTCGACAAACCATTCTTGTTCGTCACTGGCACCGAAATCATATGGCTCGGGAGTCACCCGATTAGGGAACATAGCATCATCATTTGTGTTATACCGCCTAAATAACGATACGTGGAACTTAGGCACAATCCGACGTGCTTGCAGAGCTGCAGGCAGCTCCAGGACATAGTTCGACGTGCTTGGTTCCACGACCAAGACTCTGTATGGTCCAATGAATTTTGGACACAGCTTTCTCGCTCTTCCTTTCGGAAGATTCAAGTTCTCCATCGACAGGTACACTAACGTCCCAGGCGTTAGTTCTGGTTCCTCACTTCGCCTATCATTTGCATGTCGTGCCTGTACAACATGCGCAGCAATGATAGCATCGTGTGCATTGGCTAGATTCGCCAATGCTTGCTGTGCAAAGTCCTTTACCCCTTTGTGAACGGCTCTGTCTGCCTTTAGTTCGCACAGCATGGAGGGCATGTACCCTCCATTGAGCTCAAACGGTGCATATTTCGTGGTCTCAGACACGCTCGCGTTGATTGCAAACTCAGTTAGCGGTATTCTATCCACCCAGTCGCGTTGGTCCGGTCGGACCACCGTATGAAAGATCTGGGCAATACTTCTATTCGCTTGCTCTGTCTGTCCATCCGTCTGCAGATGAAACGAGGTAGACATGAGTAGTTTAGCTCCCAGGAGCTTGTGAAGTTCTCGCCACCAGTGAGATGTAAACTTGGTGTCTTGATCACTCACGATCGAACTTGGAAGGCCATGTAGCCTTACAATCTCCTTCAAGTAGATCCAGGATAACGCGGACGCCGTAATGGTTGTATGCACTGGTATCAAATGTACCATACTCGTCATTCGGCAAATGACCACCCAAAGGTAGTTATACCCTTTGGACTCGGGGAATGGACCAACAAAGTCCATTCCAATGGAGTCCCACGGCTTCGTCGGGATGGGCAGGGAATGCAACTTCCCTGCTGGCTTCCTATTGCTGGTCTTCGACCGCTGGCAGGCCTTGCAGGTCTGGCAGAACTGCATCACTTCTTTCTGCATCTGAGGCCACCAGTACCATTGCCTCAGGTATTCTAGTGTTTTGTTGGTTCCAAAGTGACCAACAACCTCATGAGCTTGAGTGACAACCTTAGTGAGCAGTGCTCGGTCGCGTGGTAAGCACACCACGTCGTGTCCTCGAACATTTGTTATCCGGACTAGTCCTTTCTCATCCACGCTGAAGCGTGGATGGGCGTTTGCGTTCTGCCGGATTTCTGTGTAGAACACATCGCGTCTATAGCCCCTCATCACCTTCTGGAGGTACTCATTGGTTTGAGGGACAGGAGGGTTACGATACTCTCCTGTAGGCAATAACGCGTCAGCGAGCGTCATGTCGTGGCTATCCGGTCCACGACTGCTTCCAGTCTCACTTTGGTGTGGCCTTGTCGCCTCCTTTTGCTGAGCCTGCTCCAGTTGCTCAGCCTCTATGTCGTGGCCCTCTTGCCGCTCTTGCAGTCGTCAACTGCATCGCAGTTCAGTAGCTTGCATAGCCTGAAGCTCGACCACATGCTCCTTCACCTCTCTGTAGCGATGATACGGAAGATCATCGCCATGAGGATCAATACGAATGTCCGCATCGACATACTCATGCGTATCATGGTGTTCGCCTGCTCTATCGCTCTCGAAGTACCTCGAGAGACAGTCCGCCACCTTGTTCAGTTCGCCTTTGACATATGTGATGTCAAAGTTGTAGCAAGACATATAGTCAATCCACCGGCGTTGCCGGGGGGACAACGTTGCTTGAGTCTTGAAGAACTCAAGTGCTTTATGGTCTGTAATGATGTGGATCTTATATCCCATCAATTTATCTTCCTACTTAAGTAGCGCCTCAAGTATCGCCAGCATTTCAAGCTCATAGACTGCATAATTCTGTTGGGCCGAGGTGAACTTCCTTGACATGAACCCTGCAGGCCGACAATTTTGCCATGAGCTTCCCTGGCCGTACATTGCACCTACTCCGGTCTTTGAGGCATCACAGATGAGCCAAATCGGCTCATCACGTCAGGGATCTATGGGACGAATGACTGGTGTCTTTGAGCAGATCCTCTTGATCATCTCAAAACATTGTTGATGTATAGGTCTCCATATAAATGGAGCACCATTCTGAGTAATAGACATCAACGGTCCAGTATATGCTGTTATATCAGGCAGACAA
The DNA here is from genome assembly GCA_027475525.1 of Macrolepiota albuminosa. NCBI lineage: Eukaryota > Fungi > Basidiomycota > Agaricomycetes > Agaricales > Agaricaceae > Macrolepiota > Macrolepiota albuminosa. The sequence goes on along the minus strand of JAMWFC010000049.1, from coordinate 6,160,976 downwards.
TTGCTGATATAGTTCACTAGTCCCACAAATCTTTGCACATCATTATAGTTACGAGGCACATGCCATTCGCGTATGCGATCGATTTTGTCCTGGTCAGAGTGAATACTGTCACGACCCGTCACCCCAGCCCGCCACCCCAGCACACCATGCAAACCCCGACGCGCCCCCTCGCCCGGGGCCCTCGCGCCCACCCAGTCAGGGGACCCACCCCGGCACCCGCGCCCTGTACCCCGGGCCCTGTCGATCGCCCGGTACCAACCAACGGGGCCCGACGGAACCCGACCAATCCCCTGGCGCCACACCCGCACCCAGACAATATGCCGCACAGCACTCAACCGGGACAATACGGCACACAGGACTGGACACGCGAAGCCTAGCCCTGGAACTTACCCAGGCACCCCGGACCTTAGCCGCCGAAGGTATATAGCTGGTAGCCAGTAAACCGTTACGGTAGTCTTGATATTGCTATAACTCGTCTCTATACTCTCTTGTCTATTTCATACCTGTCTCAATCTATCTGTCTTACTCTCTCAAGTCTCCCAGTCTTCTAAAAGTCTCACTTCAATTCTAACTTAGTCTCCCAGTCTCAGTTCCTTTCCCCGATCACCCCTCTGCCCTAACGAGGCTCCACCCACTTCCGCCCCGTATTCCGGACTTAGCCCAGGATCCTACTCTATCTCCTCCTACGAACTCTGGCGCTCCGTAGTCACCCCGCGCCCTGGAACTCACCCGGAGACTCTCCGTAGACTTGGAGTCCGCCTAGTAAGGACCCGCTTGCCTCCGGAGGCCCCCGTCATCAGCGGAACCTGACATAATATCAAGACTCCCTCTTACCCCGTTCCTGATGTCTACGTACACCCCCGTCTACTATCCCGTGGGCTACCAAACCGATGCCTACGGTCGCCCACTACCCAAACAATACAACCACAGTACCCCCCAACCCGTATACCCAACCCCAATCCATGAAATTTACCCCGCACCCCGATTCTGGGCCCCCGACCCGAATGGAGCCTACGGCCCCTCGGCCAGCCAGCTTCTGCATCCTCCGGACTGGCGGATGTACGCCAACCCTCCCGTCAACTCTGGCACCTACAGGATGGTACCCAGAGGACTCCCCGAAACCCCGTGGGGAGCCACTCTACCTCCAGCCAGCAGAGGGCCATTTGCGCCCTGGCCGCAGGCCGCCCCACCCCAACCACCCCCCTCGAATACAGAAACCCCAGAGCCGCCCCAGAATTGGCCACGCCCCATGGCGGTCCCGCCGGCCTGCCCTCCGACCTCCCCCCTGGAACGACGAACAGAGGAGTACCTCCGACAGCGAGACAAAGTGCTGCGCGCACTCCGCACCTCCCCTGAAGAGTTCGCCCGACGCACGCGCGCTCTCCTGGTCACCCTCAGCAACCACGACCTCCGGGGTACGCCGGAAGAATGGGCCAACCGCCTCCTCCGCTTCCACAACCAATTCCTAAAAGGGACCCTCCCCGACAACACCAAAAGAACGCTGCAAGTGGACCCGATGCTCCAGGACGAACTTCAGAGCCTGGTAGACGAAATCCACACCAGCCCCAACCCCCGCCGCTTCGAGAACCCCTTGGACCTGGCCCGCTCTTTCCACATCCAAAGGGACGAACCCCGCTCCGGTACCCAAGGGAACCCCCCGCAACAAGACCAACGACGGCAGGAGGAACTCAACGCCGCCTCCGCCACTCTACGGTCTCTAAACCCGTCTGGGGGCCTCTTCGACCAACCCGCCGCCCACACCGTCGGACTCTCCGCCCATCCCCGAGCCTACTCAGTGCCCGGCACCTTCAACACGTGGGCACAGGCGGCCGAAGGCAACCCCCTGCCCCCGGAAGTTGAACCCCGCCCTGAGGGCGACGACACCTCAGACGATACCCTCTCGTACATCGACAAACCTCAAAACCCGAGACTTCCCCTCGACAACCCCTGGAACCCCCCTCCAGCTACTGCCCCCAAATTCAACCGCAAACGTCCACCCCACCTGAACCTGTGCCCTCTCCACGCCCGCAATGGACCCCTGGGCCCACAGGGCGGCACCCGGCCACAGCCAGCCCTGCCCTGGCCCCCCTTTGAGCCAGGACCCCCTCAGGCCTTCTCCGACCCTGGGCTCCCCCGACCCCCGTATGGCCCCGACCCGGGACCACCTCGACCCCCTTACGGTCAACCCCCCCAGCACCCCAGACAGGGACCCCACCACCCCCATCTGCCCCCACCACCCCCTCCTGCCATCCACCCCCTCCCTCTCCTGGACAACCCCCTCCCGCCGTCCACCCCCTCGGAACTGGCGGCCCCCCGCCGCCCCCACGGGAGCCCCCCAACCCCCAGTGGGCCCCTGGACCCCCATCTGGAGGGCACAGACAGCCCTCCGGAGGAGGCCCGCCGGATGGAGGACCCCCCGGAGGATGGGGCACCGCCGCTGGAGCCTTCCCCCCTCAGCAGGGAGGAGGGAACCACTACTACTATTACTACCACGCGCCCTCCCCACGCCCACGACGGACCCCTGGGCCCACAGGGCGGCATCCGGCCACAGCCAGCCCCGCCCCGGCCCCCCTTCGAGCCAGGACCCCCTCAGGCCTTCTCCGACCCTGGGCTCCCCCGACCCCCGTATGGCCCCGACCCGGGACCACCTCGACCCCCTTACGGTCAACCCCCCCAGCACCCCAGACAGGGACCCCACCACCCCATGGCCCCGACCCGGGACCACCTCGACCCCCTTACGGTCAACCCCCCCAGCACCCCAGACAGGGACCCCACCACCCCTATCTGCCCCCACCACCCCCTCCTGCCGTCCACCCCCTCCCTCTCCTGGACAACCCCCTCCTGCCGTCCACCCCCTCGGAACTGGCGGCCTCCCGCCGCCCCCACGGGAGCCCCCCAACCCCCAGTGGGCCCCCGGACCCCCATCTGGAGGGCACAGACAGCCCCCCGGAGGAGGCCCGCCGGATGGAGGACCCCCCGGAGGATGGGGCACCGCCGCTGGAGCCTTCCCCCCTCAGCAGGGAGGAGGGAACCACTACTACTATTACTACCACGCGCCCTCCCCACACCCACGACGGACCCCTGGGCCCACAGGGCGGCATCCGGCCACAGCCAGCCCCGCCCCGGCCCCCCTTCGAGCCAGGACCCCCTCAGGCCTTCTCCGACCCTGGGCTCCCCCGACCCCCGTATGGCCCCGACCCGGGACCACCTCAACCCCCTTACGGTCAACCCCCCCAGCACCCCAGACAGGGACCCCACCACCCCCTCCCTCCCCTGGACGACCCCCTCCCGCCATTCATCCCCTCGGAACCGGCGGCCCCCCGCCGCCGGAGCCTTTCCCTCTCAGCAGGGAGGAGGGAACCACTACTACTATTACTACCACGCAGCTCCTCCCCCACACCCACCAAACCCGCAGGACGATACCCGGGACGCCCTCGCCCGGGAAGGTAAACTCGACATACAGAAGCCCAAACCCTTCCATGGACGCGACCCCTGGAAGTGGCGAACCTTCCTGATGCAGTGCCTCAACATGTTTCAAGCCAAACCTGTCACGTTTTAGCTCGAAGAATCCCGCGTCGCATTCGCCGCCTCATACCTGCAGGGGCTGGCCTTCGATCACTACACGGCCCTCCTCCGGTTCGACCCCAACAACCCCGTGCTGTCCCAGTGGGCGGCCTTCGTGCAGGAATTCTCCGGCCGCTTCGGCATCTTCGACACTGTTGCGGAGGCCGAGGAAAACCTCTTCAACCTCCAAATGAGATCTGAGGAGCGCTTTGCCACCTTCATCGTCCGATTCGAGAAGGAGGCCTATGAGACAGGCTGGAACTACAACGCCCTCCGGTTTGCCCTCCAGCGAGTGCTCCCTCAGCGAATCAAGGACGTCCTCCGCCTCGCACCCAAGCAGGCAACATACAACGGCTATAAGGCACTGGTGACCCAGATCGACCAGAGGTACTGGGAAGATCGCAACGAATACTCCGGCTCTCGGGGCCATTGGGCCCCTCCAGGAGGACCCTCTTGGAAAGCTAATCACTCCGGAGTCCCTAGCCAGGTGCCGCAAGACCCCACCACGCGTCCGACCTCAGGACGGAGACCCCCTGGACCGCCCCGCGCCCCAGCACCATGACCACCAGCCGCCCTCAATGCAGCTGACATCAACGACATCCCCGACCCCCTCCCCAGAGACCCCGACGACCCCGACGCCCCAGCCGACGAACACCCCAAAGACGACAAAGAAGAAGCTCTTCGTGCAAACCGAGTCAGGAACTCCGACCGCCCCTGGATCGATGTCCCCGAAGATGTTCAGGAACAGCGACGCCGGAAGGGCACCTGCCTCCTCTGCGAGGAACCCGGACACTTCATCGGCAGTTGCCCAAAGCACCAGACCATGGGTCGGGCTGTCTGGACCATCGACGGGAAAGACTGCGACTTCCAGTTTATGGAAAATGACCCAGCGATTTAGAAATGGAAGACATTCTGAATTGCGGTCTGGACCCCGACGTCTTCTCCGCCCCGGTTTCCCATCTTTGCGCCATGGCTCAACAATTCTCGGACACCCTCCTGGCCCACCTCCCTTCGCACTCCCCACAGTCCCTCCTCCTTTGTACCACCCTCGCCTCCTCCCCGGAGCCCGTCAACACCCTCGTTGACAGCGGCGCCACCGACAGCTTCATCGATGAAGCCTGGGCGGCCCTGGCCCCCCAGCCCCCCCAAAGACTCCCCATCCCCATCCATCTCCGACTCTTCGACGGAAACTCCTCCTCCGCCGGCGACATCACCCACTTCGTGCAAATGCCCGTGACCTTCGCCTCTGGCCATCATCAGACACTCCGGCTCCTAGTCACCAGGCTCCACGTCGCCGCCCCCCTCGTCCTCGGACTCCCATGGCTGCGTGCCACCAATCCCCGAATCGACTGGAGGGCCCTCACGCTTGCCCTCGACTGAGACGCAACCCAAGAACCAATCCCCTTCAAACCCCCACCGCCTCCAACGGGTCCGGAGGACCCCCGGGGCCCCTGGGAGGAGCCCCCTGGCCTCCGCTCCCAGGCCACCCGCTCCTTCGTGATCCATGTCTGCCTCGGCGCCGCCACCGAACGTCTCCCCGCCCTCGTCGATAGCAGAGCCACCAGAATGTTCATCAGCGACCGCCTCGCCCTTCTCCACACCCAGCTTGACAAACCCCTCGGGCTCCGGCTCTTCGATGGGAACGACGCCACCGCCGGACTTATCACGAAGGCACACTCCACCACCATAACACTTGACAACGACCTAACGTTCCCGGCCGACTTCCTGGTCACGCGACTCCCCAAAATGACTCCCATCGTCCTAGGCCTCCCTTGGCTCCAAGAAGTGAACCCTGACATCCGCTGGGAAGACCTCACCATGACCTTCCCTAACCTGGGAGCCCGCCTCGCCGCCGCCATCCACCTCTACCCGCAGGCCTCGGAAGACCCGGGACGCCCTGAAACTCCCCAAAGGGAACCCATCAAGTTTCCCCCCAACGTCCCTCAAAACCATTACAAGGGGCCTCACTACCCCGCCCGGAACCACCGACCCCCCAGGCCCAGCTCCGAACCCAACGACCCCCCTGACTCACCTGGAAGCCCGGACATCAAAATCATTGGCTGCACCCCCTTCGCATGAATTCTCCAGGACGGCACCCCGGCCTACCAACTCCAGGTATCTCCGACGCTACCCGAGGAACACCTCCGGGCCGAAAACACTGGCCCCGACGCTAAGACTGAAGACCAACTCCTCGCCGAAGTTGTTCCTCCCAAGTATCACGAGTTTGCTGACGTCTTCTCCGAAGGTAGCACCAAAGACCTCCCCCCGCACCGGCCGTACGACCACAAGATCGACCTCGAGGACGGCGCAAGTCCCCCGCTTGGCAAGGTCTACAACATGTCCGAGGTCGAACTCCGGGCACTCAAGGACTACCTCGACGACATGCTCGGTAAGGGTTTCATTTGCGCCTCGATCTTCGTGGCCGGCGCACCGGTTCTCTTCGCCAAGAAGAAGGACGGATCCCTCCGCCTCTGCGTCGACTATCAGGGCTTGAACAAAATCACCAAGAAGAACCGGTACCCCCTACCCCTCATCGGAGACCTCGTCGACCGACTCAGCAAAGCCAAGGTCTACTCAAAGATTGACCTCCGGTCTGGCTACAACAACGTCCGGATTGCCCCGGGACACGAATGGAAAACGGCCTTCCGCACCCGTTACGGCCTCTTCGAATATCTGGTAATGCCATTCAGAATGACTAACTCCCCCACAACCTTCCAGTACTTTATGAACGACATCTTCCACGATATGAACGACGTCTTTGTCATTGTCTACCTGGACGACATCCTGATCTATTCGGACTCCCTCGACGAACACCGAATCCACGTCCGACAAGTTCTCGAACGACTCTGAAGTCACAACCTACACGCAAAACCGGAGAAGTGCTCGTTCCACACTACAGAAGTCAAATACCTTGGCGTCATCGTCACCCCGGACGGAGTTCGCATGGACCCCGCAAAAGTCGAAGCAATCCTCAATTGGCCGCCTCCGAAAAACATCAAGGAAGTGCAATCCTTCCTCGGGTTCGCAAACTTCTACCGACGCTTCATCGACAATTGCTCTGGTATCACCAAGTCCCTCAACCGGCTAACCTGGAAGGACACCCCCTGGGGGTGGGACAGTAAGTGCCAAAGTGCATTCGCCCTACTCAAGGAAGCTTTCACCTCAGCCCCGATCCTCCGGCACTACGACCCCGCCCTCCCAGTTATCCTGGAGTGCGACGCCTCCGACTATGCCATTGCGGGTATCCTCTCACAGATGGGACCGGACAACCAGGAGCTCCGACCCATGGCTTTCTATACCCGATCAATGATCCCGGCCGAGCTCAACTACGACATCTACGACAAGGAACTCCTTGCGATTGTCAAAGCCTTCAAGCAATGGCGAGCCTACCTCGAAGGGACCCCCCACCGGATCCAAGTGTACTCGGACCACAACAACCTTCAGTACTTCATGACCACCAAACTCCTCAGCCGAAGACAGGCTTGGTGGTCTGAAGTTCTATCCGAATACGACTTTACCATCCACTACTGCCCCGGACGACTCGGAGCCAAACCCAACGCCCTAACTCGACGTCCGGACGTCTATCCCAAGAAGTCCTTTGAGACAGAGCAAAACGCCTTCAACCATCGCGTGGTAATCCCCCCCGAACATTTGAATGCAGTACTGATCTTGAACGAGGAAGGAATCCTGAAACAGATCCGGGAATCACCCCGAGATGACTACTTCACCCGGCACAAGCCCCGAAACCTCTCCGCCGACGAACCCCCTCCCGACCCCTCTTTTACCCTGTCTCCCGACAGCAAACTACTCCTCCGCGATGGCTGTATCTATGCCCCGGATCACAAGAACATCCGCCTCGACATCCTCCGACAGCACCACGACCATAAGCTCCGGGGACACCCGGGAATCTGTAAGACCCTCCAGCTCATCTCACGTACTTACTTTTGGCCAGGGATGAAGAAGGATGTCACCCGATACGTCCAAGCCTGTGAACCGTGCCTCCAGGCCAAAGTTCCCCGCCACAAGCCCTACGGATTGCTCAAACCCCTGCCCATCGGGAGACGCCCGTGGTCTTCCATCTCCATAGACCACATCGTCAAACTCCCCGAGTCGGAGGGCTTTGACGCCATCCTTGTCATCGTGTGCCGACTCACAAAGCAAGCCATCTTCATTCCCTGTCACACCACCGACGACGCCCCAAGTTTTTCCCGGCTCTTCCTGGAACACGTGTTCTCGAAGCACGGACTCCCTGACGATGTCGTCTCCGACCGGGGTCCCCTCTTCATTTCCAGATTCTGGACGTCTCTCTGCAAGGCCCTCAGCGTCCGCGTCAACCTCTCTACCGCTTACTACCCGGAGACTGACGGGCAAACCGAACAGGTCAATCAGACCCTAGAACAGTACCTCCGGATCTACATAAACTACCTCCAAAACGACTGGCGCGCCGAACTCCCCCTCGCCGAGTTCACCTACAACAACACTCCCCACTCTGCCACGGGGGTATCCCCCTTCTTCGCCAATAAGGGGTACCACCCCCGACTAACCCTGTCCCTCCAGAATATTCCCGCTCACGCCGCCCATGAAGTCGCCCAGGACCTCCGGGCCCTCCACGAGTTCCTCTGGAATGAAATTGACGTTGCCAACCAAGCTTATTCCAAGCATGCCAACTCCCGACGAGAAACCATTCCTGACTGGAGCCCTGGTACTCTCGTTTGGCTTGACCGATGCAACCTCCGGACAAGACGACCGTCAGTGAAGCTCGATCACAAGCGGTTCAGACCCTTCAAGATAACCCGGAAGGTATCCTCACACGCCTACCGCCTGGACCTCCCTCCGGGATTACGAGGACTCCACCCCGTATTCCACGTCCGGCTCCTCGAAAAGCACGACCCGAAGCCCTTTTCTGGGCAACACCCTGACCGACCCCCGCCCTTCGAAGTGGACCACGAGTATTACTATGAAGTCAACCACATCCTCGACTCGCAAATGATCCGAGGACGACTGAACTACCTCGTGCGGTGGGCCAGCTACGGACCAGAAGACGACACCTGGGAGCCCCGGGTAAACCTGAAGAACGCCCCTGGCAAGCTCTGACACTTTCACGAGACCCACCCGGACAAGCCCCGACCCCCCCGGGGCTGAGGGTCCCACAGATGGCTGCAAGGGCGTAACCCCTGCCTCTGGAAGTACCAGGGATTCAACTCCCACCAATAAGTTCCTTGTTTCTCTCTTTTCTATCTCCTTTGCATTACGTGCTCAAAGTTACCGGTATATACAATCTAAAAAACTACACTATATGACAGACAAGAAATGACGACTCCGGGACCAAGAAAAGCCTACACCCCTGACCCCGGCGTTCCTGATACCCCCGACGCCCCACTGGAACCCCCCATCGTCGACGGGCCCAACTCCCCAGGGACTCCCGAAGCACTCGCCCCCGACCCCGCCGCCACCGCCGCCATCCTCTCGTCGTATGAAGGGAGGGGCTCCCCTGCGTCCACCGCCACCTCCACCCAGGTCCCGGGGACCACGAGGTTCCGCCTCCGATGGGCCGTCAGCAGGCGCCCCAGGTGGCTGACGCCCTGCGTCACCTCGCCAGGGACCAGACCAGACGCCGAAGACAGCCCCTGGGAGATGGAGGCGTGCGCCGAGGCGCCACCGTCCAACAAGAGCCGATGCTCCCGTGCCCAGCCTGGAAGCAGTCAGTCGGGGGCCCGGAGGGAGAGACTACCCACTTACGCATCGCCTCGCCCCGGGCGGCAGCCACGCTCCCTACCAACCAGCCCCTCTGACGAACCAAGCTCGCCTGCGCCCCCTCTACCCTCCCCAACAACTCCCGTAACTCCACCACCCTTGCCTCCTGCGCCTCGGCCCCCAGCAATTGGCCATCCCCTTGCTCCAGTTGAGCCCGCAAGGCCGCGACCTCCTCCTCCAGTGCCACCCGAGCCTGGGACGCTGACTCCCTCTCCACCTCCCACTCGGCCTGCAAATCCTCCCATAACCTCCTCTCCCGCTGACCCTCCGAGTACGTCTCCCGGAGCCTCGCCGTCAGACACAACGCTCCCAGATCTCTGCGTCCTCTAGCCTGCGGCGGTACGATGCCACGCTTCCAACACCAGGCTCGACCTCGGGCTCGGGAGCGACGTCAGGATTCGGCCAGTCCACGTCAGGCAGGGGTACCTCCCCACCGGACCTCGAGGGACCCGCAATTGGGGACCGGGACCTTCTCTGGCGACGAGTAGAGGGTTGCTCGTCCTCGTCCAAACGCTCGGGCGAGGCTCGTCGCTTCCCCTTGTCCCGGCGGGGCGCCTCCAGCTCGTTGTCCGATGAGCACACCACGGCCGGACGCTTGGCGCGACGCCGATGCACTGGGGCACCCTCTTCCCCTTGGCCCCCGGACGGTGCGGCACCCGTCAATGGACCCCTTGCCCTCGTCCGCGTACGAGTCCCCTGAACCCCCCGCAGTCGCTCCATCACCCACTCTTCCCCCCAACCCTGCTCCTGCGCCATGCATCGTGCCCTCCAAGCCAGCCCCACCGAACACCGCTCGTGACGCAAGCGGCAAGCCGCGCACATCGAGGTGTCTCGACGCGCCCCCGCCACCGGCTCCTCGAACTCGCAGGACACCCCCCTGCGCGCACACATCATGCACTGCGAGAAGTCAGGAGAGCTCTGGACAACCCCAGATGACACTCACCGGGCCTGCAGCCTCGCACCACCTACGTGCTGGGTGCCCACAAAAACGTCCCTGCGCAGCCGCAAATTGCTCCAGCGTCACCTGATCTTGAGGGACACGTTGCGCCTCCGGGACCAGCCACACTTCCCCTATCCCAAGGGATGGGCGGTCGGACCGAGACGACGACCCAGGAGGACGGGAGGGAGACCCTTGCGGTGCCCCAGATGGCCCGGCCACCACAGGAGAAATCGAAGGACCGCCCAGGGACGAAGACCCGGCAGCCGGATGAGAACCAGAACCCACAGAGCCTGCGACGATTGAACAATAAGGACAGGTAATAACGTCAGACACTCACAGGCCATTTCACTAATCCGCTGGCGATCCCGCTGCTGATCATACTCTCCCTGGCGCCAATCGTACTCCTGCCAGGACGACAGGGTGTCATCTCCAGCAGGAGGGGGGGTAGGGGAGCGGAGGGGCGTAGAAGGACGTGACATGACGAATGGGGAGTAGCAAAAAATTTTTTCTTTTTCTAGGCCCCAAGCTGATGGCATCATGCTTCGCGCTTCGACTTCGGATCCCACGCCGAAGCCGCACAGCCACCACCGCCTCGAGGGTCTCGGCGCTGATACGATGCTGTACCAGCAGTCAGGGACAAAACATGCACCAGAAGTCAAAATAAACATTTAATTATGGGCTGAAAACTGTAAGCCTCCTGGTAGCAGTCTCAACAAATTATATCTCCAAAAACACCCCAATAAATACACAGACAGTACAGAACAAAGGGCAGGGACCAGCTCAAGCTATCAACTCAACAATAGTCCAACCACTGTTATGGGGAGGGGAAGCATGGGAGCTGGCAGAGGTGACAAAAGGGGATCAAATTGTGATGATCTAGATCAAGATCTGATCTGACAATCCCCAATTTGATATGACTGAAAGGGGAAAGGGAAAGAAGCATGGAGGGATGTCAAAAGAGATGAATAGAATGGTGGCACATGCATTGAATGGAGGAAGGGAGGGATGAATGGAATGGTGGCACTGAAACATGCATTGAATGGAGGAAGGAAGAGATGAATGGAATGGTGGCACTGAAACATGCATTGAATGGAGGAAGGAAGAGATGAATGGAATGGTGGCACTGAAACATGCATTGAATGGAGGAAGGAAGAGATGAATGGAATGGTGGCACTGAAACATGCATCACCAAAATGGAAAATGGAACAACAAATTAGGTCAGGAATGCTGGGAGGTCAAGAGCAAAAAGTCATGTGATCTGGTGGTCTGTGCACTGGAAAATTAGTATAAATAGTCCAAGTAGAATAGAGAATAACCAGGCAATTGATAGGCAAAGGCTCGGTGGTTCCCAGGGAGTGAATCACTTAGGCTAGAGTTTATTGAACACCTCTCATTGGAAGTCTATTGGTAGACAAAGGCTCGGTGGTTCCCAGGGAGTGAACTGCTTAGGCTGGAGTTTATTGAGAACCTTCTTCTGCCCATCAGGATATTTGATATTCTGTGAAGCACCCAATACATCAAGTTTTTATCATCAAGCACCAGTGTGGATTAGAGGTCACTTTCTAAGACTTCAAGAAAGCCCCAGAACTATCAGTACTACTTGCAACCAAGTACTACAGCGCTACAGGGGGGGTGATGTCACGACCCGTCACCCCAGCCCGCCACCCCGGCACACCACGCAAACCCCGACGCGCCCCCTTGCCCGGGGCCCTCGCGCCCACCCAGTCAGGGGACCCACCCCGGCACCCGCGCCCTGTACCCCGGGCCCCGTCAATCGCCCGGTACCAACCAACAGGGCCCAACGGAACCTGACCAATCTCCCAGCGCCACACCCGCACCCAGACAATACGCCGCACAGGACTCAACCGGGACAATACGGCACACAGGACTGGACACGCGAAGCCTAGCCCCGGAACTTACCCAGGCACCCCAGACCTTAGCCGCCGAAGGTATATAGCTGGTAGCCAGTAAACCGTTACGGTAGTCTTGATATTGCTATAACTCGTCTCTATACTCTCTTGTCTATTTCATACCTGTCTCAATCTATCTGTCTTACTCTCTCAAGTCTCTCGGTCTTCTAAAAGTCTCACTTCAATTCTAACTTAGTCTCCCGGTTCCAGTCTCAGTCTCCCGGTCTCAGTTCCTTTCCCCGATCACCCCTCTGCCCTAACGAGGCTCCGCCCACTTCCGCCCTGTATTCCGGACTTAGCCCAGGATCCTACTCTACCTCCTCCTACGAACTCCGGCGCTCCGTAGTCACTCCGCGCCCTACCCAAAACTCCGGAACTCACCCGAAGACTCTCTGTAGACTTCGAGTGCGCCTAGTAAGGACCCGCTTGCCCCCGGAGGCCCCCATCATCAGCGGAACCTGACAAATACCCTGACTATCAATCTTGTGTCCGAGGCAATCCACTGTCTTGGCATATAGTTCGCATTTCTTCCACTTGAGGTATAGCAAGTTAGACCTCAGTCGCTCGAAAATGACACGAAGATGCTCTTCGTGTTCTTCGATTGAATCGGAGTATATGAATATGTCGTCCAAATAGATATGGACGAACCTCCCGATAACATCCCGGAAGATGGAGGTCATCAACCTCTGAAATGTCGCAGGAGCATTGCAATCTCCTATCTGCATAATGTTGCTCACATATGTTCCCGTGATTGACAAGAACACTGTCTTTGGGATATCAGACAAGCGAATTCTCACTTGCTCATACGCATCCATCAGGTCAATTTTCGACCTGAACTTTGCTCTCGCCACATCTTCTCAAATCACTTCCTGATCCGGAAGTGGCGTCACGTCCTTCACGGTGTTGTCATTGCGTTGGCGTGCATCCAACGCCGTCCTTAATGTACCATCTTTCTTCGGAATGCACAATAGCGGAGCAGCTTGGGAGGCTGGTTGAGCCTCCCACCAGTGGGCTCTCAGGTACCGATTGGTCTTGTCTCGGAGCTGCTGCTGCAGCGCCATTGGACATCGAGGCAAATGATATTTATACACCTTATTCTCATCAATAATGTTGATTTCATGGTTGACCTCTTGCCAAGGAGGTAACTCCTCCTTGGTTCCGTTCAGAATATCCGCAAATTCCTGCTGCCACTGCAATCGTAGGTCCGGAATGTCCTCCTTCGTAAAACCACTGGTTTTACCTTTGCCCTTCCAGTCCACATCCTTGCATGGGCGCCCGGACAGCTTTGCTTGTACGGCTGGACGGCCATACTTCTCTCTGAGGGCAGTAATCCTCAGCTCGCTGTCATCCGGCGTGTGCAGTCGCACAGGCACTTCCTTCTTACTTCTCCGCGACGTCACAGATAGTCCGTCGAAGAACACCTCACTCGGCGACAATATCTTGTCGTCACTAGCCTGACAATACGACTCCTCCTTTGACGTCCACCATGGTCCATTCCACGCATACATCAACGCCACTAGGTCATTCCACTCAGCAGGCATTCGTGGATCAAATGCCCATTCAAATGTGGGATGAGGTACTGGTCGATCCCAGATTGACCGATTTGTATGTGTGGAGGACGCCTCATCCTCCATCAGTCCTTGGTCGTCGTCATCTGTTACCAAGTCCTCAACCTTCACTCGCGACAACGTCGGTTGGCACTCTGTGCTTGCCGCATGCTGAGGCCGCTTGTCCTCAGACTTACTCTGCTTTTCACACTTCATCTCCTTCATCTCGGGGCTCTCCCCCCTCTTCAGAGTACGTTCGTACTCTACAGCTTCGCTTTCCAGCATCAACACCGCCGGACTATCCATGGGCAAGCTCACACAAGCTTGCTCTTCATCCTCTCCATCCTCAACCGTAGGCGCTTTCTTGCCTCCGTCTAGTCAGTGTCGCCTGACTAGCACCTTCTTCTCCGTGGCGCGGTGTCAATGGAGACGTCCATCTCCATTATCTATGGTCACTCGCACTGCAGGGATGGTGGTGCCATCCACCACTATCTCATTCTTCTTGAAGTTCAGCAGAACGTTGTGCTTCCTCATATACGGCGTGCCTATAATCATGTCGTAACGATCAAAGTTCGCCACATCAAGGTACTCCCTCGTCCTTGATTTCGCACAGGCGATACTCGCCTGCGTACCAAACTGTACCGCAGCTCGGCTGCCCACAGTACCCAATTGAAGGAGTAGTGGCTCCTTCAACTCACTGACAGAAATATCGTGCACTTGGCAAAACTGGGGTGTCACCCCAGTAGTCGTACTACCTGAATCCCACAATGTCCACGCCTTGTGGCCATTCACCTCAACGTACGACGCCAGGCACTCCTTATCCTCGCGCTTCAACACCGGTCTCACCAGCTTCTCTGGAGCCTTGCGAAGGTGTACCTTATACACCTTAACATTGGCTGCTCCAACGGGACGGTCTAATGCGCTGGCCGGGTAGTCCGTCAGAGCTCCCATGAACTCTGAGTCTGACTCCCGGGCGTAATAATCGTTGTCGTATATGTCAACCTCCACGTATTCATCATCCAACAACTCCTCTACCACAGAGGCATTTTCATCCTCTGGTGCATCAGGTATGAGGTTCTCCACCTCATCGTCTTCCACATCAGGTTCATTTCCGGAGTCTATCCCTTCAGCATCCGGGATAGCAGTGTGCGCCGCCCGTACATAGGCACGTGGCTTACCCATAGGCTTTCCACCACCCACTGGGCATGCATTCGCAAAATGCCCAGGCTGACCACATTTGAAGCACTTACTCGCCACGAAAGGGCGAGCTGCTTCATACTTCGGTGGCCCAGTCGGTGTCGGTAATTTAGCCTCACCAGCAGCCTGATGCGGTCGAACACCCTCTCGGCGTGGACCTCTCTGAGCATCCTGTGCCGGTGCATCCCTACGGTCCCCCGGCCGGTCGCTCCGGAAGCGTCAGTCTTGCCGAGGTGCTGCTCTTACCACAAACCTCGGGTTCGTATTGCCCACCATCTCCTTTCGACGAGCCCAGAAGGTGCCTACCTTCCGAGGCTCGGCCTTGTTTACCGATCGAACCTTTGAGCTATGTAGCCCAAAGTGTCGCGCTATTTTGTGGGCTTGCTCGTAGCGCAATGCATGCGCTACGAATTCCTTGACGGTATTTACTTCAGGCGATAGTCCGTCATCACAAATGAGGGACTCTCTCATTGCGTCAGGTATCCCCCGCAGGAAGGTATCAATCATTACCCAGTTGTCTGGGTAAATAGACATATTCTGTGCGTGGTCTATCAAGGTATCATAGAAACCTTGAACACCTAATCGTTCGGTGTAGGAGGTTGCAATGAATGCCTCCCGAGCATCCTGCATGGTGGATGCACTCACAAACCGGTTATATAATTCAAGGATTACATCCTTGAACGTCCATTGCTGTCGTGCACGATTGTAGTGCAAGACATGATGACGGAACCAGGCTTTGGCTGGTCCATCCAGGAACTCCGGGAGCACGAACACACGTTCTCGATCCAGACGATCCCCCCCATACTGGCATGCTGCCAGATGGTTGCACACATCCATCGTCCAATTTTCCAAGTCGCTAAACTTGGACTCCCCTCTGTATGGTTGGATGTGTTTTGACTCCGCCTTACGCAGTTTGATACCTTTGGGCAGGTGCAATGCTACGCCTACCGCATCGTCGATTATACTACTGAGGCGCTGGTGCATATTCTCAGTATACACCTTTGTCGCCTCAGTTATTCCAGGCGTTTTATTTCTACCTTCCGCTGGAGGTACCACGGAAAATGCACGTACAGGTCGGTGACCTGTGTAGTGCACTTTCTCTGCACCCTTCCAATGCAGGGGGCTCTCCTGTCCCCCTAGCTCTTCTATCACCTGCTTTCCAGGGCCTCGGCTCGGATCCGCCGTGGGCGGGTCCCCTCTCCTGGTGTCAGGCTGTCGTGTCCGTTGGACATATTGCCTTCTCATCTCGTCAATGGGTGTTATCCCATCGAATACAATTCCCTGGTCGTCTATCCAGGAGTGCCCCTGGCGCTTCAGGTCTTGGTTCCGCATGCGCTGATAAGCTACTCTCTCCGCAAACTTATCAGCCAACGGCACTTGATTTGTCAGTGGAACATTCTCCACTGATTCCTGTTTTGTGTGAGGGTGCCTTGGCTCCCCCGCTTCGTGTAGGTTGCTATCTACCACAGGTATGGTAGACACCGATTCAGTTGTCGACAGAGGTCTCCTTCGCTGACCTCTGAATACATTCTGTCTTTGTGCTGCAGCGAACCTGGCAGCAAACTGCTCGTCAGACTCTCCTGCTTGCTGGGGCGCATATATATTGCTCATTGCCTCTTCCAGATGGGGAGACAACTCTGGCTTTGCCACCGGGGGTATATTCGGGATCAAGTTTGCCCCCTCTGGAGTCAAGGCAGCTGATCCTCAATTAGCCTTGCAATACATATATGCTTGGGCTTCCAGCTCAAGAATCTGAACGTACAATGTAATGTATTCAACAGTATTCAATTGAGGTACATTTTCACCTCTAGCCTGTATCAACCGTATGTGCTTCAGTACATACAGTCCTAGTCGAGCACGCATGGTATCCTTTGTAATGCTAGGGTATCTCTTCCATAGCATAGCACACTGAACCTGAAGGGTGGACTCACTCCGTCCACTCTCTTCGTCGTCAGACGTTTCATCTTCCCAATGTACTGCCGGCGTTCTTTGCTCAGGAATTGTCGTTTCCTGCGGCACTCCGGCTCCCTGCTGACGTTGCGTCATGGGAGTGGATTCAGTTGGAACTCTCCAACTGCCCACCTCTTGCCTCGGCATCTTCCCCAGAAAGTACGACGAAGGTCTGCGACCTTCGATAGGTCCCTGAGCACTACTCCTGCTCTGGAATTGTCGCCCTGACCTCCCAGTCTGCATGGAAGATTCAGGATCCCTGCCGAACTGCTGTTCCAGGTCTTCCACAATTACCCCTGGTCTCGCTGCACCGCTTGGCGCAGCTGTCGGCCGCACTTCACTCCATTGCGTCCCTCCTGGCATTCCCTGAGGCTGCCAGGAAGGCTCGGCCTCTGTATATTCTGACCCGGGACGACCCGGGTCAGTCACCGCAGATTGAGGATATGCCAACGACTGGTCGATGGTCTCACCATTGCATGTCGGTTCAGTAGATTGATTGGTCTCCATCCAATCAAGTGTTGCTACGTCTCGTTTTACCCGGAAGCGTGCGTCAAAGAAGTTGATACACTGTTCGATGCAATCACAGTCTAGGCTATCAGTCTAGACCCGTAGTCTTTGTCCGTAGTATCAGAATTGAACCCGAAAGGTTCAAAAAAGTGAAACAATGTCAAGTATAAGGTTAGCCTTACGGTCACACCAACAGAACCAGATCGGTATTCGATTCTAGTACTACGAGTATGACAGTAAAATTGGCTGCCTTATGTAAGGCAGCCAGCATGTATGTAGAGTAATAATAATTAAGTACTATAAGTGTATATTAATTAATTAACTAAGTATAATCTGTTACATGAGTATAATCTGTTACATTAACTCACGCAACAAAGTCAAAGAATCAAACACTTAGCTTCAAACAGGAAAGACCAGAACAAAAACACCTTGGAGCCAGCAGTAATGGAAAGACCAGAAATTGCAAAAGAGTTCATGGCCAGAATGTCACCCCATTTTGTCCTTAGAGGCCCTAAGAAACAAAAGGAGGGCAGGTTGAGAGGCGAAACTAACCCTGAAAGCAAAAGACTATACATACATATATCAGCAAGAGATGAGACATGGATGAGTTATTCTGAAGTCCTGAAACAGGATTTATCATCTCCATATTTCAATTTACTTGGGATCGAAAGTATGGCTGAGGTACTAGATGGTGTGGGTGCGCTGCCCCCTGATGACCTACAAACCTATTTGGGAATGGTCAATGCGGCACCACTTAAAAGTGAGGGAGGACTTACCTGCAATGTGACGCAGAACCTCCTTACAACCCCCATCTCTTCCCTCCACCTATCTCTGGCCAACCTCCCTTCCGATCACCTTCCAATTCTGCCTTATTGTGCCAATCATAGTTATGGAGGGTGCCACAATTACCATGGTCAAGGATTCTCATATAATGGCCAACCCTACAATGTCCCGAGCATGCCCAAGCATCCTAATTGTAAACCTGACTTCATCCTACATCCACTCCAGATGATCAAGTATCTCAAATTTAAGAAGAAAATCTGCAAAGGGAAGGGATGTACCAAGCGAGCCACTCCCTTTGGCTTTATACAGTTCACCAAGATCTTCAACTCAGTCTCTGAATGCAAATACAAGTATTGGTTTGCGAAATATGGCGCTAAGACAGATTGTTGGATTGCTCCTGTGCATCATGAACTTATCACTATGGGTCTGGTCACTGAAAGAGGTAATGTCATTACCATCATGTTGAAAACCACCATGACTGCCCTCTACCAACCCCATCTCGCCAACTCGTCCAAGAACTACTTCTATCAGTGCTGCTGGGATGAGCGCAAGGAACAAGCAGGTTGTGTCAGTGACAGCGACGACTCTGAATCTGACTTTAGTGATGACGACGACATCTCGGGTGATGACACTTACTGCAATCAATCGGGTTCCTCTATTCTCAGCTCCAACAATCAGCCTCCTCCTCCTAAACAACCATCCGCCTCACATGCTATCCCACGTGAAGTCCAGCCTGCAGTTCCCGCTGAAAGGATTGTCCGCAACTCTAAGGGAAGCCCAGTTATCATGGCCCCAGATGTATTCATAATCGACAATTGTTACGCACCTGACAGCCCTCACTCTACTTGCAATCCCGCATTGTTGACTCGCTCGGATGTCGATGACGACGTCTAGATGAAGAATATTGATGCCTCGAAGGCATCTGAAGAATTTTTCAATTTTAACGTGTCCCAAGCCAACTGAACCGTGACTCCAGGTGGATGCCACGTCGTATACCCTCAAGTTTGATTTCGTTCCCACTCCGTTGACTTCTCGAGCTATCTCGACCTCCCACACTCATTTAACTTTGATTTGATCTTATCTGTTTTGTCCAACTTTCCTTTGTTAAGTGCCGTTTAATTCTTATCGCGACTTTTTAATTGTCTTATCCCACCAAATTGTTGTTCACCCTCTTTATTGACTCTTTTACTTTAGTGAGACGAGCCAGGACCGCCTGTTCGTCTGGAGGGCGTATGTAACGGATTCGTGACTACGTTACACTTTACTTCATATGTTTTCATAGATTACCATCACACTCCTTGACTACCGCTTACATATCCTATAAGTACCTAACCGAATGTTGTAGTTAGGCAGTTTTCTCGCAATCGAGGACTTACAGTTGCGGACAATCAAACACGACAAAAACAAACAACCAATTTTGCAAGACCGAGTGATCCGTGAGATTCTTATTTTATTGTGAAAATGTACTCTTTAGCCTCGTATGAAGAGAATTCCACGAGCCAATTTCTTTAATTCGTAGGTAGGGATGATTTTGACCCCCAAAATTTGGCGGTCCCCGTAAAAAAACAGAGAAAAAACAGAAAAAATGCGGAATCGATAGCTTTTGATTATCTGAGGATTAATCTGCAAAAACATTACAAATTTCACGAGTGGGTCCACTAGAAAAAAATAAACAAAGTTGGACCATACCACCTACTGCTCTTGCTTCATTCAATGGGCCGAGGAGGGCGACGTCAGAAACAACAACGCAACATCTCGGGCCTTCGAAATCAAAACCCTGTGACTAGCTCCCGTGCCGTCAGTCCCACATATGACATTGACAAATCCGACCGATCTCGAGCACCTAGTCCTGATGACGGTACCAGACATGATGTCGACGATGAAATGATTTGGGAGAATAAGAGATTTGCTTTGGATGAGGACTTCATAGAGGAAATACAAGATAATGGTGAGGAAATTGAATTAGAGGAAGAAGATAGGGACTGGAGTGATCAAGAACTCACCGAAAGGCTTGTCAAGCTTGCTCATAAGGATGATGATCTAAATGATGAGTGGCTGCCTCGAGAACTCAGGAAAAAGAAAAGAAAAAGAACAGGTGTGCCGAAATAAATTCTGCCTCTTATCACTGACATCTGAATTCAATGGTACAGAACGATCATCAACCTACAAAAAAGGCCCCGATGTGATGAGTAAATCACAACGCACAAAGGAACGATATCGAAAGATCTGGAAGACACAAACAAACCTTGATTCTTTTTTTACGACATTGCAAAAGGCCGTACCACAATCTGCAGAAACCTCAACTCAGATTTCATCTCCTGCAGCCACAGATTGCAAGACTTTTGACTCAGACTCGGATGCTGAGCAAGAAGACACAGATATTCAGAGTTCCGAGATCAGTGTCCGACAGGAGAGTGTCGAAGTTGAAATTCCTCTGGAACCTGGTATCAGCATCCGACAGGAGAGTGTTAGTGGAGCTGTAGATCATGAGGATGGATGGGAGGATGAACTTGAGGGTGAACTTGAGGAAGCTATTGGTGGTGGATCTGAAATTCGAAATTGGAACGACTTGCGTAAACAAATCGATGCTGATCTGAAGAAACACAAGAATTCTTTGTCACCCAGCCAAATCAACCAGCTTCTAGCTTTGCGAGGCTTTGCAACGTTGCGTCTGAAGGGATATGGAAAGATGGATGCTAGTCAGGAGGTAGCCCAACAATGGCATTATGGTGAGGGCATTCATTTGGCAAGGACACTGCGGGCATTGGCACGCCACTACCAGATCTTCGAGCAGCTCCCAATTGAAAAGCGTGGAGGAGCAAGAAATTCACGAACTCTGTTATCAAATGAACAGGTCAAAATAGCAGTTTTCAACTGGCTAAACTCACAGGCTGCAGGTGAAGTCACACCTCGACGATTTCAACAAGCGTTGAATTCTACAATTTTCCCTGCACTCTCTATTGTACTCAAGAGATCTATCAGTGAGCGTACCTCACGTCGATGGCTTCTGAAACTTGGCTGGCGTTTGACGGTCTTGCGAAAGGGTGTGTATATGGATGGACACGAGCGTGCTGATGTTGTGGCATATCGGCAGAATGTCTTCCTTCCCACAATGGCTGAGTTTGAACGGCGGATGGCAAAGTATGAAGGACCTGAGCTGAAGCGTATTCCTCCGACTCTGAAGCCAGGAGAAAAGGAGGTCATTGCATGTTTTCAAGATGAATCATGTCTTACAGTAAATGAGTACAAGCAAAGTGCATGGTAAGTGTCAGGTTCATTAAAATAAACTTATTTACTGACATACCAATATTCTCAAGGATGAAGGTTGATCAAACCATTTTACAGAAGAAAGGGCGAGGAAGACTAATTCATGTTTCTGATTTTATCAATGCTGAAACTGGACGTCTGGTTTATCATGATGCTGATGGTGCTGTGATTGAAGAAGCTCGTGAAATTATCTATCCAGGTTCTAATGGTGATCCATGGTGGGATGCCAAACAATTGCTTGCTCAAGTTGACAAGACAATCCATGTCTTTGAGAAGGCACATCCCAATTGCACTGGGTTGTTTATCTTTGATCAGTCATCGGCTCATGCATCCCTTCCACCAGATGCACTGAAAGCTTTCGAGATGAATAAATCTGATGGTGGCCAACAACGGACGCAATGTGACACTATCATCCCTGAAACAAATCCATATCCAGCGTATCGAGGAAAAGTGCAGAAAATGACTCTTCCTGATGGTCGACCCAAAGGACTTGAACGAGTTCTCAAGGAGCGTGGATTCAAGGTTGACAAGAAACGTGCAAAGTGTTCTCCAGTCTGTCCCATTGAAAATCGTGACTGTTGCATGGCACGGATTCTCAGTCACCAAGAAGACTTTGCAAATCAAATCTCACAGCTTGAGATTCTGATCAAGAACCGAGGACATGAATGCATCTTCTTGCCAAAGTTCCATTGTGAGCTTAATCCAATTGAAATGGTACGAATTTTATATTATCTATAGGTCTACTGAAGCTAAACATCTGAAGTATTGGGGTTGGGTCAAGTATAGATACAGAGAAATTCCAAAGAATACTTTTGCAGAGGCAAAGGAAGCTGCAGTGAAATATCTTGATGCATGTCCAGAGATTGTGATTCGGCGTTTCATCAACCGAACTTGGCGGTTTATGAGTGCTTATCGTATGGGGCTAACTGGCAAAGCAGCGGCATGGGCAGTACAAAAGCAGAAACAACATCGCCAGGTTTCTCAGCAGGCAATGATGTCCATTGAAGCTGTCTTAAACTAGATACAAGTACTCTAGATAGTGAAAATTTTCTCTGAAATTGCTCAAAATTTTGGCGGTCCTGAACTACTCGTGGGAAAAACTTCGGAAAGGTGTTTTTTAACGTATTTCGATGTGCTGAGTTCATATCTGAAGTCAGTTTGACCCAAAAAATTAGGGTTTCGGAGATATCAAATTTGTCGTGTTTGATTGTCCGCAACTGTACACTAGTTCACACCGCGAGACTCAATCCGTGTGCCGTGACTCTTGCCCTATCTGGCAGGCTCACGTCACACGATTCCGTCACACACAGCCTCGCCTCACCAAAGACTTCTAAAGGCGTTGTCATGTCTGCGACTGCAGTTGCCCAGCCTGACTATGACTTCTGGGAATTCGCAAACTGCGGGCGGTGTCAGCTGCCCTTTGCACTGCCTTCCGGCGCACCTGTTCCATTTTGGCTCACCGAATGTGGACATATCGTCTGCAATAACCATCTCAGTACGTTATTCAGAGACTCTGCTAGGCTTCTCAATTATATGTCCATGGAGATGCGGATCAGAGTTGTAGCATATGCGGGTCTCCAGGAATACAGCTCGCGCCTCTGCAACGCGAGGTTTCATAAAATTCTCACCCATTATTCTGAAAGTTAACATCACAGTACCACAGATGGAAGCACCTATGTCAGAATGGTTCCAATCAGTTCCTATAGCTCTGGATTCTGTTGCTAATGCGGCTAAGGTACGCATAATTTTACGTTCTGTTGAAATCTACTTTACTCATCCCTTCAGTTTCAACATGAAACGATGGCCTCACAGATACGGCACCATAGAACACGATACCAACAACATAGGGCGCTTATTGAGCGACTGAGACATGATCTTGACGAGCTCAAGAAGTACTTGCTTCTTCGCAGATGTCTGTCCATCTATTCTGTGACTGATGCATCGCCAGACTCAATGAGCAACTGCAAGACGACAACAATCGTCTACGACAGCACATGGGAAAAAGCCAATACCCCGTTGTTAAAGCTTGTTCAGACCAACAAGTAGTTTCTAACGGATTGAATGCTAATGGAAAGCGACCACCCACTGGAGTGCCCTTGTGAGCTTGTGACAGCGACACTTCCACATTTACTTATGTCCTACAGCTATGATCAAATAGGAGCTCACGCGACTACCTCTAGTCCACATTCCATCGCCGCTCCACTAGGACCGAACCGTCTGACACTCCCTCGTGGCCAAACCTTTTCGAACGGGGTCGAGAATATACACAATTTTCCATCAACAAACGATTCGCGATCACCTGTTACTCTACCGCAACATCGACCTGCAAGTTCATTCATAAAGTAAAGTCTGCCGCGTGATTTGACACGAGTGTGCATATACTCATTGATGTAGCAAATATTCTTATGTCCCTCCGTCGACGCCTCAATTTCACCGCCCACAACTTACTGTCCCTCCGTCGACGCCTCAATTTCACCGCCCACAACTTACTCATGCTCAGATTACTGCTCAGAACTTCAAGAGGATCAAACCGAATCCAGAAAAACAACAAGTACAATTCCAGCAACATCTGGCACAAAATCAAGCAACTCAGAGTATGCCACCGCCTCCCACTCCAGCAAGATTTAGGACTGCACGAGCTTCTCAGAGTTCTGCCCAATCCGCCCGTAACATTGTCACACCGGACCAATCTTCGAGTTACTCTGATCAACAACGGCGCGAAATGGCCGAGATCTCCTCTCAATCGACGAGGTTACGCCAATCTGTCCCTCAGACTGGGCAAAATGATCAGAATTCTTTTGGAAATATTAACCGTAGCTCGTCAGGAACAAACCGTGTCCATACTCAAGCTCAACTTTCCACACCATCCACTTCGACGGGTCAAGTATTGAAAGCACCGATGGGCAATGGACTTCAGAGATTCTTCCCAGCAGGTACAAGGGCGCCCTTTCGAGCACAGCAAGTGGACCCCAGTGGAGGACAAAGAGTGCCCTTTCTCCCTCAGAATTAACTTGGAGATGAAAGATACATAGTTTAGACTCGTACATGCTTTATTTGCACTGCGTACACCCATTCTGCGTATGTTTACTACTCAACGCGTTGTCTTGCTTGGGGTGTCATGCATATTCATTCAACTTGGAGGCTTGCATTATCATGATAAGTATTTGGCATTTAGAAACGACGTGCGTGGCCGTGTGGTGTGTGATGTGGAAAGGCAGTGTTTTGTGACCAAGTCTTCCAAAACAAGCAACCGCAGTTTCCACTCTCCACATCGTTTTGGAGACTTTTCCAGTTCGACTTTCATCTTGTTCACAAGCCAGAACGTTGGATATTTGTTTCTGACCTAACTCATGTTTACGACTATACAATGGCTTTCCGAGACCATACGACCAACCACCTGCCCGTCTCCAGTCCCAGCCTCCTTACAGCGAGCCCACGGCAGATTTTAACCCCTACGTGCCTGTGACGTGAGCCAGCCGGATTAGGTTTGGGTCACGGCACACTGATCAAGTCTCGCGGTGAGAACTGTTGTAAGTCCTAGTATTGCGAAAACTGCCTAACTACAACATGTGTTCTGGTATATAAAGGATAGCTAAGCGGTTGTTAAGGAAAGTGATGCAGAGTGAATGATAACATATGGATATGAGTGTCACGTAGTTACGGAACCGCTACATACGCCCTCCAGCCGAACGGGTGGTCCTGGCTCGGCTTCCAAGATTCAAAAGATAGTAAAACGGTGTCACAAACATTAGATGGAATATCAGAATATTAAACTGGAACTTATCAGGGAACGTCACGGAGTTGGACAAACTAGAATCGTCGAAATCAAAGAGTGTGTGGTATAGATAATGCCTCGGAAGGGCAAATTAAAAGGCGAAGAGACAAGACTTTGTTGGGGGTCCTTCAGTCTACGTCAAACGGTGGGCTCGAGACCGAAGTCGAGGTCGAATAATTCCTCCTGAGCCTTTGAGGCATCGACAATCTTCATGAGTACGTCATCATCGGTTATAACAGGGTTTAAAAGCGCGGGATCACAAGTAACTCTTGGGCTATCGGGGGCATAATGATTTTCGAGGATAGTGCCATCATCAGCCCTCACCACAGGACTGCCTCTAGAATTCCTCTCTACCTGAGTAGGGAGATCGCCATAGTGCACATCAGTCAGTAGAGTGGGTTTAACGGAGGGCTGACTGGCAGGAAGAGGTCGAGAGTGATGGTTTTGGACAGTGGAAGGGGATCGATCACGTCGCGTCGAGCCGTGTAGCGACAGTGCCTACCTAAGCTGCATTTAGTCACTCCATTCTCTTCGGACCTTTATCTTGTGCCTTACCGCAATGCTACGCATTTGGAACTAATAGCTAGCTACCGTATATAAAGCCACCTATGATGACTTTATAGTTAGTTCTTCCCAATACGAGAGCTTATACCCGTTCCCTATTGCGCGAAGACTCTTACCCTTGAGTGTGACCTCACCGTAACATCATGCTGCAGTTACATATTTTGAACGTAAAAAGGCTCTAAAAACTCTACTCTATACACCTTGGCTCGCTGCATAACTGGTTTCCCTTGGACTGATCACCCGAGGACTATCCTGTGCTGTGAGTCACCAACCCACCGCTCACCGCTAACAATATGTCTCAAAGATATCCACTTCGAAACACCCAAACGGGAAAACCGCAGGTACGTCGTCTCAGCCCAACAGCAGTTCGTAACACAGGACCGCTGACACGACCGGGAGCGACCTCGGAGGTCGGAAAGGCAGATATCGACGCCGCCGGCAATCCATCCAGAAAAGTTCATGCTGCGAGCACTTCAAGCGCCGCGATGCCCACGGATACAAATGTGGAGGCCGCTGAGTCACAAGCTAGCGGGAAAGCCAATCCCTTGACAGGTGGCAACCTGAGATTGAGCCTAGAGAGCTCTGAATCAGATGATGACGACAATTGTAGCACCACAGGCCCGTCGCCTCATGTCGTAGATACGGAAATAGATAAGAACATTCACCAGGAAAAGCATGCACCTAGTGGAGAAACTAACCCCTGCATGAGCACGCGTCCTGATGACGCTGCCAATAACTCAGAATGTGAGTGTGAGTCGCCGACCGGCAGATCCTCACTCAATAAGAACAAAGGAGTCGACCCCCAAAACTGGGGAAACATTCATCTTGACATGGAGAAAACAAGTCCCCAGATACAACGGGACATCCTTGCTCAGTGCAACCAGCAACAAAAACAGGGTAAAAAGTCGGTCCCAGGCATGGTGCTAGACGAGCCGGGAATTATGGGCAACCCGGCAGAACCGGCTGCAGATAGAGACCAACCAGACAAAAAGTCAGGCCCTGAAGGAGCCGCGATCTCTCGAAAGGAACTGATAGAATACCTTCAGGACCGTAAGAAGCTTAAGCGTTTGCTTGACCAACATGGTAAGAGGAAAGCATCAGCCCACCGTAAATGGGGAGAGCGTGCAAGGTCCGCACCTCTCTCCAAGGAACTCGAAACCCTGATTGGAAAAGTAGCAGACGGATCATCAAAGAAAGCGCGGTACAAACCCAGCAAATGGGATGACAGGAACCCTGAAACCTCCCAAAGGGTCACGGACCCTATCAATCAGATAACCGCCGGGAGCGCACTGGGGCGTGCCTTTCAACAGATAGGCAAGAAGAGCCAACCAGACTCGTCCGACAGTGACCCAACCACGTCTGAGAGCGATGACGACAGCACTGACTCAAGCACCAATGATGAGTACACCTCTGATTCCAGCTCCTCCGCCTCCTCTGAGAGTGAGGATTGGGAACATAAGGCTAGACGCGGTCATTGCCAGGGCCAAGATCGAAAGCGTGCCAAGACACTTATCAGGCCAACACCCCCCGAGAAGTATTCAGGACAGGCTGATTTAAGGTCTTTCCATAAGATCTTAACGCATGGGACCTCCTATGTGAAATATGGATACGTTGAACGACGATGACAGGTCATAGTCCTGTCGGAATTTCTTACTGGAAAGGCATACACATTTTATACACAACGAGTATCAATAAACCCAGAGAAATGGGACCTACAAAAGTTCTTCACGGAAACTCTTTAACTATTGCTTTCCCATTGATTTTCACAATCAACAGTGATCCCGACTGAATAACTTCTCACAAGGGAGTTGCTTGGTTTGGGAATATGTGTCCGATCTCGAAGAACTATTCACCATAGTTGGGTCGGAAAGCAAGCATGACAAGGTGGTAAAACTGTTTAATGGATTCCGAGCATCAATCCGCAAAGCCCTGCTGAGGGAGCATCTCAACCCTGAAGTCATGACCTGGAAGACCATGGTCCAGGAAGCTGAGTATCAGGAAATGGCCGAAAATGTTGAGATTTGTGATGACTATCCATCAAGCAGCAACTGCGCCTCGCAGAATCGCAACCTCCGTCGTAATCAGAACAGTAAGCCTGCAAATGGTTTCAATGGCAAACCGAAACACAACCCCGGCAATCCGCAACAGGCAGCCGTGGAAGGTTCAACTAAAACCGATCATGGCAACCGGAAGAATGCTCACCGCAACGCAAAGCAGAGCAGAGGTGCTAGTAGGCAGCAGGTGAGCCATGACCGCACTCTAAGTAAGGAAGAGCGAGAGGAGCTCAAGGCAGCTGGAAAATGCTTCGTCTGCCAAAAGGAGGGGCATTTCTTGCAAAATTGCCCTGATAAGTCAAAGAGCGCCTTCCGTGGTCATAAGCCACCCGGAATCAGTGCCAGCAGCATTCGATTTGAACAAGGTCCTGACCTTGAACAAACAGAACAGTTGCGCGTTGACTGTCTGGGTGAAACCACAGCCTCTATATTAGTCAGAATGGCAGGGTTCCGGCTGAGAAACCAATATGTCGACGATGAGGTGTATGACCTGCAATCAGACAACGATAAGGAATATGACAGTGATGGAGATACCATTTCTGACCTCCAATCAGTTTCAGATTCTAGCTGCAGCGAAGAAGGATACTCTAGCTGTGAGGAGGAGGAACGGTTCATCCAGGACTACTTGACTGGAGCGGAACCTCCCTCCCCAGTCGCATCTGATGAAAATCAAGAAGAAAGCGAAAGGGAAGTGCTGCTGGCCCACCAAAAACATTTGAAAGGATTTACCCCTTTCCAATAGAAGACGGTGAAGATAAGCTATGTATCATCAAAGCAGAAGAGGACCACGGCCCTGCCTAGGTCACGCCGCTGCACAAAAGGCTGAAGATCTCCTTGAAAGCATGCAGCTCTATCCCGGGGACCCAGCTAATGTCCTGCAGTACCAAGGCCGGCAATTTCAAGCCTACAACCATATAAATGGTGAGATACTCATCCACGATTGAGTTTTCGACATACTGGAAAGTATAGAAAAGCAACGAGTCGCCAGCGTAACCTACCGCCTGGGTGAGTGGTATGCGAATCTATGCCATTTATGCACTGGTGCGCCTTTTGATCATCAATTGGTGTTCCAGACCTGCTATGTAGTAGATGAGGTCTGTTGGAATGCTCGTAAGGTACTCGAATCGGGCATCCCATACCCAGGAGAGGAAGAACAACGAGTTGAGCATTACCATTGCTTTGATGTTGTAGAAAGAATGAGTGACTTTGAAATTATTGACAATCATCTTGACCAGGTGATGCGCATAGAATTACATCACCTCGTAAACCCACAGTTTGACCTGGTCTCATGGTACAAGAAGAAAATCCTTAGGCCGTGGATGGAAATCTCAAACTCAGACATAAAGGCTGTAAGTTTATTTGGACAGCAGATGCCAATGGGTACTTACCCTGCCCTGCAACGTAATGCAGGCAATGCACCGGACCCATCTCGAATGGTGCCCAGACCCCTCATGATTGTGGTCAAAATCAATGGTGAACCAGCACGTGTGCTGGTCGACTCGGGCTCTTTGGGAGACTTTATGTCAAGCACCCTTGTCCAGCAACTGAGGATTAGAAAGAAGGAGCTCACATCACCAATCCCAGTACAACTGGCCATGCAGGGGTCGAGATCCCAGATAAATTACGGGGCGAATGCCAAGTTTGAGTACCAAACAATCTCAGATGTCTTTCCTTACCCACTTCTGACTCACGTCTCGGGAGACCTTTTTGTCACACTATCTCAACTCCTGTCTGATCCAGCCTTGACGCTGACCATCGCGAAGCTTTATCGGCCCATTCTACTGGACCTCTGTGCACGATGGCTAGATGCCGAACAAAATACAGAAGATCAATTGGTAGCGTTGTGTCTTATGTTAGAAAACCACGAAGAACTCTTCCCGTATGTTGACATGTTTTTGTCGTGTTGTCTTGTGCTAATTGTACCTTTAGGATATTGAATGCGGATTCTAAACACACCTACTTGCTGAAGGACCGCTGGCCTTCATAACTGCTTCCTCGTCACCCCTCTCCGTTGACGTGGCTCGTCTACACCGCTTGTTACCGGCACAATATCGAATTTTGCGCGCCAATCGCGAATTACCTCAACTTCTTGTTTGGGCACTATCTCCTCTTTCAAAACTTATTTGGACTCCAAATCTCGACACTGGCGTCCGCCTTCTAGCTATCCGTTGTTATGCTCTCTCTCCAAAGTCACATGGGCGAAGCCGAACGAGAGGTCATGGAAAGAGAGGTTCTTGGCGAAGCATTTGGGGTCGATTGCCCGATAGAATATGGAACTAATCCCGATGGAACGAAAAGGGACATAGACGATAGACGGCTGGCTTATGCCCGTCCTTGAATTGCAACGCATCAAGGAATTTCCCGTGAAGAACAAGATTACTATTTTAACGAAGGACCTATCACACCCTTACAATCGTCAGAGCTCAGGTACCGTTCATTTTTTGCCTTTAAGCATTGGACCTCACACCCTTTAGCAAACACATCGTTGATATCCATGGAATCTTGATGCTTCGAACACCCGGTCAAAAGTCTTATGAGCCCACCTCACCTCTGATATCGACTCCGACCACTGTCGAAGCTCTGAGGTCTCTGGCGTTACACGTCTCCCTTCGTCTCCCTACTCTCCTTACTTCACCACCCTCTTCTGGAAAGTTGTTATTCCTGTCCCACCTCGCAGAACTCCTTTACCCTGGCGTCAGTAATCAAATTATCACTATCCATCTCGCCGATACTTCCCTTGACCCACGTGCCCTTCTCGGGTCCTACGTCTCTTCTCCAACACAGCCTGGTACTTTTGAACGGAAGGAAGGTGTTCTTGTGCAATCTTTGCGCGAAAGAAAATGGGTTGTCTTCGAGGACATTGATTGAGGTACTCGGAGTCAGAAAGCCTCTTGTGGAATCACTGAGAGAAGGGAAATCGATCGGTGGCCGAGCATCCCTCCAGGTCCCTAGTCGTGGTCGTGTCGTCGCTGCAGACAGTTTCGCATTGTTCGCCACAAGATCTACAGCACCCTCGAGAAATGGTACCTTTCTGCTCCCGCATTCTTCGGAGCGCACAAATTCCACGAGATCATCATATCATCTCCAACCACCCAGGAGCTTCGCACGATCCTAAACTCTCGCTTCACTCGATTGGTAGGCCAACCCAACCTGGCAATCATCCGTCTCTGGGAGGCCGCTAAATCCTTGGGTCCGGCGGCGTCGGCACGCGACATCGGTTTGCGCGAGCTCGAAAAATTTTGTGCGCGCGTACAAAGGCTTTTACCTTCCTCATACCAATCCATGGACGTCGACATGGACGATGCTACTACACCACTACCCTTCTCATCTATCTTCCCCAACCCCACATTGAGGGAAGAAATCTACATCGAAGCACGAGACGTATTCTTCGGCGCTGGAACTACGACTGCCAGTGCACGCGTGCATACCGAGTCCATTTCCCAGATTACTGCAGATCACCTTGGATTAGACCCTGATCGCCGTTTGTGGGTCTTGAACGGCCGTACACCTGAGTTCGAGGTGGAGAAAGACATTAATGGTACTGTCACCGCCGTGCGTGTTGGGCGAACACACCTTGCGGCCCGTTTAACGAAGCTAGGGATATACGAGGCTCCTGTGAGGCCGTTCGCGTTACACAAACCTGCCGGGCTTCTCCTGTCGCGGATCGCGACGGCTGTGGCGTTATCGGAGCCTGTGCTCCTGACTGGAGAGACTGGGACGGGAAAAACCAGTGTTGTCACACACCTAGCATCCCTACTACATCGTCCGCTGATATCACTAAACTTGTCACACCAGACTGAGTCTTCTGATCTCTTGGGAGGATTCAAGCCTGTCGATGCGAGGGTACCCGGTGCGCAGCTTCAGCAGAAGTTTTTGGATTTGTTCGGAGGGACGTTCAGTCGGAGGAAAAATGAGAAGTTTGAGGTTGAAGTTAGGAAGGCCGTTACTGAGGGGAAGTGGAAGAGGGCCGTCGGGTTGTGGAAGGAGAAGTGCGAGGTTGGCAAGAGAGAGAATATAGGCTAAGGAGGCTTTGGAGACAAAGTGCGTGCGGTACTATTCCTCCAACGTCTGTGCTACCACTAATTAATCTGCCATTTATAGGGACGGATTGGAGAAAAGAAGGGCCGGCCGCGCAAACGGCGGAAGTTGGAACAAAGTGAACTTAAAGTGTCAGCGAAGAGCTGGGTCACATTTGTTCAAGACGTTGAGCAGTTCGAGGTTCAACATGTCCATGGCAAGGGCAAGTTTGCGTTTGGGTTCGTCGAAGGTCCCTTAGTCAAGGCATTGAGAAATGGCGACTGGTACGATCACAATTCATGTACGAACCACAGATTTATGATCTTCATTTAGGGTGTTGCTTGACGCGATGAACCTTGCTAGTCCAGAGGCTCTGGAGTGTATATCTGGCCTCCTGCATGGATCTACTGCGTTCATCACCCTGACTGAACAAGGTTCTCTGGAACCAGTCCCTCGCCACCCTGACTTCCGGCTTTTTGCCTGTATGAACCCAGCGACTGATGTTGGGAAGAAAGATCTTCCTCCTAACATCCGTTCGCGCTTCACCGAGATTGACGTGCCCCCTCCTGATGCCGATAAAGAAACTCTTCTTAGCATTGTCAGTCAATACATTGGTGCCAGCGCTGTGGGGGACAAAGGGGGTATCATGAACGTTGCCGAATTCTATCCAGCCGTGAAAGATCTTGCCGAGAAGCGACAGATAGTGGATGGATCGAACCATCGACCACACTTCAGCATGCGTACGCTCGCTCGCGCGCTCACCTTCGCATCAGACACAGCGAGCATGTTTGGCCTCCACCGAAGCAATATGGGAAGGCTGTCTGATGGCATTCACGATGGTACTCGACATCCCCAGCGCAGAGCTCGTGACTGCCCTCGCGCAGAAGCATCTCTTGGCTGGTTCGCTCCATGCTGATGAAAGAGCCTTCAGTACCCTCCTTCACGTTCTGCCGACGAGTTCATTAAGTTGGGACCGTTCTATCTCGAGAAAGGATCGTTGCCTGAGGACCCTGCAGAGGATTACATCATAACCCCTTCAGTAGAGACCAAACTCATTGACCTTGCAAGGATTATTTTCACTCCGGCGGTTTCCTATCCTCATTGAGGGCCCCACGTCCGCTGGAAAGACTAGTTCGGTTGAATACCTTGAATGTTCCTCCTCGATGAAATTTCACTTGCTGATGACTCGGTTCTCGAGAGGCTTAACAGTGTTCTTGAACCAGGAAGAACCATCGTCCTTGCCGAAAAGGGTGGTGAGGACGAGCTTGCTCATCCGGCGCTGAAAGAGAATTTCAAACTTGCTGCAACGATGAATCCTGGAGGTGATTATGGGAAAAAGGAACTTTCGCCAGCTCTGCGCAATCGGTTCACTGAGATATGGGTCCCTCGCGTCGAGGATCGGCATGACTTGGAGCTTATCGTCGGAAATATGTGGAAACACGAGACGTTGAAACACTATACGTCACGTCTACCAGACTTTGTCAATTGGTTATGTACCCGAGTTGGTGATACTTCTTTGAGGAGTCTCAGGGATATCCTTGTAAGTTTCAGTTTTATTCTTCTCTGAAAATGGCATTTTGATCGATTTCACTAGGCCTGGGTCGCCTTTTCCAATGCTGCTTTTCAATCTGATAGTTCCAGTCGTATTCCTGGAGATGAGGTCTTCGTGAGTGATCTTCATCTTTCATCGGTAGCTTCTCGCTCAGTTTCTCTTCCAGCATCATGGCTGCACATATGACGTTCCTGGATGGTCTAACTTCGCTGCCACAACTATCAACGTACACGCGAGAGGACCTTAAACAACTCAAGGATGACGCAGTGTCGAAACTGATGGATCTCGTTCCGCTTTCTGACCATGCATACATTCCGCCCTGCGACCCCTCATTATTCGTTCAGTTTGGCTCATTCAGCATACCTAAGGGAGCCCAGCAAGTCGTCGATTCTTACTTTAATCTCGAAGCTCCGACCACTCAGGACAACGCAATGCGCGTCGTGCGGGCTTGCCAAGTTCTGAAACCTATTTTGCTTGAAGGTAGTCCTGGGGTCGGGAAAACGAGCCTGATCACCGCCTTGGCTAATATATCTGGTCACCATCTATGCCGAATTAACCTCTCTGATCAGACGGATATCATCGACCTGTTCGGTTCTGACCTTCCGGCAGAGGGTGGCGGGCCAGGAGAATTTGCATGGAAAGATGCAGAATTCCTTCAAGCCATGCAAGAGGGTCACTGGGTCCTTATCGACGAGATGAATCTTGCCCCTCAGGCTGTTCTGGAGGGGTTAAATGTGGTTTTGGATCATCGCGGAGCAGTCTACCTACATTCCCGAACTTGGCCGTTCTTTCGTTTGACACCCTAATTTCCGTATCTTCGCAGCTCAGAACCCTCTGCATCAGGGCGGAGGACGAAAAGGTCTTCCAAAATCTTTTGTGAACCGTTTCACCAAGGTTTACGTTGAAGACTTATCACCCAGCGACCTGCTACTAGTTTGTCGTCATCTTTTCCCTGATTTTAATCAAGACGTTCTTGGGCACATGATCACATACAATATGCAACTTCAAGAAGCAGTCGGAGTCCAACGTCGTTTCGCTAGAGAGGGTGCCCCATGGGAATTCAACCTTCGTGACGTCATTCGTTGGGCTTCCCTGCTACGTACGCCTCACACAATCCTCCATCCCTTCGAGCACCTTCATACCGTCTATCTCCATCGTTTTCGCACTGAACAGGATCGATTGCAGGCCCGCCTCCTCTTTGACCAAATCTTTACAAAGGCAGTGCGACCATTTGGTGCCTCTCCCAACTCGACGATATCATCAAGCTACCTTCAAGTGGGTTATTTTACTTCCGTACGCCAGGAATATGGCTCCACTATCACCTCCTGGCCGTATCTTGAAGATGCAGCTATCCGCTTTGGAATCTATTGGCCTCTGTGTTTCTCGTTCGTGGCTCGCCATTCTTACAGGTCATCGAAATAGTAGTAAGACTGAGGTAGTGAGAGTGTTGTCGGGAATATTCTACAAGAGATATCAATCAATAGTTCCACTGACACAATGGATATCTTAGGCAGCTTTGAAAAGGTCGATCTGCGTGGACGCGTTCTTTCTTTGGTTGACGAGTTGCTATTCTACTTTGATCATCAACTGAGGTCAACTTCAGGCTTCAAGCTTCATCAAAATCAAGTGCACATGTTGCGTAAGGCTCGACAAACTTTTGCCTCCCATCATGATTTCTTACGATTGGCATCTGAATGGAATGGCTCGCAGTTTCATCTGATATGTCGGAAGTAACTTCAACATTACGGGGTAAGGTTCATAACTTTCTCACCACTAAAGGGTTGAATACGACTCGACTGGCCCAGGTTCCACCCATTGGAATCTACAGGACGTTCTCTTGATCTAGATTCCAGTTTCTCAAGTCTAACTGACCATGTGGGCCTATGCTCGCTGTTTCTTCTTTGGCAGGATTTACAGATGCTCATTTGTTCTTTGTCGCTCGTACAACAGCGCCCGCTTTTGTCTCACCTTTTTATCGTCTGTTGACCATGCTGCAAGACTCAAGAAGAGAACCTATCAATCGGATTCAAGGGGTCCTGCGCACATTGGCTGATTGCACAGTCGCCGGAGGAACTCTTGTACGTCTACGCGAAGCATATTCACTGTCATTTTTGTTACCTTCAGACCTTTTACTTACCCAGGTCGGCCAACCCTTCATCCGCCGCTGGCCTTTTGTTGATTGATTTCTACTTGAATGCTCTGCCATGTGTGGATAAGAAACTCCCCTCATGATATCCTATTCGTGATCGATCTTGCAGTGACTTTGTTTTCTGATGGAGAAGATCAGGCCGGCATAGTCGACGTGAAAAAATTTGTTGGGAAACAGGGAAAGGAATATCAGGCATCAAAGCAAATTAAAGACTTTCTTCAGGCCATTCAAGTTGCGGCACGCAACACTTTGGACTCTTTGGCCATCAAAAGTGAGGTGCCTCGAATAGTGAGAGATTTCATCTTCACGTTCAATTTCTGATCACTCTGTCTTTTCCCAGCACGAGAGTCTTCAATTATCATCATTACTCCTCAACTACGGTCGTTGTCTTCGCAAGGTTTCTGCGGCTGCAGTTTTAGATTTTTCGGCGCTTCAAGCCGCATGCCGCTGGATCGTCGATGCTCTGGAAGATATAGTTTTACGGGTCCATGAGCTG
Organism: Macrolepiota albuminosa; assembly: GCA_027475525.1. Classification (NCBI taxonomy): domain Eukaryota; kingdom Fungi; phylum Basidiomycota; class Agaricomycetes; order Agaricales; family Agaricaceae; genus Macrolepiota; species Macrolepiota albuminosa. The sequence continues at coordinate 6,124,950 of JAMWFC010000049.1, read as the reverse complement.
AAAGATGCCATTTCTTTATCTACTGGACTAGGGCTACAAAATATCTGGTCCGCTCTATATATAGACAGGTCACATATATCGTCGACCACTCTGGACCTCGTCGAGAAACACAGTGCGCACCTGAAAGGCAAGGAAGCACAAGGTAATCCTTCTCTTATCAGAGGTGACCATGACGTTTATTCTCTTGACATAGACCTAAGAAGACAACTTTTTGATTTCATGGCACTAAGAACACTTCCTGGCAGCGTATCTACGTACTCGAATGAGAAGTTGGAGATCCTTCAAGCGGATCTCGAATCAGTATGGCATAATGTACTTCGAATATCCTAGAGCTAACATTGCTCCCTCATCAGCATTTGCTCCGCCATGACTTTGAGATAGAAGGAGAGTTGAGAGTAGACCCATCTCTTCTTATTGCAGAACTAGGGTTTTTTTTGATGATTTCTGATGCAGAGGTGCGTCGTGGCATAGACTCATAGTCCTGCTTTTGAACTGAAATATTTTCAGGGGCTGAAAGCTAGTTGAGGATGTCATAGAAGCTGCGTGTTGCCGGAAAGGCGGACTGCTTCGATTGACTTCCTATCAACATCTGTCGTGGACTCTGGAGGCCAAGAAAAGTGAGTAACACTCGAATACGTCAAACTCCCGCGCTTACATGAGGGGATTACAGCTTGCGATTCAAGAGGGCTGGCTCGTGCAGCGTGCGCGAGAGATGTGTACTTGGACACATGACCGTTATCGTCAGGCTGCTCAAGCAGAAGCTGATTCTCTATCACCGATGACCATATCCAAAATGTCGCTTATATACACCTTTGCTGTGGTATAAGATACTCTTATTGGACTGACTCTTTATAGATTGTGTTAATGATGCTTCTTGAAAAACCCATTGATGTATTCCGTGTGGCCGAGCATGCGAAGAGGTGTGACAATTGTTTCCACCCTTCTAACAGTGTTTTCGATGTTTGTGTCCTAGATGTCTCCCGTTACTGCAAGATAATCAAAAGCGAGAAGAGTTGTTAACAGTCCTGGTGGACGCTGGTGAATCTGCTTGGGCAAGGGGCGCTCATGAGGTTTCTTCCCCATATTATTACCCCTAAATCACAGCTCCATCTGATTTCTTTTGACATGATAGTACTTTGGCTATCCGCTCGTTTCTGAATGCAAGGTCGTTACTACGAAGTGACCGTTGGACAAATGACTCGGCTAGTACACTTTCCTTGCTTTCCAGACTGGCCGAGTGAGTCTTAATACAACGTGTAATGATCCATTTTGATTGAAGACCATTGGCTAGACTTTTCACTTGGAAAGGCACGTTCTTTGTGGTATTGAACCTAGCAAATAATTTTGACGCTATCCTTAGGCGATTACACCACGTCTAATTCTATACTTGACGAATGCGAAACACACGCCAAGGCACCCGAAGACATAGCCAACATTATCCGCCTGAGGTCGCGAAATTATCTGTTCTGTAACAGTTATGCGGAGGCGCTAAACCAAACTCTTTATGCACTCAAGCATCTAGGTGTTGAGCTGAAAACAGCGCCTTCGGAACATGAGGCGGATGCCATGTTTGATCTAGTCAAGAACGAAATCCTTGCGGTCGGATTTGACGAGATAATGAGGGATACCAAGGGCCATTGATAAGAGGACAGAACTTGCGATTACTCTTCTAAACGATGCCGGTTTGTATCGTCTTGAGCTCAAGCTTTCACTATATTTTCAATATACGTAAAGGTCTCAATTCGTATTGGATGCCTTCATCTTCGACCTTTGCTAATGTTGTCGGTTTAACTGTATGTGAACTTCGATTTCTTTCCCAAATCCTCAATGATTTGGTTTGACAGACGATACAACTTGCTCTACGGTATGTAATTACCAGGCCTTTTCATCGTCATTATTACTATTTCTAGGTGTGGCATGGCTCCGGGCACGGCCCTTGGCTTCTTTTGGGCTTTAGGAGGCGAGCTCAACATCACTGAACGTAGTTCACTGTTCTTGACATTATTCACTTATCAGCCGTCGCCGAGAAAAGGGAATTGTACCGATTCTCTGTTGATCTTGGCAAGCTCACCGTGATGATCGCTGACAAGCACGAGAAGTATGGTGAGTATTACTAAAAACCCTTATATCTACGTCAAGAGCGTTCGACCTGGTGGTAGCCGTGCTCGAGTCTTATTCTGTGCAATGGTATCTGGCTATGACAATATACACGTTCGTGTCAACATAGCTAGACTGGAAAAAGCTATCAAGTATGGTAATGGAGCGGGGGGACCGGTAAAGTCCGATTGTGTCTAATAATAATAATCACTGATAACAGTGATTGATAGCATGTATACTAGCATCGCTAGTGCGCACGCAATAGTTGCACGTTTATATGTCTGCCAACATTGTGGGTGTTGACTTGATTACGTTATCAGTCGTCATCAACACCTTTTCCAGTGAATGAACTGGTTGAAGTTGCTGAGGAGGTGCAATGTAATGATGTAATTACGTACTCATAAGCTCATCCTTATCGTGCTCTAGTGCTTCAGTGACGTGAAGATATGAGGCGAAAGCGGAGACCTAGCTATCCTGGCTATTGGTATGTTCTGACCTCAGTTTGTCTCTTTGTGTTGATGCTAGTAAGGCGTGTTGAATTGTATTCGGGTTCTTGGCGGATATACCATCGCACAGTCTGCGGATACTTTGTTTGACACTCAGTCTTTCAAAGAGATCACGTTTTTGGAACAAATCGGCAGTACATCAGGCAGTTCTGTTATGTTATTTAGCTGGTGCGCTTGAGTGTATTTCTGTCTTATTATCCTTTGACATGCGTTCATAGGTATAACGCCTTCAAGGTAGCCTTTCTATATTCTTGTGTCTCGGTGGCTCACTCATGGTATAGGTTGTCAGTTACTTTTGTGCAATGAAGCAGCAGAAATTGGGTTTTCTGTCTTTGCTTCACGACATGGACAGCCAAAGTAGGCCCATTACTCCAACTTTTTCCGGATAGACCCCATGAAAAGCATTAAAGTCATAGGCACATCCGTTATTCTCTTTTCTTTCACAGTTTGGCCATGATTGCTTGTATTCGAAGAGGAAGGCTGTCAGAAGCTGACCGACAGCGATACCTTCGTCAAATAGCTGAAAACCAGGCATATATCAGAAAGCAAGTCTACTGAGCTTTTGGAACTCTTTGGTTCTGATCTGTTCTCAGATGGCTTTCACCGAGCCCTGTGAATACAAGCACATGGGTTGCTTTTTGGTGGTATGTTTTAGTTTGAATCCCTTTACTATCCCTCCTGATGTGTGTCAAATAGGAAGCGGAGCTCGCATTCCAATTCAATGTCCTCAATAATCGAGTGACTGCCATGGAGAATATGGAGGGAGGTCCTAACACTGGCTTTTAAGTAGGAAAAAACTTCATGGGTCAGCCACTGTCCATTGAAAAAAGGCTGGCAGATCGTCCACTCTGCTTGGATTTGTAATAGCACGAGAAGTGTTGATTGTAGGTATACGGTGTGGTAACTAGAAGAATACCATTCACGCGCCTTGGAAATCTGGAACTGCGTATTCTTATCCTTGAAGTTGTGTAAAAGTTCTGTCCATTCCGGAAAAAAAGGTTTAAAAGGTCTTATGCGGAATCCTTCAAGAAACGGTCGCGTTGAGAAACTCGAGATAAATGACTTTGCACAATCGGCAATATCCGAGTACTTCATCCCTCTCATATCTTATCTTGAAAATCGCTTTCGTGCTTTGATGACGTGCTCGATTGAAAGGCTAAGAGTCAGTTTGCCCAGAATTTGCTTTCTTATTATGACTGACTGTTCAACACAGGTCCACCCGGAACACCAAGAAACTAATTGCATAGTATGTTACATCTGATATACACTGAATAAGACGGCGAACATAGAGAAGCATATGCGGAGTGAATACGTCATTGCTGCAACAGTGAGCGAAACATCGACCTAACATCGACCCATCAATACAAGACCTAAACCACGACTAAGGGGTAGCTTGATATCGTGAAGACGCGTCTGCTGAAGGGGAGAAATCTGAGCAAAGGGTACAAATATTATGCTTTGGAAGTGACCGAGCGTGAGGATCGAGCATCGTTTCGGTCGTGGTCTAGTGCTGTAGGAAATCGAATCGGTGAGAATCACTGACATGAAGTTCAGATGAGAACGTACCTCTTTCCTGTGCGGCGATGTGCGCAGCACGTTCGTCAGCAGAGACAGCACCGAAGATCACGTCCATCTCTTCCAGACTGCGGCCCTTAGTTTCAGGTATAAGGCTGAGAACAACGTGTAAAAATAAGTCGAGACAAATGTGCAGATAAGACTCACAATGAAAACAAGCCCATGGCACCGACGTTGACGGTGGCAAACATGAGGAAAATCTTGTAGCCCAGGTCCGAGATCATGTCGGGTGTAACTTTGGACACGACAAAGTCTGATCGAGGACAATGAGGCACTGCCGTTTAATAAGGATAGCAAAAGGACTTACTCCAGAGCCACTGTGAAGCACTAGCGACGGACAGACCGTAGTGTCTTGTGCGAGTAGGGAAGATATCGGAAACGTAGATCCAGGGCATAGGACCCCAGCCCATAGAGTAGAAGCAAACGTAGATATAGAGCATGGCCGCCATGGCCTTGGATGCAGGTGGAGGGGATGGAGGAGGGTGAGCAACAGATACGGGATGGGTTTTGAGAATGGCACCGATGATGAAGAATAATGTACCCATTCCAAGAGAAGAAACAATGAGTGATATGCGTCGCCCAATACTCTCGACGAAGAAGAAAACGAAAATGGCAGTCGCGACAACCTGGAGGGATTTGAGTTTTAGAATGCAGAGATGGCAGAAACACACCTTGACAACACCATAGATACCTGAAGCGAGCAAAGAATTCTTCGTTCCTGTATATCCAATGGAAGTAAAAATCTGAGGTGCGTAGTATTTAGGTGTTGCTGATGAGAGTCCGCTCTGAAGAACCCAGAGCAATTGTACTCTACCCAATGGAATTCTGGCCGCCCCATTGCTGGAGAAGGAAGATAACAAACGCGATGACGAAGCGGATGAAGTTTCCTTTTCCAAAAAAGGCCTCCTTCATTCCGAGGCCTTGCCTGGCAACCCGCTCCTCTTCAATTTGTGCCTCTATTTCTGCCATCTCGTGTACGACATTTTCTGAGTCGGTGGATTCAGATCGGAGATAGGCAAGGTTTTGCAAGGCCTCATCGTTCCGACCAACAGAAGCAAGCCATCTGGGAGACTCCTTTAATCATGAAAACATGAGTTCCATGGAGAAGTCGGACACGGGTGGAGTACCTTGACAGTGAGCAGGCCAAACAGCATGATTCCTGCCGGCACGAGCTGGAAACCGAACGGTATCCTCCAGATATTGGGACCAGTATGGATGTTTATCCCGATTCCATAATTGATGAAGTATGAAAGTGTTACTCCAATCGCAACCTAGGGTCAAGTTTCAAGGTGAAAAGAATATAGGAAAGCAAGGTGACGACGCACCATGATCTGGAAAAGACCCGTGAATCTGCCTCTTACTTCCTTGGGAGAACACTCTGAAACGTAGGCTGGAGCCACTGCAGAAATCCCACCAATACCAAAGCCAGATATCACACGACCAGCATAGATGAGCTGAAGACCGTGATGCTTATCTTTTGCCGCTGTGGCGAGAATAGCACCAATACAGAATACAAGCGTAAACGCAACCAACGTCCATTTGCGGCCGAGTTTAGCTAGAAATATCGTAGAAAGAGAAATTAACGAGAATGTTGATCATTTAGAAGATAAAACCGTACATGAGACAGGAGCTGACCCAAGGGCACCGAAGAAAGCTCCTGCTTGCAAGACTGATACGACATTAGATGTCACATCATTCGTGCGTTTCAGATTCGTGGTCCCATCGGGATTAAGGAGGCCGAATTCCTGCTTGAAGTATGGCTGCGATACTACACCACCCGCTATGCCAGTGTCATAACCGAAGAGAACGATTCCCCAGTAAGCTATAAATGCCAGATCTATTCAAAACGCAAGGTATGATTCAGAAGGAGAGAACATGAAAGGAACGGACAGTATACACGTATATTCTTGAAAATGTGGTCAACCGCCATGATTGATCGTCTGCGGAGGTAAAGAGAGGACAAAAATGGACATACGCTCTTAAGAAGACGTCCTGACTTAATAATTCTGATACCCGTTGGTTTTGCATTTTCAGGGGAATAGGGGAACACGTGTACATACAACCCCAGAGACCGGTCCGCGGTCCGCCCTCTTGTCTACGGGTCGACTGGAAAAACTACACTACAGGCTATCGAAGCGAGCAGGGCGCGGTACCTATTTACTGTCCCTTCTATTCTTGAGGAAATGATTGGTCTATCCGGTGGTATAGGCCTTGAAGCCTTGAAAGGCTTGGAAATCGTTGCGACCGGGGGAGCTCCCATGAAAGAAAGCTTCGGGGCTGAGATTTCAGCAGCGGGTGTAAAGCTTCTTCTGAATCACTGGGGTAAGTCGTATTATCTTTATCACATAAGTGGCCATCTTTACTTACATCGTCCTTTTTTTTGACTCTTAGGTTGTACGGAGCTCGGTCCGATAGCTCCCATCGAGAGAGTCGCCAGCGGGTATGACTGGCATTACGTGAAGCCGCGGACGGATAGTGGGATTACGATTATTCCACTCGATGACGGGAGTAAATCTTTTCGACTAGTGGGCTCCCCGCCAGGATGGTCCAAGTCTTACGAAGTGCAGGATCTTCTAGTCGCAAACCCTAATGATAGTACGCAATACAGGATCATGGGACGTGCTGATGACCTATTAGTTCTTTCTACCGGAGAGAAAATACGACCCACTAGTCTTGAACAGACAGTTACGGAACATCCTGACGTCAAGGACGTCTTAGCTTTTGGTGCTGGCCAAGTTTGCCTTGGACTTTTGATCGAGCTGTCTGCTACGAGCTTCGACTCAGCTGACGTTGATCAGCTGGAAACACGCCTTGCTGTCCTCAGCTCACTCCAGCCATACCTCGAGCGAGGCAACTCTTTCACCGACAAGCACGGCAAAGTCTCAAACGAGATGGTGGTGCTGACTCGAGAATCGACAAAGCCTTTCATCCGCACCGATAAAGGCACTTTGTCCCGCAAGTCCATCCTCGTGGCATTTGACAAGGAGATTAAATCATGCTATGAGAGAGCTGACATGCAGAGCGCACAGCCTTTCCCCTCGCTACATGTTGGGGACCATGCACTGCGCAAATCTATCCGTAGCCTCGTACATGGCATTGCTGGCAACAAAGACATCACCGATCCGATGGATCTATTCGAAGCAGGCATGGATAGCTTACAGGCAAGCCAACTCCGACGTGCTATCTTGAACGGACTCCGCGTTACACCCAACCTACCCATTGCAATCCAGGACATCGAGCCTGATTTCTGCTTCGACAATTCCTCCATCGACAAACTGCACCTTGCCATTACACACCTCATGGCCGGAGCTGGGGTGGCGCATGCACAGGCCACTGGCACAACGAAGGAGGAGCGCCGTGTTCAGGCGATGGAAGGCATGTTCAAGAAGTACTTTGATGTGCTGTGCGGGTTCGAGTCTTGCAGCACATGTGTGCGCCTCGCGGGCCAAACGCCGGCCAGCGTCTGGACACAAGAAGGTCGTCGTGCTAACAGGGTCAACAGGGAGCCTCGGGTGTTTCCTCCTTGCGCGCCTCGCAGGTGACCCAGACGTGTCGAAAGTCATCTGTCTCAATCGCGCGCATACGAGCATGAGCACTGTGGCAGTGTCACCTCGTCAGCGGCAGATGGACATGATGGCGAAGCGGGGCGCGTACATGTCGACCCGCGCCTGGGATAAAGCCGTGATTTATGCGGCAGATCTGGGCAGACATGATTTCAACCTTGGTGAGAACGAATTTTACGAGGTACGTACATGTGTGTGTGTATGTGGAGATTATCAAGCTGATTTGGATTTTTTTTCCCCTCCCTAGTTGCTCAACGTCACACACATCATACACAACGCCTGGCCTGTCAACTTCAACCGGAACCTTTCCTCATTCGAACCCCACGTGCACGGACTTGCTAACCTTGTGCGGCTTGCCCTTTTAAGCGGGGGGCGGCGCGCCATGGGCTCTGCAGCCACGCGCATCCTATTCGCCTCGTCAATCGCCGTCGCGGGGCGTTTCCCGTCGCTGAACGCCCAGGGACCCTTCGAGGTGCCCGAGAGGTTCCTCGACGCCACGAATAGCGCGGAATTCGGGTACCCCGAGGCGAAGTGGGTCTGCGAGCGTCTGCTGCTGGGCGCCGCGGAGCTGTATGGCGAGACGTCGGGGTTCGGCGAACCACTGATGCAGGCATGCAGCGTGCGTATTGGGCAGATGACGGGTCCTGGAACGAGTCTGAGCATTTCCCAATCATCGTTCGTGCCTCGCAGCAATTAGGCGCGCTCCCTGCGCTCCAAGGCGTAAGTCTTTCTTTCCCTCTCATGTATTAGTTAGCAAAAGAGCACTTACGAAATTCGTCGCCAGTCCTTATCCTGGCTACCAGTCAACCGAGCAGGGTCGATTCTCACGGAACTGCTCTTCTCACGAGGGTTTAAGCCATTCTACCACATGGAGAACCCGTCGCGGCAGTCGTGGGAGGGGATCATGAGCAGCCTGTCTGGGATCCTGGGTGAGCCCCGCGGCATGCCGCTGCCGCTGATACCCCTCGCCAAGTGGCTCGCACGTGTGAGGGCGTTGGGCGATGACCCAAAGCGCAATGCCGCGTTCAAGATCATGTCGTTCCTCGAGCGCGATTTCGAGACGATGGCGAGCGGGAGCGTCGTGCTTCGCACGGCGGCGGCGAGAGTCGATTCGGTGTCCATGGTTAGGTGTACGGCGCTGGATAGGAGACATCTCGAGGAGTATGTCGCGTATTGGAGGAGTGTTGGTGCGATGGAATAGACGATGCGCTGGCTTTCGTTTTGGTTTGTGGTTTTTGGTTTTGTATGTTAGAGAGGATTTACATATGGTGTTGATGATAGAGAAATTGTCGTTTTGTGTTAGAGAGAAAAAGGGATTCGGATACGGGGAATCGAACCCCGAGCTGCCGCGAAAAGCCCTGAGCGGAGACAAATGAGAGGCGGCAATGTTAGCCATTACACCATATCCGATTGTCTATCACTCCATCAAGTCTGACATTCATAACGGATCTACAGAGTTTTGATTTGTGCTTGAGTTCATGGGGAATAGATGCGTGCATCCTGGACCCTTGAGTACATATTATATGGCAGTCAAAACTGTTAGTTTTTACGCAACCAATGAAGGTGCGACTGCTCTGTGAGATCACGTGCGATTACCTGAGAGGGGGCGCAGGTAAGACATACCACCAAGCGAGTCTCACCTCGACGACCACCCTCTAGGTAGGTAGCATGGTACTGAAGGGAGTTTAACTGAAGATGACCATAAGATAGGCATCATAAAGAATACATCTTCATTCGTAGCTAAATTCTGGTCACAACCATCGTCAAACTCATCGAACTGATGAATCAAAATGCCTCTCAGCCTGTTGAGTCGGTTAGATCCACCTTGGACAGCCAGGGAACCAGGCAACCTTCTCTTAGGAATGAGTCCGGAGAAGGAAGAGGCAACCGAGAAAACGTTGATGCAGCGAATAACAGCTCCGGAACAGGAATGTCAAACCCCTCAGAGCTCTCACTCCTGGCCCAGCTCGAAGACCACATCGAGGCCTTTCGAAGAGGTCGCAAGTCCAGACCCCTTACAATCACTTCAATTGTCAGCACAGCAAACCAATCCGGGGTGCCCCCGGAAGCTAGACAAGACACCATTAAAGCTATCTCGCACTCATTGAAGACATTGAAAAGAAAGCGTGGGCACACCACCGACGAGCTAGACGCCGTGAAGTCCTGGAAGCTGCAGCTGAACCAGAATCAGAGAGGCAAAACGAGAACAATCCCGAGGGAGGAGGAAACAGAAGACCTGCACCTGAGTTGCCTAGAGAGCGGTCCTTATCTCCCCGTTCTGTCGACCGAATCTCTGAAGAATATGTCAAATCTGCAACCGGAGCAAACACCCAGGTGCCAGCAGAAGTCGAACCCAGCGACACTGATGACGAAATGCGAGATTCCGAGTCTGCTGATGAGGATGATGAGCCCCAGCATAAGAAACCAAGATTTGATGAACAAAAACTACCTTGGTTCAAGCGAGAGCAGCGGACCAGGGATAGTGGAGACCCACAATGCAGTAGAAACCGAGAGCTGCTGTGCCAATATCTGTGCAATGTCAGCGAAGTCAAAAGAAGTATTCTTACCTCACAGACTGCTCCATCAGACTTCCCCCCATCTGAGTGGGACAAAGTTCTCAGGGGAGAAGCTGCCTGTTTTGACACCATTTATAGCTCTGTCAGATATTTGGGAGCTCCTTGAGAGAATTGAGGGTGTCTCGGACAGCGTGAAATTGCCTTTGGAGTCAGTGCTCCAGCCTAGGAAAGTGCAAACAAGTGGACAATGGCTCGTTGCAGCAAACATGTATTCCAAAGCCCTCAGATTTGCCTTTCCCGACAGAGAGGAAGAGTTTCAAACTTATATCACCCAGATCCTCAACCTCTTCGCTGCCAAACATGAGAGTGCACACGGGAAAGTTATTGCGTATGATAAAGCTGTCTGAGCAAGAGTTGGTGGAGGAACAAGATTATTGCTTACCGACCACAACGAGTTCATTGATCTCTGTGACTCTACCCTGCACGTTGATGGAATCAATTATGGAGGGAAGAAACCTTTCATTGCAGGACCAAATAAATCCAGTCAGGGTTCAACAAGCAAAGGAACTATATGCCGCCATTGGAACAGTACGAAAGGGTGTCCTTTTGACTCCAGTACCTGTCACTGGAGCCATCAGTGCCAAAACTGTGAAGGACCACACCCTGAACACACGTGCTCAGAGACATGCAAGAATTGAAACTGTCAGAGATTTTAGGCTGAAATACATTCAATTTCACTATGGAGAAGACCAGCAGGACATCTCACGGACCACTGCCTCATGGTCTGAATCCGCTGAACCTATGCCTGAGCCACCGACTGAAGAACTTAAAAATTCAAACTCTGTTGAAACAATCAGACGTCACCCGCATTTGTTTAAAATTGTAACACCAATCAATGTCGACTTGTTCAAACTTCTGCTTGAAACTCATCCTAACCAGCCCTTTGTCCATTTTGTTATCAGAGGTCTAAGAGAAGGGTTCTGGCCCTTTGCAGACACTCATCCAGACATATATCCATCTATTTGCGACATGTCGAGCCCTACTCCTGAAGATTCTGCCGAGGCAGACTTCTTGAGAAAACAACGTGATATTGAGATCAAAAAGGGCAGGTTTTCTGAATCCTTTGGTGAACTACTGTACCCATCGATGACCAGCTCACCAATTTATGCGGTCCCAAAGCCTCATTCTCATGACTTTCGCCTAGTCACAGACCTGACAGCTGGAATGTATTCTCTCAATTCCATGGTTCCTTACGAGAAAATATCAGGGTTTCCCCTTGACAACCTGAATCATCTTGGTGCTATCCTACTAAGGATGAGGGAATTCTCTGACCGTCAGCTGATTCTCTGGAAGTCCGACATAGCCAAAACTTACAGGCTAGTCCCAATGCACAAGTTCTGGCAGTTGAAGCAAATTGTGACTATTGATGGGAACCGGCAAATTGATAGGTGCAATTGTTTTGGCAGAAGGGCTCCCTTCACTGTTGGGGTGCAGTAAACAGTCTGATCACGTGGATAGCTGAAAACGTCAAAGGCGTACGCCAACCATTAGTGTTCACTGTTGGGGTGCAGTAAACAGTCTGATCACGTGGATAGCTGAAAACATCAAAGGCGTATGCTGACCATTAGTGTTCAACGATGACAGCTTCAGAATTAACAACGATAATGATCTTTCATTTTATGAGCCTTACAATCAGCATCTCCCATCAAATCAATGCAAGCTCCTCAAGCTTTGGGATAAATTAAGTGTTCCTTATAAACCCAAAAAACAAGTGTTCAGTAGCCCTCTTGTGATCATTGGAATATCCGTTGACCCAAACAAAATGACAATGACCCTGCCAGAAGGGGCAAAAGAAGAATTGATAACTGAAATGAGATGCTTTGCTGAATCTCCCAAGGGGAAGTCCAAGTACTTTACTAAATGAGCCTGGCAAAAATTGGCAGGGTGGGTCAATTGGGGTCTAAACATCTTTCCATTGTTAGTCTCCTATTTGTCCAACATTTATGCAAAAATAAACAGAGTAGGCGACTTCCCAAATGCCCGTATATGGTCCAACAAGGCGATCTGCTCTGACCTATCATGGGGTCTTCAACATATGGAGCATTCAGATGGGATTAGAATTTTGAAGCCCACAATGTGGAATGAGGTTGAGGCTGATTTTGTGATTGAATCAGATACATGCCTTATGGGCCTTGGTTTTTAGCACCCTCAAACGCACACTGCATTCTTCGCTGAACCACCGCCAAACGTGCCAAGTAGTCTGATTTTTTTTTTAGAAGCCTTGACAGTGGCATCAGCTTTTTTCCTTGCAGTTTTCAATGCCACCCAGCCAGTAAAAGTCTTAATTCTTACAGACAATACCAACACGGTAGCCATTTTCAACACCTTACATGCTCTATCAAGCTATAATGGCTTGTTGAAGCACACGGTTGACTTTTTGTTAAATTGCAGCCACAAAATCAAAGTCAGGTTCATCCCTGGTCATGAAAACCAAGTTGTGGACCTTATTTCCCATCAGCGTTTTGACAAGGCCTGGAGAATGTTCCCATCCATTGTCATAAACTCATTTCAACCTCCTCAGAAATTGTTGGAGGCAGCAAAAAAATGATTCCTTTTCCTGTCCAGGCTAGGCAGCCCCTCAGGGCTGCCTGGTCATGAGAGAAACTCGTTAGAGAATGGTCTCTAGTGTTAGGCATGTTCATTGATTCCAGCACCTATCTCTCCTACTGCTCCGCACTAAACTCTTATTTGAACTTTGTCCAACTTCACAACATGAACGTCAAACCGTCCCAAGACACTTTGTCATTTTATATAGTATACATGTCTTACCAAATTGAACCTCGATCCATGCACTCCTATCTCTCAGGCATTTGCAACCAGTTGGAGGTGTATTATCCACAAATAAGGGACATTCGTCACTCCAGCCTCATTCAAAACACTCTTGCCGGCTGCATGCGTATGAGGTCTTCCCCAACTTCTCAGAAACTGCCATTGTCTAGGGAAAACTTACTCAATGTAGTGCACAAAACGAATGTGAATGCAAACCACAATGACCTCCTATTTGTATCCCTCCTACCCACTGGCTTCTATGGCTTATTACATTTGGGTGAACTATGTCAACCCTGTTAGAGTAGGTGTGACATCACCACAACAAACACTCAAGATGCCAAACCAGGAACCACCCTTCACACTGTAAGTGGGCCAAGACACTGCATCCTTTTACACTTAGACAATGGACAAAATAGCATATATAAATGGACATGTAGATACGACACCCTCAGTCACTTATATGAGACTGAGGGTGAGCAACTTAAACTACTTTATGCTTACAAGTAACTGACTATATCAACAGTATCAACACTGATTATAACTCTGTATAGTTCCTATACAAGGTCTAAACTAGTGGTCTCAAACTCTAATAGGTTATGGCTATTGTTTGATGACATCTCTCTGAGTACTGTGTTAATTAAACATCTGAGTCTGGGCCACCCAGACCTATTCTCTCACATCGCATCATGTATTTACTCTTCTTCTTTGCCTATTGGCATGTCTTCGTGTCTCCCTACCCTCCATGTCTCCCACCTCTCCCATCCTCCCCAGCGACTCTTCCAATCCCTCAGTACCTGAGCATGTCATCTGCCACAGGTGAGACGGGCTGAAGTATAGTCAGGTGGATGGTAACTTCACCTAGTGGACCGAAAAGCTCATCTTTTTCCCCCTCCTTGCCCAGCCCAACAGTGGTTCTGAACCTCACACCAATGCCAACTGTATCATGAACAATCACCTTGTGGTCATGTTCATGCGGTCAGCCCTGGACAATATTGAGCACTGGGACCTAGTCACGGACAAGAGCGTGCATCACTGCTTCAAGGATCTGAGGACCCATGCCCAGCCCCAATCAAACAGATATCCCTTCTGCAGGAAGCGCTGTCTACCTATTGCTCCCAGTCCGAGCCTCTGCCAACCACTGCTAGTCGCATATCTGACATTGTCAAGCAGGCCTTCGATATTGGGGAAATAGACACTGACCTTTTTACGTGTATTGCCTTGCTCAATAGTCTCAATGACCTGTCATTTGATGCACTCCAAAATTCAGTCTCAACTCTGCTCAGCAAGAGCACGAAGGACTCGCCTTGTAAGCCGATGGACATTTGCCTCCTTATGGAGAACATGCAAAACATCCTAAACTCCAAAGCCAACTCCACTCATGCCACAGCCCTCAATGCAAAAGGAGGAGCTAAGTCTCGCAGCACAGATCTACCTGGACACGATCACAGCCCAGGCACAATCTGTTGTGAAAACTGCAATTTACGTGGACAGCCATGTCATGGACACACAAAGCTGTTCTATGTTCAGAAAGGAGGAGGGATGGCAGGAAAATCCATTGCTGATGCCCAAGCTGCCCAAAGAGCTTCCAAAGCCAAGAGCGGAGGGATCCTCAGATAGCAGTTCCACCACCAAATCTTTTATAGCTGTCACCAGAATCAACGGCAAACTGTGGTATGTGGACTCATCCAACCTCAGCCAATTGCCCCTACCTCCCAACACCGCAGCCATCACTAGCATAAGCTCCCCCCAGATAGTGGCATCTTTGGAAAACCACTCCACCAAACTCTGAGAGCACGCAGGTTTCATGGCAACCAATGAAGCGAGGGCATCTGTAGATTGGAGTCAACAGTCATCATGAGTCAGGGACCAGATCCTTGCCTCAGAGGTATCATCCATAATCCAACCCAAACATGCACTGCTCATTGCACCAACAAACCCATTCCTAGTCAACTCTGGGGCCACAGTCCACATATTGCCGTACCACAATGATTTCATGTCTCTGCGACCAATCCAGCCCCAAATTGTAAAAGGGCTCAGAGGGTCCTCAGTTGCCACAATTGGGACCCCCAACATCCACCTCCACATTGCCAAAGGCACCAGTATCATCCTCAAAGATGCCTTATACATCCCAAACGTGACTGTCAGACTTGTTTCAGTCAGCCGTCTTGCCAGCTCAGGACTTGACTCTCTCTTTGATGACAAATCAGTAAAGGTCATTCGAAGATCTATGTGCACCATTGTAGCCCAAGGACCACTTGTCTAGAACCAAAAACTTTACTCCCTCATCCTCAACTCAGCCCTTACTGAACACCGCTCATATGCCGCCTGGCAAACCACTAGTCTAGAAACTTGGCACTGCCAACTAGGCCATGCCAACTATCAGACTATCATGGACATGGCAAAAACTGGCCTCATACTAGGTATGCCCTCTGTTCCTTCCTCTAAGAACCCGAAGTGTGACTCATGCATCTTGGGCAAGCAGACTTGCAATGCTGTGCCTAAAGTTTGGGAAGAGGAGTGGAGAGCAACACATAAGCTAGAGATCGTATGGATAGATTTGGCAGGGCCACAGGCTATAACGTCCCAAAGTGGAAATAAGTACATAATGAATGTGGTTGATGACTTTACTGGTGAGCACTGGTCAATACTTTTCCAACACAAAGGCGAAGTGCTGACTCATCTGAAAGCATGGCAAATGGCCCGAGAAAATGAAGTTCAACAATGACTTGGTATCTACAAGACAGGGCATGATGGGGAACTGCAAAGCCACAAAATGGACAAGTGGCTATTGTCACAAGGGACTGAGCAACAGCTTGGTGTGGCATACACCTCAGCCCACATTGGATGAGTGGAACGGATGTACCGCACAATCATGGGGAAGGCCAGGGCAATGCAAATTGCTACAGAGTGTCCACCAAACCTCTGAGACAAATTCTACTTAATGGCATCTCATCTACACAAGCGGATACTCACCAAATCTCTGAAAGGCATCACCCCCCATGAGGCATGGACGGGACAACATCCAGACTACTCATATCTATGCAAGATAGGTTGTAAAGCGTTTGTGTTAATCTTGGCTGAACATAACCTGAAAATATACGCACACTCGATAGAATGCATCTTGATTGGGTATGTGCAAAATTTGAAAGCCTACTGCTGTTATGAGAAAAGGACTGGAAGAATCTACAAAACCTACCACATCAAATTCCACAAGAGTCACGAAGAGTACAGTCACCCCCAAGTACCCACATCCACTGATCCTGTTCTCAGCCAACATGAGCCTCATATGCCCCCTCCAGATCATGATGCTCCTGCGTTGATCTCGTTTGACGACGACCTTGCCAATCCGTATGCCAACCCTCACCAGCCAGGCCATGTCAAACTGGAAGAACCAAGCATCGTCAAACCAGATGTCGCCCCAGTTCCACAACTACGACGATCCAACTATGTCCCAATACCAACTGAAAGGGCTAATCCTGGCAACTCTCCTGTGATGTGGGTGCAGAGGGCAGTACAAGAGTTGATCAAAGCTGGGGAGCATGTATGAGCATGACAAGAAGTAAACCGACAAGATGCGGAGATAGCTGATCAAGCTGAGATCCACAATGGTCAAGACGTAGACCCACTGGACCTTGCCAACATCGCCTCAATCAAAAATCTTGAGCGCCTACTCACCTTGATCAAAGACTCAACGTGCTACTTTGTGACACCGGAACTCAGTGACAAGCCTCAGACCTGGGCAGAAGCAAAGCAGTTGGGTGACTCAGCCAAATGGAAGCAGGCATATCGTGACAAACTCAAGTCCTTGCGTGACATGGGGATGTACAAGCTGGTCCCCTATTCAGCGGTCCCAATGGAACAAAAGGTGAGGACCAGGCGACCTGTGTTCAAGATCAAATGCAACAAACTGGGTCAAGCAGTCAGATTCAAGGTCAGATTAGTATTTTGAGGATATGAGCAAGTCCATGAATGTGACTATAACAAAACAACCTCACCAACGGTGCACATGGAATTGTGGTGCATACTTCTTCATTTGGCAGCGGCAAAGGAATGGCACATAGAGACATCACAATGGTACGTGTCATATGTTGTATGGGAGCTTGCTTTGTGCCATACCATATGTGTCCAGCAGAGTCCGCTACACTGGAGCAGAGCAGTCCCCACAGTGCCATAGAATACAGAGCCACGGACATGTCACAATGTACTGTATGACATGGTCCAGTAGATTGATAAAAGGCATGCACAGACATGTGCATGCAGGCCTGGCAGATGCCAGCAGACACTAGCGGATGTCAATGTGCATCAGCGGCCACCAGGCAGGCATCAGCCCATGAGTGAAGACCTCCTCCATTGGCGGACATCATAGCATGAATAAACCCTCCTCGAGGTTCCCCACTTCCCTCCCCTCTCTCTTCCTCCCTGCAATAACTTGAGGCTGCGTGCCTCCCCTTCTCTTCTTTTTCTACCCCTGACACCAGCATATGTCCATGAAAGGGCCCTGCAGACCTATGCAGGCCTATGCAAGCCACCAGCAGACATTTATGCAGATATACATCGACAGACTCAAACCTATGTGGGCCCATGCAGGCCTGTGCAGAGCACCAGCAGACATCCACAGAGGCCTACACAGGTCCACAGGGTCTGGTTGGACCAAGAAAAAAGGTAACTTTGTCTTGCCCACCATATGCCTGTGGGGGGAAATCGAACCCCTGGCCTTGGAAAAGCCTCCAGCAATAGAACACACATTTAACCGTTGCACCACAGGTCCATTACTAACAGATAGATTCAAAGGTTGAATAACACAATGAACGGATGCCCACATACATTTCTGCAGGTTCCCGTATGGATTTTTTGAGGTGGAATGGGGGTGGCATACCTCCCAAAAGAGTTTTTGTGGCTTGAAAGGGGCGTTGGCATCAGCAGTCATCAGCTGGCCATCAGCTGGCATCCGTCGGAGTTCATTGGCAGCTGCTGTGACCCACTGGCATCCATCAGCATCTGTTGGCATCTGCCAGATATCTGCTGGTATCCGTCAGCATCCATGGAATTCCATTGGCAACCCCTGGCATCATCTGGCATTAGGGTAGGAGAGAAGGAAATGGGGTGCATGGGCGTCCACCGCATGGAGTGGCATCTTGGAGAGCATGGGTGGTGGTGGAAGAGGGATGGAGGTGGGGAGAAAGAGGGGGAAGGGGGAAGGGGAGGGGTGTGGGTGTCCGCTGGTATGCCAGCGGATATCAGGTCAGGAGGGAGGAGGAAAGCGGGGTGCATGTGGTGGATGGGGGTGGTGTATGAGGTAGTGTGGAGAGTGGAGAGTGGAGAGGATGGCACTGGGGAGAAAGAGGGGAAAGGGCGGAAGAGGGTGCATGAGTGTTCACTGTCTGCTGGCATGCCAGCGGACGGTAGCTGATGTCAGCATGTGAGCCAGCTGACACCAGCAGTACAACCAGTCCCAGTGGTTCAGTAGAATATTTGTTTATTGATATTCAATATTGTGTACAGCGGTGGGTTCTACTCCCCCTACTCCACCTTAATGGGGTCTAATGGTGTGTTTTTATACAGGTGCATTTTTGCTCTACATGTACATCGTACTGACCTGTAGTAAGCGCCTGTGGTAGTTGATCTGACCAAAACTCTAAAAATTACTGAAGTGAGGAGTTGGCACATGAAGTACACATGACAAGTGACAATATACCAGGGCTGGCTATCTTTTTTACAAAGACCAGCACAAAGGTAGCCAGCCACAGTGTATTATCAACTTGTCATGAGCACTGGAATAAACACACATGCAAACTCGTCCACCTTATGCCACTGCAGAAATCTCTGGAGTTTTCAATGGATCAAATTCATGATGCTAGCGGACATCAGTGGCCTGCTGCTATTATATAATGTGAACTAGCGGGAGTCAAACCCACCTCTTGTGCACAATATGAAATATCAATTTATGAATATTCCATTGTACCACAGGTGCTTACTACAAGTCAGGATGGTGTTCATGTAGTGCACAAACAGACCCATACAGAATTTGAACAGATAGAGAATTTACTGCAACTGGTGCATCTGTATTGAATTGACAATATTAGACTGATATTTATTTACACCATAGAAGTATACAGGAAAGAGGAAAGACATAGAGTGTAGCGGAATATTAGACTGATATTGATTTACACCATAGCATTATACAGTGATGACACCCAAAGTTTGGTCAGTAACAAATCTAGGTATAGTGTTACTGTACCAATTACTTGCGTTGGGCACGCTAAAGTAATGAGGGAGTTCTGGGCAGGTCCCAGAGAACGCACCTGTGAAAAAGGTGAAAAGTCAGTAACGAGTGTCGGCAAGCGTAAAGCGCTAAGGTACAGCGCCTATGAAAAAGCGGTAAGTGAGCACGGCAAGATGAGTGGCAAGAGCATGGTAAGCTTAGCGAAGTCTAAGTGTCGATATTGCCTGCCATAACTGCAAGGTGTGAGTGTGTCGAGTGTTAACAAGAGTCTGCAACTGCCGACAAGTTCGACGTTGCCGACCGAAAATGAGATCTTGAGCGTAAGGGAGACTGACAAAAGAGGAGCAGGAAATTCTGGTCTATTCTGATGATTATGGTACAAGTCGGTAAGTACTTTTATACTACAAAGAGTTCGCCGTCGCCAGTGGCCAAAGAGCGGTAAACTAGAAAATTTTATAAGGGGTAGCTCCAACGGTTTCAGATCCCTGCTGTCCATTCAAGACCCTTAGTGGCACCAGGCGGCAGATCACAATGCTAAACCATCAATCCATCATTCTTCTGTCTATCAACATACCTAAGCGGTGTCAGGCGCCAAATCGGGGGCGCTAAGCAATGTCAGCTGCCAAGGTCAAATGCCAAGCTGTCTGTCGGTCTTTTTGACAGATCATCAATCTTCTCGCTAAGCGCTGTCGTCAGTGACTGATGCCATCTGTCAATTGTCATTCTTGCTGCCGTCGGCGCTATCATTGATCGGATCTGCTTCTTGCCGTACCCGGCCGTCAAATATTGCTAAAATTGGATAATTAGTGCGCGCTAAGGTATCCCGAGTTGGTGCCGCGTTGCCGTAGCCTGCCGTTGATGCGCTGATCCTGTATGGGGTCCTATCACACCAAATAAGGCTACCGTTACCGTTTTTGTGACATGTGGCCCATGCGTTCTTCAAACTTTGTTTATAGTCCTGGCACATAAGTTTGGACTTCACCTCTCTTCCCTGTTTTTACCTGGCGCTCTTCAAAAATAAAATGTCTTTCCGTATTCCAACTCCGCCTCCCATACCATCTCGCGAGGCTCAAGACGCTGCCTCCACGTATATCAAAAAGGCCAACCGCTTTGTTAGGCGCATCGAGGGTGTGGGCACGGAGGCGCCTCCAAACTTGGTGGTTGCCGTGATGAAATTGCTGGAGCGCTGGTACAATGTTCGTGTCCTTGGCGTAGAGTGGGACAGAGAAATTGAGGTGCGGGAGTGGTGCCGGGCCCGGTATGTTGACAACCGTGGCGCCGAGTGGTTAGCGCCATTTTCCCGCTTTGTCAGTGCTTTTTAGTTCTTGCCGTGTCGCTAGCTGATTATGTCATCAGGTGCCCCCTGTCATACCGACCATCAAGGACGAGTTAGAGGATATTCTGTCCAGGGCGTTGCCAATGACGGTAAGCACGCCTGTGGCAGAGTGAGTATTTCTAACCCATTTATCCTAACTTAGCTCTGGTCTGATTTATCCCCTCATAGCAAACAGGAGGTGTTGGCGCTGTTAGCATGCATGCAGGTGGAAGAGGAGATCGCAGCAAGGCAGGAGGAGGTTTCCCGAGACGCCTGCAAGATTACCAGGGCGTTAGAGGAGTGAGAGCAGGTGGCCACGTTGGCCGTAGAGATGGAGGAGGTCACTGCAGGGAAGGCGCCTGCCGCCGAGAGGCAGGCGGTAGCAGAGGGATCCGGCAAGGGTGGTCGTGCCGGCAGCACTTTGAGCCCAGTGCTGCCAGCTAGCAAGTCGGGCTCGCCGAGGAAGCCAGCAGGTGCTTCCAAGCATAAGGTAAGTGCTAATTTTTGCTTGCCACTGCCGACTGTCACTAACGATATTTGCAGAGTTGCAAGGCAGCTCCCCAATACGCGGTAAGTGGTACTCAGACGTCTGGTCTCTTACTTACCGTGATTTGTCTAGGCGCCAACCCAAAGCTCTTTTGATGACAAGGAGCTGAGAAGTTTGCTTTTGCCGCGTCAGGAGGAGGCTGTCCTTGACGAGGGACAAGAGGCCGGGGTCGTCATGGAGGAAATGAAGGGGAAAAAGACTGTTTCCCTGGCGACCCGGCAAGCTTTTAAGGAGGCAAGGGGAGTGGTAAGTGACTTTTCCGTCTTCTTTTAGTCTCTTGCTGACTTTTAGTGCTTAGTGTGACAAGTGCTGGGCAGATAACGACCCAGAAGGCTGTTGGTTCCCGACTGGGGCCCAGCCGTGCTATTGTTGTGGCGCCCTCAAGCATGCTTGTACAATTGATGGAGCCAAAAGTCGCAAGCATGGTGGCGTGCCAGACGCCCTTGTCGAGAAGATGTTTTCCCGGGCGGTGTTGGTGAGGAGGGCTAGGGACTTTGTGGAGGAGCAGAAGAAGAAGGTTGCCGCTGGAGGAATGGCGGCTGTGGGATGAGCCTCCTTGGCGTTGCCGACGCGCCAAGGAGATGGGTCGGAAACAGTCGGCAAGCGAGGCGCTGGCAAGCGCCAAGGGACTTCGGTCCCAGAAAAGCAACAAGTCCCTTCCCCAAGCAAGGGGAAGGGCAAAGCCAAGCGACCTCGGGTGGTCTCTTTGCATTCCCCCTTGCCAGCCCCTCGTGACACCGAGATGGAGGACCTGGAGAAGGCGTTGGCGGCTAGTCGCCTCCCTCCTCCAGATTCCGAGGCAGGTCCAAGTGGCCTCTTATCGCCCATTCACTTGGCGGCGAGGTCCCTTGGCGAGGATGAAGCGGTGGGAGAGCAGGAAGAGGTTGGCGACTCGGCGCCTCAAGCAGAATGGGAAGCGACTCCCGCAGACGTCGAGATGGGCGGTGAGTCAGAGGAGAAGGCAGTGGCAGTGGCAGTGGGAGGAGATGAAGAGTTGGACGAGACCTTGGCGACGCAGCAGGACGGTGGCGAGGAAGAGCCATCGGCAGGAGAGGAAGCGGCAGGAGTTGCCTGGAAGGAGCCTGAGTGGCGGTGGCTGCCTCTCTACGGTAATGCTGCTCCTTGGGAGGTTTCGGACTTCGAGGATGTTGCTGGGTTGGAACCGAGGCGACTCGTCGTCGCCAGGATAAATCCTGCCTGGACTCCCCAGCCGCAACTGACGGTCACTGGCAACACCTTCAACTGGCTGGGGCAAGACCTCGTGTACCCAGTGGTGGTGCTCAATCCACGGGAAATGTTGGAGAGGTTCTCAAGGAGGGCAGCAACAATGGAGTTGTCCATAGAGCAGGAGCAGGAACGAGTCCGGGGTCAACTGATGGTGCTGCGCTTGCGCTACTCCAACCTGGGCCGTAGTCTTCACGTCCTGCGCGACTATCAAGCGGATTGCCAAGCTGCTCTGGACTGGCAAACCGCCAACAACATCTTGCCGGGTGACCTCCTTCCTTTGCGCAACTCCTCTTTGCCAGTGTCGGATAACTCCTTGCCGATGGACGATGAGAGTGACTGAGCGGACCTTAGCGTAGATAGGCCGCTTATGTATAGCTTTTTGTTACCGCTCGTGTCTATATATGTATAAGTTTCCCCTCCTTGCCGAGTGAAAAGGGTAAGTCCCATAATCTGGGTTAGCGCAACAGTACAGAGCCAAGGAAGTAAAGCTAAGGGAAAGTAAGCGGCAAGCCTTGTAAGGTAGGTTTTAGTAAGAGGAATAGTATGAGAGGGACTTAGACAAATTTTGAGGAAAAGGGAAATGCTCAGTAAATCATCATAGCGAAAAACCCTTGGCGAGAGTTGTGCAAATTGCTAAGCGCTGGCGACACGCTAGCGCTGCGACTTGACTAAGTAAGGAAATGTCTGTTGGATATGGTATAGTAAGTATTGGCAAGAAAGGTAAGTAAGATAAGTAATAGAAAAAAGGGAGCTTATCAATATAGTCTTTTCTAATTGTTTTCTTCTTCTTCAATCAGAGTCGGCAAATCATCATCGTCCAATAATTCTGTTTCTTCAAGTTCTCTCAGCTTGGCAGTGTCAATATCTAGCGCCTCAAGCGGCAACAGGTCGGTGTAGGACTGAACCATCTAATTCACAGAGCACGTAAGCGCCTCCACGGTTACAAGAGATAACTACCAAAGGTCCTAGATAGTGAGGGCGCATTTTCTTGTTGTACGAGGTTTCAATTTTGGAGTTGCGCATAAGCACTAGCGCTCCTCTTGGGAAGTTGTAATCCTTGATAGTGGCGCCATGCTTGGTTTTGAATCACAGGGCTGCTTGGCGACGGGCGCTAAAGACTACTTCATGAAGTCGCTCCAAATCTTCTTTCCATTGTTGGAGATCGATTGCTCGTCTGGCGATCAGGTCGGTAGTCGCTAAGATACTGTTAGGGGCTGGCTGAAGGTAGGTTGCTTCTATAATGTCGGCAGGGAGTAAAGGATGGGTGCCAGTAGCCGCGTAATATGGAGAACAACCCATGCGCTTACGAATGGTAACTCTTTCCGACCAAAATACTGAATATGTTGCCTCGCTCCAACGAGACTCGTCGCCATTGACTGCCTTGAAGAGCGCTTGCCGAACGTCAAAGTGTGGTCTCTCTACCAGGCCATTGGCGCGTTTGTTGTAGCCAGATACTCGAATGTGGTGAATGTTGTATTTCTTGGCGAGGTATGTTAGCGCTTTGATGATGGGCGCACCGTTATCCGTGACGATTTCTCTTAGCGCTCCCCAACGGCAGATGACGTCCTCAAATAGCCACTTGGCGACCGCCTCGGTATTTTCTCTTTGAAGCATTCGAAATTCAGGCCAGTGGATTAGCGAGCAACGACCTTGAATAATGTACTTGTAGCGACCAGATTTAGGCATATGCATGGTGTCGACGTAAATTTTGCTGAAAAGGGAAGCTGGCATTGCAATGGTTAGCGGGATGAGCACTTGGCGTGTTTGTTGAATTTGGCAGAGGTGGCAAGTCCTAATGTACCAGGCGATGTTGGCACTAGCGTGTAGCCACCAGAATCGTTCTAGCAGAGAAGCTCGGGTAGCGTACAGACCTCTATGTCCTAGTTCGTCATGCATGGTGCGCAGGATTCATAAGCGACTTTCTGGCTTGATGACCAGCTTGTGGGCACCATCTCGATTCTGTCGCCAAAGGCGGTTGTTGGTAAAGAAGAACCAGGTAGCGTATCTGATAAAAGTCGCAAATTGTTCGTCGGTAAGGCCTGCTGGTCGCTTAAGGTCTTGTATCCATTGTTCAACTATTAATAAGCGACTGTCTTCTGCCTTTGCCTTGGCGGATCGGGGAATGGCATCGTAGGTCAGGTTTTTGCTGTCTTCTCTTAGCGGGTGGGGTTCTTATACAATTTTTACTGGTGGTGCGTTTTGACTGAAAATGCTTGCCGTATAGAATGTGAGGGGTGCGCTAAAAGTCTCGGGGCGGTAAGGGACAATGGGATGTAGAAGAATACTAGTAGGCTGTTGCCGTCATAGGAGGGGTATTGGCTGTTGTATGAGGTGCACAAATCCGTGTAAGCAGTCGATCCAGTCCTCAAAATCGCTATCTGCCTGCGGATCCACTGCCGGGTCGCCAGGCTGCCGTGGTCGCCTAGAAAGTCCATCTGGGCCGTGGAAAGAGCTCTTGACGTGTACCAATTCAAAGTGAAACATGAGGATGGTGACTACCCACCGGTTCATACTAGCGGATGGCTGGATGTTGGGATTCTGCAGCATGCCTTTGATGTACCTAGCGTCGACTTCAACAATAAGGTTCCGGACGCCAATCAAATACATCTGTAGCGCTCGGAAAGCTTTGAAGAGTCCATAGAGCTCTAGCTTAGGCTGACTGTAGCGAGACTCTCTGTCATTTAGCGTGATAGACCCAAAGCGGTTGTAGTGTCGCTGTTTCCGATTGTCGCTAAGGAACTAGCACAAGAAGTAGCCAACGGCAATGTACGAGGTATCCACCGCCAAGATAACTGGGTCGGCAGAGGTATAATTGATGGGGACTAGGGGCTTGGCGTCTTGCAGAGCTTTTACCAAATCGTGTTGTGCAGTGACCTGGTCTGGCCCAAATTCAAAGGGCTTGTTAGCGTGGGTGAGTTGGTTAAGGGCATGTGCGTGATGGGCAAAGTTCTTGATGAAGATCCTGAGAACGCCAACGGTTCCAAGAAAGGCACGAACTTCAGATAAGTCGCGGCAAGGGCCCCATCGCTCCAAGAGTGCTAGGCAAGATTCATTGGGAACCCGTCCGTTGGGAGTGCAGATGTGACCAAGTATTTTGAACCTTGGTGCGCAAAGGAGGAGTTTGTGACCGCTAAAGGTTCTGCCGCTATACTTCATTCGTTGGAGAACTCGGTTGAGCAACTGGAAAAATTCCCATAGCGCTAAGCAAATGTTGGAATTGTCGGGATGAGTTGCCGGTAAGCCGTTAACAAGTTGCCAGTCTTTGGGGCCTTTGACGCCAATGTCATCCATGAAGCTAAGGACATTATGCGGTATTTCAGGTTGGAGGATGAAGGTGATGTCATTGTGGAATATAGGGACTGAGTTTGTCCAGCCCATCGGTAAGGTGACTAGGCGGAGTGCACCAAACGGAGTTTGAAAAGTAGTGAGGTTGCGGGAAGAAGGGTGTATCAGACGTTCATCATAGCCAACGTAAAGGTCAAGGGTGGCGCCACAAATGCGCCCGGCACAGGACTCAGCTATGTGGTCAGGGAAAGGTGGTACACCAGAGTGTCGTATAGTAACTCTATTTAGCGGCTCGAGACTGTGAACTATGCGTAGATTGCCGTTCTTTTTGAGGACACAGAACCATCAGGAGTGGTAAGAACTGTTTGAGGGCTCGTAGACGCCAGCCTTAATCTTGGTCCTAATGATTTGGCAGACCTCGGCTTCGATTCCAGGTGGTAACAGTCAGTTGTGCTCAGTCCACAGCACGTGCGGAATGGTCAGGATTACGACAGGTGGGAAGAAGTCTGTGCGTAGGCTGCTGTGCTCTGAGTCCTCCCAGGCAAAGGCTTTATCCTGCTTAGCGACAAGATCGGTAAGGACATTCAACTCATCTTTGGTCAAAACCCTGTGTCATGCTCCTTGGCAAACTGCTGTTGGCATTCCGCGGTAAAATGTTCCGTGGGCTGAAAGGGTGGCGGATTCGGTGATAAAGTAGGTAGGTTGGCAAGAGGGTCGCCAATGATCTGGTGCTCGATCCTAAACGTCTTGGGAGAGTGCGTAGTGACCGGTTTTGTTTTAAGCGCAACTGGCTTATATTTCTTTTTGACTTGTACCCCTTTCCTTTTGGGAGCGTTAGCTTGGTTATATACAGAAGTGGAAAGGGGAACTGTAGCCTGAGGAGCGGCAAGTCCAAGAACGGCAGGAGACAGAGCTCCGGGAAGGGTGGTAAGATACGTATCGGTAGGCGCAAAATTTTGAAACGATTCTGAGGCGGTAAGATATAAGTATGCTAGGGCTGAGTCGGTAATATCTGGGTTTTTCTGGGAAAGCTCAGCATCAGTAGCGGTAGAGGAAAACAAAACTTCTTCATCAAGACAAGCAGTAGATAAGATATTTACAAGACCAGTAAAATGGTCATATTCCAGCATTAGTGCCACATCTCCATGATCGTCGCCAATCACCTCCTCGATGGTCTGTGAAAACACCGGTGGGGAGGCTTGTTGGCATGTTGGTCGGTAAATTCCGGGGGCTTAGCGTGGGCGCCTTTTCGTTGTCCCCTAGGGAACATTGGCACCGTTTGTCGGATTCTGGAATTGGGGTCGCTAATTGTTAGGGTCGTCTCATCATTGGTAACTGTCTTGACGACTGATTGCGCCAAGACATCAAAGGGTCTGCCAAGCAATAAGTCATATGCCGGGGAGCGTAAAATGTGTATCTGCAGGTAAAAAGTAATGTCGCCAAGGGTGCAGGGCACATTCTTGGCGAGGCCTAGGGATCTGTCTACCATACCGTTAGCGCTCTGCATGTTTAGAATAACTGTAGGGTCATAAATGAGACCCAAATTGTTAGCGACATCAGCTGCCATAGAGATAATTTGAGAACCGCTATCCACGATTGCCTCTACCTCGTGCTTGTTGTCAACCGTTAGTGCAACTGAGCAGATAGCGTGCAATTCTTGAGCAACAGTAAGGATTGCCGGGTCTTCACCATGGTCTACTGACCGAAGATAGGTCTCCACTGGGTCCACCGAGGTGGCGTTAGCGATGGTGTCGGTAGAAGAGTCTTCATTGTCCAGAGAGTTGACGGTAACGGAAAAACCAGGTAGTGCGTCGTCGAGGTCCTCGACCTTGGCAATGGTTGTCGCCAAGGGTTGTCGGGGAGTGACAGCGGTCTTGACTTGGTTGCGAACGTCGGGAGCAATGCTGCAAAGTTCTTCAACTGACAAGGTGACGGCGGTTTTCATAATGCGGCTAAAGACGTGGTTTGATTTCTCTATATCGAATATTGGCACAGTAGGTCAGTAGCCACCCTCAGTACGCTTCTTGGGAGCAGCAAAATTTTGTTGTGCAGGTGCGTGATAACGATCGGTGATGACGCCAACTGTGGTTGGGTGCGCTGGACGTATATGCAGTACAACACCGTCTCCAGCGCCTGGCATGCGGGTTTATAAGAAGTCCCGGCAGGGTCCCGGTGTGCTTGAGTCGATGTGATAAGACGGTGCGCTATATGCTAGCGCCTTGGACGATACCTGGCAAACGGTAAGCAGCCGTAGCTTGAATGAAGTTATAGAGAATAAAACGAGTAGCGCAGCGTAATGTGCCTGTAGGTGGCACCGTAAACAACAAAGACGAGATAGACAAAGCTAGCGCCGAACTTGGTGACAAAGTTGGGCAAAGCTAGCGCAAATTGAACGCTAAGTGTAACTTGGGTGCTCAAGAGGTTATGATTCGTTGTTATATACATGATAAGTAGCTAGTTTTTATACTATGCGCTACAGTCTTTCCATAATAAGTTCATTGACGGCGCTAGAAGTTAACGCCTTTCTTTGTAGTTGTAGCTAATGGCCACCTGTCAACGGCAACCTGCAGCACATGGGTGACGGCGACCAATGGCGACTCTAAAATCACTTAGAAATGGTACGAGTTTGCTCACTTTTTGATGCAATTCAATTGGCCAAGTCATCCCGGGGTATGGTCGGGGAATCCTTGACAGACGCCGTGAGCGCTAATCCGGTGCTAAACGTTGTACCATCTTTTTGATAGATCTGAATGGCGGGTCTGTGTGTATCCTGTCTTGTCGTCATTGATTCCTTTAGACTTCTGATTGAAGTGCCTCGGTGATGGACAGCGCCAATTACCACTCCTTTTGGTATTGATCGGGGATTGGTCAGAGTCACTTCCCGCCGTCGTGTTAGCGCTATGAGTTCTGACCTCTCCCTTTCCAGATCAATCTCCCCGCTCGCGTTCCCCCTCTGTATGTCGTACGTGCTTTGTTCATCGTTGCTAGATTTTAGTGCCTAATGTTTGATGTCGATAGGTGCCTAACCAGACCATGTTTACCGACGTGGAGCTTTGTGACCTGTTGCGTCTTCGCCGTGATACTACCATTATTGATACCGGCATCCCGGCTGGTGTCCAAGTACTGGGTGCCAAGAAGAAGGTTACAGTTGCGGCCTTGGAACATTGCGCATTTAGGGCAAGGATTGGCGCAGTGAGTACTGGTTTACTTCTTGGTAGATGACATCGCTAACTTCTTTATTAGTGTGACAAATGTTGGTCTGAGAACAATCCTGAGGGCTGCTGGTTCCCTACCGCCTCTCTGCCTTGCTATCGGTGCAATGCGTTAAAGCAAGGTTGCGCCTTCAACGGCATTCGTACTTGTGAACGTGGTAGGGACGCCATCATGCAAAAGAACTATGAGCGCGCGGTATTGGTTTGTAACGCCCGGGACTTTGTGCTGCAGCAACGTGCTCTGGCGGCCACTCACCAACCCACGGTGATTAGCGCAGCCAGCCTGGAACCACCGTAGCGGCACCCTTCACCCGCTCTTCTCGTCATCCTGTTCCTTCAAAACGTAAGCCTGTTATTGCGTCTCCTAGCAAGAGTCCTGGTAAGCGCCGCGAGCTAGCGCCTGCTACGCCCGTGGTTTTGTCCACCACTGAGTCGTCTACGGATGAGGGGGAGGACACCAAGAGGGATGCCGAGGGAGAGGATGATGATGAGGCTGAGCCCGTTGTTGATACCAATGCACTCTTGGCGGTACGCGCTGTCCTGCTTCGTCTTACTCCCCCTATCGCCGCTAACCCTTGTCAGAGTGGCCCCAGTGGTAACCAGTGCGTGATGTTCTTGATTTCTTTTCTTTTGGTGCTAACTCCTTGGTAGGTCCCCTACTCCTGTTCTCGTCATTATTGCTATCCCTCCTGCCGAGGATGTCGTCATGTCTGTCGCCGGCGCTACACCTGCTCCTGAGTCAGTTGCAGCTAGCGCCTCTCCCATTGTCCTGCCTATCGCTCCGTCCCTTACTCCTGTTCCTGTTGTCAAAACTGTCCCCCCCACTGAGGATGTCATCCTGTCTGTCGCCGGCGCTACACCTGCTCCCGATCCGGTGGTGGCTAGCAACTCTCCTGTCGCCCTTCCTATCATGCCGTCCCTTACTCCTCCCCGCAGCTTCTCTTCTTTTCCTAGTACCCGCGAATCTTCTACTGCGCCAGAGTCCAAAGGAACCTTGGTGCCACAGGGTGAGCGTCGTCGCCGCTGGAGGTACTTGCCTTCCTACGGCATCAGTCTTTCTTACGCTAGAGCTATGTCCCCTGGCAACGAGCGTCATGAATGGACACTGTGTACACCTATAACTGTTCGGATACGTCCATTCTTACTCTCCCCTTTCTAAACTGTTGGCAAGTTTGATCCTTTTTGGACGCCCGCTCCCGCTATGCGTGTTTCTGGCGACGCCTTTCCTTGGCTCGGGGACGAGTTCTCCTATCCTGTCACTCCCCTTTGTCCCTCCGCCGACCTTTGCCAGCAACTCCTTCACATCGAGGATGCGACCAATGTTGTTGGTTGCGAACTCGCCAATCTACGGCCTCGTGTTTCCACCTTAGCGTGCTGTGAGCTCCTCCTGCTCGAGCTCCATGACGACATTACTGATGCGCTCGAGTGGCAAGCGAGTAACGCTATTCAAGATGGAGACCTGCTTCCTTTGGGCGATCCCACCCTCCCCGAGTATGATCCGTAGTCACCGGCCCGTAGCGCTTCGAACTTTTTATGGACCCGTTATTATTTTGATACGTATGTCGTAGCCTGTAACACTTGAAATAAACGTGCCCCCCCTTTTTGTTCCCAAATCGTCAGTCTGTAAGTAATATAAAGAAAAATGAGAAAAAGGGGAAACACTCAGTAGATCATCATAGCGCAAAAACCCCTTTGCCAGCGCGGCCCAATAGCCATTACCACGCCGACCTAGAAAGAAACTGGTATTGTCTGTAAATAATAAGCGGATGAATGCAAGAAGTTTAACGTATAAAGTAGCAAAGTGCCAGTGATCGTTTGTGGCTATTCAGTGATGGCAACTGTAAACGCTAGACCTAAAATGTCAACTTCCCTTTTTACTGTGGTCAAATAATGAGTCAAGCGCCTCCCATTGGCTAGCGTCCTGGTCAGGGTCCTCATTTCTTGTGAAAAGTCCTCCCACGCTGTCGCCTGCTGAAACGCTGGCCATGTCCTATAAATTGCATATGCATCAACTGGATCTCATCAGTCTTCGCGATGACCAGCCCGACCGGCCTGGCATGGACTCCCAGCCTTGATCGCGCTCATGTAATGATGGATCCCCCTAATTTCCTGGAACGTGTCACCTCCTTCCTTCACCACTATCCTGCTGGCGGTGTACCAGAACTGGACGAAAGCGTTGTCAAGTTAGGTCGTCGCTGCCAACTGCTGCGTGCGGCCTGTGAGATTTGGGCGGATAGCAAACCTATGGTCCAGTTTGGGATGGAGAAGTCCTTTAGTCATCTTTTTCAGGTGCGCTACTGCTATTTCTGTCTTCTTCTTTTCTGATCATCGCTAAATAAAGCACCTCCCTCCCACCGAGACAAAAGAGCATCTTGAGTTGTTGCTCGAGGAGAGCCATTACCTGATCCGTCTGCTTTTTACCCCTTTAAACTTCCCTCGTTGGCTAACTGCGTCCTACCGACAGGCTCCTCGCTCGTCCTCCGGCAGTCGCCTCTTTCGTGGCCCTTCTGGAGGAGAGTTGCCTTCCTCCCGGCGTCTTCTTCCTGGGCCTCTCCTTGTCACCAGTCCTTGACTTGCCCCTGCCTCCCATGTTGTTTATGTAAGGGGGTCTTCTCTTCTCGTAGCGCCACCGGACTGACAGATTTCTTTTAGATTTTTGATTTCCATAGCCGTAGTAAAATGAAATCTATATTTGTTGTCGCCCCCCCCGTGATTGTGCCGCATATGTAAGAATTCCTAAGTCGCTGCAACCCTGAAAGTAGGCAGTAGTATTTTATGGGTTTCACCTACTATGGCGCTGTTAGTGTCACATCATGCCAGAACCTGCCTTCCTTCTGGAGGAGTCCGCGCGTTTCTATCGTCCTGTGATCCTGGACCGCCTTGAACAGTTCCTAGCTATCATGCCTCCAGGCGGATTTCCCCATGAGAACGGGAATATCATGACTTTGGTATGCAGGTACCGAATCCTGCAAGCTGCCTCTGAAGAGTGGCAGATTGTCGCCGATCGTTCGTTAGTTACGGTTCGCCTTTCCTTAGCGCCAATCTTGAACATTACTCAGATGATCTCTAGTCGCCTATCACCCCCAGCATTACCAGCCTGACAAGCCTCCTTAAGGAGACGGGGAATGTGGTTAGTCACTTCTTTCGCTTCCCTGACCTCTGGTTGCTAATGTCTTGGTGTTCCTAAAAGCCTCTCGTGGCTCCCCCTCCCACCTCTGGTTAACGCTGTCGCTCGTGAAGCGGTGATTGGTCGCATGATCCATCCCTTCCCTCCAGTCCGTTCCTCAAACGAGGCTGGGTGGCACTCCTCACCCGAGCTCCCTGGCGTTCTCCCTGGACCTTCCTGCACGTCGCCTCCAGGCGCTCCTCCCAATGCGCCTCCTCTGGGCGCTCTTCCCGTGCCACCTTCCTATGCGCCGCCCTCAGATGATCCCCCCGCTTACAGATGGTCGAGAGGTCGTGTTAAAGGTCCTTGTCGCAGGTCCTCTTCTGTAGTGTAGTCGTAGTTTGTATGTTGTCCCTTCTGTACTTGTTACAAATGCCAGTGAATGTATCTTTTTCGTGATAGTTATCCTCAGCTAAGTCTGATCGAGGGGCGCTAACGGCTAGTGCCTTGTTTCCCGTCCTTGACTATTGGTCCTCGTCATTGTCCGGGGTGGTCTCGTCATTGTCCACTAGCTCAGTTTCTTCAAGTTCACATAGCTTGGCCGTGTCTATATCCAGCGCCGACAAAGGCAATGAAATGTGTTCGCGTGCTAAGTAAGGAATAAGTCGAAACACTGCTACCGGTCGATGTAAAACTGAGCCGTCCAACTCGCAGAGTACATAGGCGCCTCCCCTATTGCGGGAAACCACTATTAGGGGTCCCAGATACCGAGGTCGCATCTTTTTGTTATGGGTAACTTCGATCTTTGAGTTGCGCATTAGTACGAGGGCGCCAGAGGTGAAGTTGTAGTCTCTAATCATGGCGCTGTGCTCGCTTTCGAATTGTAGCGCAGCTTGTCGTCTAGTTTGAAATACTACTTCGTGTAGGCGCTCGAGATCCTCCATGCGTCGCTGCAAGTCTATAGCGCGTCTAGCAATCATGTCGGTGGAAGATAGTATCGAATTCGGTGGTGGCTGTAAGTAAGTCGCTTCCACTATGTCGGCCAGGAGGAGTGGATGGGTGCCTGTTGCCGCGTAGTAGGGTGAACAACCCATCCTTTTTTGTACGGTAACCCTCTCCGACCAGAAGACCGAATAAGTCGCCTCACTCCAGCGACTTTCGTCACCATTGACTGCCTTAAATAGCGCCTGTCGAACGTCAAAATGAGGCCTTTCTACGATTCCGTTGGCGCGCTTGTTGTAACCAGAAACCCGTATGTGTTGAATGTTGTACTTCTTGGCAAGATAAGTGAGCGCCTTAACTATTGGCGCTCCATTGTCTGTGACGATCTCGTGAAGGGCTCCCCATCTGCAGATAACGTCTTCAAAGAGCCACTTAGCTATAGCGTCTGTATTTTCTCGTTGGAGCATATGGAACTCCGGCCAATGTACCAAGGAACACCTTCCTTGAATGATATACTTGTAGCGCCCTGACTTGGGCATGTGCATGGTGTCGATATATATTTTTCCAAATAACGGCGCTGGAGTCGCTACTGTTGGGGGAATAAGAACCTGACGTGTCTGCTGGATTTGACAGAGATGACAAGTGCGAATATACCACGCAATATCGGCGCTAACTTGAGGCCACCAGAAGCGCTCCAAAAGGTTCGCTCTTGTTGCGTAGAGTCCACGGTGTCCCAAGTCATCGTGCATGGCGCATAGAATCCTGATTTGATTGTCCGGTTTGATTACTAACTTGTGAGCGCCATCTCTATTTCGTCGCCAAAGTCGGTTTTCCACTATGAAGAAGGTTGTCGCATATCGAATGAAGGTGGCATATTCCGTATCTGTAAGGTCTGATGGTCGTCGCAAATCCTGTAGCCACTTCCTAACCTGGCCAACTCACTGATCTTCTGACTTAGCTTTGGCGCTTCGAGGTACCGCCGAATATGGTAGGTTATGACTGTCTTCCCGCAAGGGTCTTGGTTCCTCAACTATCTTTAGATCGTTAGATGGCTTAGCGACGTTATAGATACTGGCTGTGTAAAAAGTTAATGATGCCTGATATGGTCGGGGCTGGTACGGAACAATAGGATGTAGCCAAGATAGAATGGGCTGGTCTTCGTGAAGCGCCGGAATAGGCAACTGGATGATATGTATGAAACCATGCAGTCGATCGATCTAGTTGTCAAATACGTCGTTGTCGCTATCGTCTAGCGCTTCATCTCCCAGCTGTCTGGGTCGCCTAGATAATCTGTCCGGCCCATGGAACGCGCTTTTGACATGTACTAACTCGAAGTGAAACATTAATATTGCTACGACCCAGCGATTCATACTGGCTGATGGCTGAATATCGGGGTTCTGAAGCATTCCTTTGATGTAATGTGCGTCGACCTCGACAATCAGATTGCGAACCCCTATAAAGTACATGTGTAGCGCCTGGAACAATCGAAACAAGCCATATAACTCTAGCTTGGGCTGACTATAGCGCGATTCTCTGTCGTTAAGGGTAATCAATCCGAAGCAGTTGTAGCGCCTGATTTTTTGGTTCTCGCCATCACATTGGCATAAGAAGAAGCCAACGGCGATATATGAAGTGTCAACAGCAAGTATAACGGGGTCGGCAGTCGTATAGTTGATGGGCACTAATGGCTTTGCTTCCTGTAGCGCCTTCACTAAGTCCTTTTGGGC
Source organism: Macrolepiota albuminosa (assembly GCA_027475525.1). NCBI lineage: Eukaryota > Fungi > Basidiomycota > Agaricomycetes > Agaricales > Agaricaceae > Macrolepiota > Macrolepiota albuminosa. Next base: position 6,090,280 of record JAMWFC010000049.1, on the reverse strand, counting down.
ATTAATTTGGTCGGGTCCGAATTCGAAGGGAACCCTGAACGGGTTAGACGATTAAGGGCATTGGCGCGATGTGAAAAATGGTGTATGAACATGCGCAGCACCCCTACAGTGCCCAAGAATGCACGAACTTCTGAGAGGTTATGACAGACCCCCCATTTCTCCAGCAGCGCTAATCGGCTCTCCTCCGGGATCCTGCCTTCTGGTGTGCAGACGTGCCCCAAAATTTTAAACTGCAGTGCGCATAGAACGAGTTTGTGCCCTGAAAACGTCCCGCCACAATACTTCATGCGCTGGAGTACTCGGTTAACTAATTGAAAGAAGTCCCATAGCGCCATACGGATATTAGGATTTTCCGGGTGAACTTCGGGCTTGCCATTTACCAGTCGCCAATCCTTCGGGCCTTTGACTCCTACGTCGTCTATGAAGCTGAGCACATGGTGGGATATTTTGGGCTGTAGGATAAACGTAATATTGTCGTGGAATATCGGTACCGAGTTTGTCCATCCCATAGGAAGCGTGACTAGTCGTAGCGCTCCAAACGGCGTTTGAAAGGTCGTCAAGTCGCAAGAGGAAGGATGGATTAAGCGCTCGTCGTAGCCAACGTACAAATCTAGGGTAGCGCCACATATTCTTCCCGCAAATGATTCAGCGATGTGATCGGGAAATGGCGGTACCCCTGAATGACGGATCGTGACCTTGTTTAACGGTTCTAGGCTGTGAACGATACGTAGCTTCCCGTTTTTCTTTAGTACGCAAAACCATCTCAAGCGGTAGGCTGAATTAGAAGGCTCGTATACCCCTGCTGCTATCTTGGAGTGAATAATCTGGCAAACTTCGGCTTCAATGCCTGGTGGAATGGGTCAGTTATGCTCGGTCCAAGGTACGTGCGGTATTGTCGGTATAACCACGGGTGGAAAGAAGTCAGTCCTGAGCTTACCGCACTCCGAGTCCTCCCAGGCGAATGCCTCATTCTGTTTTTGCATAATATTGACTAATACGTCCATTTCTGCTGCCGAGAGAAAGCCGGTATCGTGGGCGCTAAGGAATAGCGCCTTTTGTTCTTTAGTGAATTGTCCTGTTGGTTCGAAGGGTGGTGGATTCGGGTCGAGTGTTGGCATGGTAGCTAAGGGGTCGCCTATTATTTTTTGTTCAATGCAAAATTCCTCGGGAACGGTGCTCGCTACTGGTTTCGTTTTAAGCGCTACCGGCTTATACTTCTTCTTGACTTGGACCCCTTTGTGCTTAGGGATACTATTGTTAGCAAACATATTATAAATAGAATCATGGTTTCTAGCGAAACCTGATATCAAAGGTTCTTTAGAGTCAGGAGTAGAAATGAAATAAGTGTCTGTTGGAAGTTTTTCAGTAATATCAGATGCGGTAAGGTATAGATATGATAAAGCTTTGCTAGTAAGCGATGAAGAAGAATTCAAGATTTCATGGGCTAAAGGAGTATGCGATATAAAGTTTACTTGCCCAGTCCGATGATTATAGTCCAAGATAAGCGCTTCATCTCCATGATCCTCATCACTCATCTCCTCGATGGTGCCGGAAAACACTTGCAAGGGTCGTCGCTAACGTAAGGTCCCTTTCTTGGTCCCGGCTTCTGGAATTTCCCTCGGGGAAACGTTGGTACCGTCCTTCTGATGCCTGAGTTAGGGTCGCTAATAGTTAGCGTCGTTTTGTCTTCTGATGTTGTCTTGACTACTGATCGAGCTAACACGTCAAAGGGCCTTCCTAGTAATAAGTCGTACGCAGGCGATCTAAGAATGTGGATCTGAAAATAAAACATAAGATCGCCAACAGCACATGGCACATTACGGGCCATTCCCAAGGATCGATCAATAGTGCCGTTAGCGCTTTGCATATTAAGAATGATGGTCGGGTCATAAATGATGCCAAGCTCGTTAGCGACGTCGGCAGCCATTGAAATAATCTGTGATCCGCTGTCCACAATGGACTCTATCTCGCTTTTTCCATCAACTGTCAACATAATCGAGCGAATCGTGTGAGAGTCTTGGGCTACAGTGAGGACAGCAGGATCGTCGCTAGATCTTAGCGACTTGAGGTAGGCCTCGACTGGGTCAACGGACGTAGCTTCTTTGGATGGCGTGGCCTCTTCTTTAATTTCCGGTGCTACCATCTCTGTGATGTACGCAAATCCAGGTAGCGCGTCGTCGCATTTGTCCACCGCCGTGATATTGTTAGCTACATTTCGTCGAGGGGTAACCGCTGTACGCATCTGATTCCTGACGTCTGGCGCCACACTGCATAACTCCCCTAACGACATCATAACTTGACTTTTTATAATGCGATCAAATACTTGTTTGGATTTTTCTATGTCGTATGTCACGACCCCTCCCCTCCAGAACCTCCCCAGGACATCCCCGGAGCCCCATCCGGGGACCCCTCTCATCGACCCCACAGCACGCCCCGCCCCCACAGCTGCCGACGCCGCCATCACACGCATCAACGACCGCCATCAACTAGCCCCCCGGGATCCCTACATCATGGACCCCGGGATCAACCGCCATCAGCAATCAGATCACGCGATTCACCTCCGGCCATCACGCATCACGCCCCACGCATCACAACCCCCTCCGCACCCATTGATCGCGCGTCCCCACATGCGCGATCCCAGTATACAGTCCCTGCCCGCTACTCAATGACCTCCAGGACCTATCCCAGACACCCGGGGACCCTGAGACCCGGCCCCGTAGTACTTATAGTATAGCTCCCCATTGTATTCGCTAGTCTTGATATTACATTGGTTATTGCGTGCCCTCTTGTTTGACTGGTACGCCTCGTTTGGTACGCTTCGACTGGTACGCCTTGTTTGGTACGCTTCAACTGGCACGCCTCAGTATTCGTGTGCTATAAGTTTGGTACGCACTTTGCGACTCTTAAGTTACTAACTTGGTCTCGTCTTAGAACCTCCGGTTCACGACTCGACCCCCTCTAACTCTCAGCTACTCTCATCCAAAACCCCCGGACTCTAGTCCCCTCTCCCGGGATTACCCCTGTCCTCGTCTTGAACCCCGGAGTCCTAGCCCCGGAGTTCCAGACACCCGAGTATCCGTAGATCAAGTCCGCATCGTAAGGGCGTTGCTTTCCCGGAAAGCCCCCGATTCAGCGGAACCTGACATAATATCAAGACTCTTTCCTTACACCGTTCTTGATGGCTACGTATACTCACACTTACTACCCCACCGGGTACCAGACCGACCCTTACGGACGCCCGGTACCCGACCACTACTCCGCGCAGACCCCCCGCCCTGTCTACCCACCCCTCCCATACGAACCTCAGTACCTCCACCGCCACTGGGCCCCCGACCCATCCTTCTATGATCTGGGGCCCTCAGCCAGTTGGGCCCCTCCGCCCAACCTAGCCATGGCACGACCCGTGGAGGTCCCCTCGTACCGGAGCATTCCTGGGGGCCTGCCGGAGACCCCCCCTGTACCCAGTGGACCTCGCCCGATTTCCCCCAGCGAGGGCCCCTTTGCACCCACCCCCTACTACGGTTATCAGCGCCCCGTCCCCCAACCCCGAGAACCCCGAGGACCCCCCTACCCCGACTACCCCCCTCGTCATTACCCGGCCGCCGCTCCACCCGCTCGAACCCCTCCCTCGCCAATGGGACGACGACGCCTCGAGGAGTATGAACGGCAACGGGACGAGGTACTCCGCTCCCTCAGGATCTCACCGGAGGACTTCGCGCAACGGACAAGGACGCTGCTCGTGGAGTTCAGACACGACGACTTCAAAGGCACTCCGGAGGAATGGGCTCACTGCCTGGTCAAATTCGGGGATCGCCTCACGCGAGGAGAACTCCCGGAGCAAACCATGGTAAAGTATAGGCGCAATACAATCCTCCGGGAATAATTACAACAGCTGCTCAACGAAGTCCACGCGTCCCCCTCCCCCCGACCCCTCAACAACCCCGCGGACCCAGGTCGCTCGATTCACATTTGACGGGGACCCCCGGAACCGGCCCCAGCAGTCCTGACAGCCTCCGCGGTCCCCACTCCGGAACAACGACAACGGGAAGAACGACAGAATGCCTCAGCCATATTGCGGTCCCTCAATTCAACGGGAGGCCTCTTCAATCAACCCGCTGCCCGCACGGTAGGCTTGTCAACTCGCCGCAGGGCTAACTCCGTTCCTAGCACCTTCGAGACCTGGGGACAGCCCCAGAAACCCCTGGAACCCCTCCCGCGAATGGACAACGCCCGACCTGCACCCCCGGCAAACCCCGGTAGAGCCCGGGTGGACACCCCCAGTACGGACGACACGCTATGCTACATCGACGAGCTCACACGCGGCAGCAACGAACAATGCCCCGCGCCCGCGCCCGCCCCGGCACCAGCACCGCCCCCCACGTCCACCCCGGTCCCTCCAGAACCCAACTTCCGTCGTGACCTGCCTCCCCACTTCGACCTACGAAACCCCCCACGACCCCCAATGCAAGCACGACCCTCCCGGGCTGAGCAACCTCCGTGCAACCCGGCACCTGACCCAGTACCCGGCCCTCCCCCAATCGACCCAACACCACCGAACCCTCCCCGACCGCCTCCGCCACCCCCAGCCGAACCTCGAGGACGACCCCCAGGCCCTCCCCCTCCGCCGCCCCCTGCGTGGAGACCCGGGCCCCCTCCTGGCAGGAACGAACCCCCCTGGGACAACGGACCTCCCGAGCGTGGACCCCCAGGTGAGCCACCCGGAGGAGGACCTCCCGGCGGGTGGGGACCCGCCCTTGGTGCTTTTCCTCCTCAAGGAGGGGGGGGGTAATCACTACTACTACTATTACAATGCTGGCCCCCCTCCCCGCAACGCTGCCGGACCGGACGACGCTCGCGACGCCCTCGCCCGCGAAGGACGACTGGACATCCAAAAGCCCGACGCTTTCACGGGCTGGGACCCCCGAAAATGGCGTACCTTCCTCACTCAGTGTCTCAATACGTTTCAGGCAAAGCCGCTCACATTTCAGGTTGACAGCTCCCGGGTGGCCTTTGCCACGTCGTACCTCCAGGGGATCGCCTTCGACCATTACACGGCCCTTATCCAGTTCGACCCCAACAACCCGGCACTCGCTCGCTGGCAAGCATTTGTCGACGAGTTCTCCGGGAAATTTGGGATCTATGACACCGTGGCCGAGGCCGAGGACAATCTCTTCAACCTCCGGATACGCTTGGAAGAACGTTTTACCACCTTTATTGTACGTTTTGAGAAGGAAGCTTACGAGACAGGCTGGAATTACAGCGCCCTCCAGTACGCCCTCCGCCGCGCCCTCCCACAACGTATCAAGGACGTCCTCCGACTCGCCCCGAAACAACCCTCCTACGATGGATACAAGGCCCTCATCATGCAGATCGACCAACGCTACTGGGAAGACCGCAGCGAGTATTCGAACTCCCGACCCCCCTGGAACCCTAGGGGAGGACCCCCTTGGCCCTCCGGCGAAGCCCCCAACCCTCAAGGTCGAAACCCCGGTCCCTCTGCGTTCCCTGGTGGCCGACTCCCGGTAAGTTGCGGCCCGCCCAATGCTAACCCCGGCAGCGGCGCCCGCCCCCAGGCCCAGCTCAACGCCGCCGTGGCCGCTCACAACCCGGGCGACGTGCCAAGCCCCGAGGAACCTCTGGAAGACCCCGAAGATCTCGACTTTGCCAACAAACAGGACAAGGAGGCCCTCCGGGCCAACCGACTGCAAAAGAAGGGACGGCCCTGGATCGAAGTTCCGAAGGACGTGCAGGAACGGCGAAGGAGGGAAGGCGCGTGCATACTCTGCGGTGAGAAAGACCATTTCATCTCTGAGTGCCCCCAACGACAGGTTATGGGACGCGCCACCTGGACCTTCGAAGGAGAGGACGCCACCTACGAGTACTCGGAAAACGACCCGGCGATTTAGACCCGGAAGACGCCCTAAATTGCGGAATCGACCCCGACGTCTTCTCCGCTCTACGACACTCGCACAGGACACCCTCACGGCTTACCTACCCTCCCACTCCTCGCACTCCCTCCTCCTCAACACCCGCCTCACCCCCTCCGGAACCCCCCTCAACACCCTCGTCGACAGTGGCGCCACCGACAACTTCATCGACGAAGCCTTGTCTACCTTAGCCCCGGAACCCGCTCAACGACTCCCGGTCCCAGTACAACTCTGCCTCTTTGATGGGGACGCCTCTACGGCAGGGGACATTACCCACTTCATGTGTATGCCCGTTACTTTCGCCAACGGACAGACTCACACCCTCCGGATGTTGATAACGAAACTCCACCCTTCCACGCCCCTCGTCTTAGGGCTCCCGTGGCTCCGGGACACCAACCCCCGCATTGATTGGTGACACACCCGATGCCCAACGACCAACAACTCCCCTTCGACATCCCCCACTCCCCAGATCCAACCCGAAGGACTCCCCGGATGGACCCCCACCACCCCCAGGACTCCAGTCTTGCTCGCCCTGGTCCTTCGTCATCAATGCCAGGCTAGACGGCACCCCTGGGCCGATATTGGCCCTCATCAACAGCGGAGCCACCGGGGTTTTCATCAGTGACGCCCTCAACCTCCCTCACAACCCCCTCGACCAGCCCCTTCGCCTGCAACGCCTCGAGAGCACTCCCTCCGCCTCCGGCCCCATCCAGAGGTCTCATTTGGGACACGTGACCCTGGACAACGACTACGAGTTCACCTCCGACTTCCTGGTCACGCGACTTCACGAATCGACCCTGATGGTGCTGGAACTGCCCTGGTTGCGCGATGCAAACCCCGACATCGACTGGAGGACGCTCACCATGACCTTCCCGGGACCCGAAGACCACCCCACGACTGCTGTGCACCTCCGGGCCCTCGGGAGCGACCCGGTACCCGACACCCCCGGTACGACAGCCGCGCCCTCCCCACATACGCCACCCACGTCCTCGCCCACACCCGGTCGAGCCCGCAAGGTCCCTGATCGACCCCCAAACATTCCTCGGAACAAGTACAAAGGGCCAAACTACCCGGGCCGATCTCAGACACACTTCAAACCCGCCCCAGCCGACACACCCACGACCTTGATCGACCCGGACACACTCAACATCAGGATCATTGGAGCCGCCCCCTTCGCCCGCCTCATGAAGGATGGAACTCCCACGTTCCAGCTACACACCTCGCCATCTCTCCCGGAAGAGCACCTACGAGGAGACGCTGTTCCCCCGGAGAAGAAAACCGAGGAGCAGATCCTCCGAGAAGTAGTTCCCCCGGAGTACCATGAGTTCGCTGACGTATTCTCCGAAGGAGACGCCAAGGAGATTCCCCCTCATCGACCCTACGACCACACGATCGATCTCGAGGAAGGAGTCGCCCCCCCTTTCGGCAAGGTGTACAACATGTCGGAAGTCGAGCTCCGGGCCCTCAAGGACTAACTCGACGAAATGCTCGGTAAAGGATTCATCCGACCCTCCGCCTCCGCCGCCGGAGCCCCAGTTCTATTCGTCAAGAAGAAGGACGGCTCGCTCCGACTCTGTGTCGACTACTGGGGACTCAACAAGATCACCAAGAAGAACCGCTACCCACTCCCGCTCATCGGCAATCTGGTCAATCGACTCCGCAGTGCCAAGGTCTACACAAAAATCGACCTCCGCTCCGGTTACAACAACGTCCGCATCGCCCCGGGACACGAGTGGAAAACCGCGTTCCGCACGCGGTATGGTCTGTTTGAGTACCTTGTGATGCCTTTTGGAATGACTAACTCCCCTGCCACGTTCCAATACTTCATGAACGACATCTTCCACGACATGAGCGATGTCTTTGTGATAGTCTACCTGGACGACATACTCATGATGACTACTCCGACTCAAAGGAGGACCACCAGAAGCATGTCCGGCAAGTCCTTGAATGCCTCCGGGAGCACAATCTCCACGCCAAGCCCAAGAAGTGCTCGTTCCACACGGAAGAGGTCGAGTACCTTGGCGTCATTGTATCCCCAAACGGCGTCTGCATGGATTCCCACAAGGTCGAGGCTATCGTCAACTGGCCGCAGCCCCGGAACGTGAAGGAAGTACAGTCCTTCCTGGGTTTCGCTAACTTCTACCGGAGGTTTATAGACAACTACTCCAGGATCACAAAACCCCTCAACTGGCTCACGTGCAAGGATATCGCCTGGAACTGGGACAGTAAGTGCCAGAGCGTCTTTAACCTGCTCAAGAAGGCTTTCACAGTTGCTCTCGTACTCCGGCACTACGACCCGGCTCTCTCAATCATCCTAGAATGTGATGCCTCCGACTACGCCATCGCCTGGATCCTCTCACAGATGGAATCTGACGGTGGGGAACCCCGGCCAGTTGCCTTCTACACCCGGTCCATGATCGACGCCGAGCTCAATTACGACATTTATGACAAGGAACTCCTCGCCATCGTCGAAGCCTTTAAACAATGGCGGGCCTATCTCGAGGGAGCCCGGCACCGGATCCAGGTCTATTCAGATCATAATAACCTGCAGTACTTCACCACGACCAAGCAACTCAGTCGACGGCAGGCCCGATGGTCCGAGATCCTCTCGGAGTACGACTTCACGATCCAATACCGCCTGGGACGACTTGGCGCCAAGCCCGACGCCCTCACCCACCGACCGGACGTCTACCCCAAGACGTAATGCGTTCAACCATTGCGTGGTGATCCCTCCCGAACATTTGAATGCCTTACTGATCTTAAATGAGGAAGGGACCCTGAGTCAGATTCGCCACGCCCCCCGAGACAAGTACTTCACCAATCATGACCACCGCAACCCCCCTGATGGAACCGACCGGGACCCCGCCTTCTCCCTGTCCCCCGACAAAAAACTCCTCCTCCGGGACGGCCGCATCTACGTCCTGGATCATGCCCGACTTCACTACGACGTCCTCCGTCAACACCACGACCACAAGCTCCGGGGACACCCTGGAATACGTAAGACCCTCCAGCTCATCTCCCGGACTTACTTTTGGCCAGGGTTGAAGAAGGATGTGACCCGTTACATTCGATCATGCGAGCCCTGCCTCCAGGCCAAGGTCCCCTGACACCGACCGTACGGACTCCTGAAACCCCTGCCGGTCAGACGACGCCCCTGGTCCTCAATATCTCTGGACCACATCGTCGAGCTCCCGGAATCTGAAGGGTTTGATGCCATTCTCGTCGTTGTGTGCAGGCTAACCAAACAGGGCATCTTCCTACCCTGCCACACCACGGATACCGCCCCGGACTTTGCCCGGCTGTTCCTCGAGCACGTCTTCGCCAAACACGGTCTCCTGGATGACATCGTCTCCGACCGTGGCCCCCTCTTCGTGTCCAAGTTTTGGACTTCCCTGTGTAAGGCACTTGAAGTAAAGACTAACCTCTCTACCGCCTACCACCCCAAAACCGACGGACAAACCGAAAGGGTCAACCAGTCCCTCGAGCAGTACCTCCGGCTGTACGTCAACTACTTGCAGGACGACTGGCGCGCTGAGCTCCCCCTGGCCGAGTTCACGTACAACAACACACCGCACTCTGCCACCGGGGTATCGCCCTTCTTTGCCAACAAGGGATACCACCCTCGACTGACGCTCTCGCTCCGGGACATCCCGTCGCACGCCGCCCACGAGGTCGTCCGGGACCTCCAGTCCCTTCACGAGTTTCTTCGGGAAGAAATCGACACCGCGAACCAGGCCTATGCAAAACACGCCGACCGGAAGCGGGAGGACACCCCTGACTGGACCCCCGGGACAAAGGTATGGTTAGATCGGCGCCACCTCCACACCTGCCGGCCCTCCCCAAAACTTGATCACAAGCGCCTCGGCCCGTTTAAAATTTTGAAGAAGGTCTCATCCCACGCCTACAAGATCGAGCTCCCCCCAGGACTTAAGGGCCTACACCCGGTTTTTCACGTCCGCCTCCTGGAACGACACCCCCCGGATCCCTTCTCCGAACAACGGCCCGAACCCCCTCCCCCGGTCGAGGTCGAGGACATCCTCGACTCCCGGAACATCTGTGGACGACCCCACTTCCTCGTACGATGGAAGGGATACGGCCCGGAGGACGACACCTGGGAACCGCGACGAAACCTCGAAGGCGCCCTCAACAAACTCCGGAACTTTCAGCAGCGACACCCGGGAAACGACCCCCCTAGGCGCAGGACTCACAGACGGCAGTAGTGGGCGTAACCCCCGCCTCTGGACTCAGCAGGGATTCAACTCCCACGAATACTTACTGCTTCTCCCTTTTTCCCAGATCTTACCTACCGTTTAGTACTTTCTTTTACAGTAGCGCCCTGGACTCTGGGCAAGGTACTCTTTCCTGTTTCCCCGCCACTTTACTTACACCATTCTCTACAAGATTAGTCAGGTATATACATTTTTCTACTATTACAAATACTACAGGATTCGGGACCACGAAAACAGACAGTACCAAGAAACATACGAGGGGGCCCTTAGAGCGAGGGCCCCGAACCGCCTTCCCTGCCTTCCCCGTCCCCTCCCCTCGGCCACCCCCGGAAGTCTTCCCCCATGCCCCCCGAACTGTGCTCCCGCCACACCTCCTTGGCCAATTGATCCCAGGACGGGAGTGGCTCGCCCTCGTCCAAAACTCGCTCGAACCACGACCGCGGGGCCAGGACGTTCCTCCGGCGGTGCGCAACCACCAGGCCCCGCTCCACCCCGGGGTCCCCTGCCTCTGACCAGAGCCCCTCTTGTAGGGACGCGAGCGCCACGGCAGCCCCGTCTAGGAGCAGGCGATGCTCCCGAGCCCAGCCTGGAGAGGTCAGTGTCGACCCAACAGCGAGAAGAGGGAGATGCTCACTTAGGGAGGCCATGCGCCCGATGACCACGTCCCGGCGCAGGGCCTCAACCAACTCCGGACCCGAGGGACCCTGCGTCGGGATCCCCACCCCCTGCTCCAGCCTGGCCCGCATAGCGTCCAGCTGGGCCTCGACTCCCCCCCGGGCCACCCTCGCCTCCTCCAGCTCCCGGCGGGCCGCCTCCCGATCCTCCTCCAGTCCCCGCCGGAGCGCCGCCTCCTCCCTCGCCGCCTCCTCGCGCTCCTCCCTTTCCCGGTCAGCCTGCTCCAACCGCCCCTGCAAAGCCCTCACCTCAGCACTCAGGGGCCGCCCGGACAACGGAGAAAACGTCGCCCAGCCTGCTCCAACCGCCCCTGCAAAGCCCTCACCTCAGCACTCAGGGGCCGCCCGGACAACGGAGAAAACGTCGCCGGGGACAGGCGCACTGAAGGGGTCGGGGATGGAGACGGGGTCTCCACGGGCAGGTGCGCCCTCTTGGACGGACCCGGTGAGGGAGTGGGCGACGCCCGCCTTTTCCCTTTGTCAGGGCGCCTCCCTCGACCCCTGTGACTCCCAGTCCCGGCCCGGGCCGCCCGACCGGTAATCAGGACCACGGGCCGGGCCCGGCCCCCCACCCGAATGACCCCCTGGCCCCCCGACCCCCCGCTAGACGTCCCCGCGGACGCCGCGGGCGCCTCCCCCACCGGACCCGCTCCCTCCCCCACCGGCTCTAACCCCCCGCCCACCGGCTCCACCACCCAGTCCCGCTCCTCGACTCCCATCCTCCGGGTGATACCCTCCAGCGGCCATCCCTGCTCCCAGGAGACGCAATGCGCCCTCCACAGCGCCGACACGGAACATCGCTCGTGGTTGAAGCAACAGGCATCGCACACGGACGTGTCCCGGCGGGACGAAGGGCTCGGGGCCTCAAACTGGCAGGGGACCATTCGTCGGGCACAGTGCAAGCACTGCGCCGAAGTCAGCAAGGAAGACCAGGGCTAGAAGGCCACTTACCGGTCCGTTGCTCACACACCAGGCATGGGCGGGAAGCCCCCGGCGCCTCTCCAAAGCCTCTCCAAACAACTCCTGCGTCACGGACGCCCACGCAACGCGTCGATCCTCCGGGACCTCCGACACAGTCCCTATCGCCATTCCGGAACGACGGAAACGAGGGGCAGGCAACCGAGGGCGGGGAGGGGGCTGCGGACGGGGTTGGCAGACCGTCATCCGCACAAAGGTGGGTGCAGGACGACTAGGGCAGGACTCTGGAGAGGCACTGGGGCCTGCATCAGTGACAGGCTCCGGGAGCCAGCTCGGACCCGCCTCCGGAGCAGGGCTATTGCATTGTTCTGTAAAAGGAAGGTCAGTGACGATAGGCGGACGGCGCAGGGACATTCACGTTGTCGAACGAGCGCCGCCATGCGCTCCCAATCGAGATGGGCACGATTCCGCACATCCCGGGCCCCCCATGCCATAAGGGGCGCGACCTCGTTAGTATCCGGGGGCGTCGGGGAATGCGTCGGTGTGCGCGACATAGTTGAGTTGATGGTAAAAATTTTTTTTGTTACGTGGCAGGACAGGCGCCGGATCCCATGCTCCCCGGTCCAAACCTCCGGCTACGCGCGCCTCGGAGGGTCTCGGCGCTGAGGGGGGGGTGATGTCACGACCCCTCCCCTCCGGAACCTCCCCGGGACATCTCCGGAGCCCCATCCAGGGACCCCTCTCATCGACCCCACAGCACGCCCCGCCCCCACAGCTGCCGACGCCGCCATCACACGCATCAACGACCGCCATCAACCAGCCCCCCGGGATCCCTACATCACGGACCCCAGGATCAACCGCCATCAGCGATCAGATCACGCGATTCACCTCCGGCCATCACGCATCACGCCCCACACATCACAACCCCCTCCGCACCCATTGATCGTGCGTCCCCACACGCGCAATCCCGGTATACAGTTCCTGCCCGCTACTCAATGACCTCCGGGACCCATCCCAGACACCCGGGGACCCTGAGACCTGGCCCCATAGTACTTATAGTATAGCTCCCCATTGTATTCGCTAGTCTTGATATTACATTGGTTATTGCGTGCCCTCTTGTTTGACTGGTACGCCTCGTTTGGTACGCTTCGACTGGCACGCCTCAGTATTCGCGTGCTATAAGTTTGGTACGCACTTTGCGACTCTTAAGTTACTAACTTGGTCTCGTCTTAGAACCTCCGGTTCACGACTCGACCCCCTCTAACTCTCAGCTACTCTCATCCAAAACCCCCGGACTCTAGTCCCCTCTCCCGGGATTACTCCTGTCCTCGTCTTGAACCCCGGAGTCCTAGCCCCGGAGTTCCAGACACCTGAGTATCCGTAGATCAAGTCCGCATCGTAAGGGCGTTGCTTTCCCAAAAAGCCCCCAATTCAGCGGAACCTGACATCGTAGATAGGTGCTGTTGGTCGGTAGCCTCCTGCCGGCTTGTCTGGCGCCCCAAAGTTTTGATTGACAGGCGGAGCGTAGTTACCGGCAAGTCCTGAATAAGGGTGCAGTGGCGGTTCCATGCTAGATGGTGCTTGAGAAGTGTCGGGTGCATTGTCGTTAGCGCTGGATTTCGAGGGTTTTGCGGGTGTTGGATCTGACGTAGCGCCTGAGGGTCTATAGTCCTTTAGTGGTTGCTTGCTCTTTTTAATTTTGACCCCGTCAAAGACCTGATTCTTTAGCGACTTCAACTCCCTTTCCAACGTCTCGATCCTTTCCTCTTGTGACAAAGTTGGTTGCTCGTTAACAGCGTTAAGCTGGAGAACCTCATGGATTAGCGCCTGTTGTGGAGTTGCCTCTGCCTCTGGCGTGGCCATATTATTGAGGTTGCCCGTCGCTAGGTTCCCAGGGTTACGTCAGTGCCATTCATCAATTCGTCCTTGGAAGGTTCGGTGCTCGGGATATAGAGGAATGTTAGTGCCCAAGGGTAAGGCTATTTTACCGTCGGCGCCTCGGCGCGCTCTTCCTTGGCATAGGTACTGTTTGAGGATAGCGCAGCAACCGCGAGTCATCGTATGCCCTGCCTCGCCACAGAAGTGACAAGGGCCGGGTTGCATATTACCTCTTGGCGCGCTAAGACTAGACGAGATCAGCGTTTCTAGCTTGCTCATTACGTTTGTGATGGCCAAGTTGACTGCGTTTTCTAGATCTTCTTTCTTAACGAAGCCTCCCTGGTTGTTAGCTGCGCTAGGCACTGGCACCACAACTGACGGCGCCTTTTCTCCGTTGTCAGCGCTAAACAGTCGCTGGAAAGAGATGCCAGTATCCGTGCCTTTCAGTATCCATTTACCCGCATCGAAGACGTCCTCTATATTGTAGGGTTCCTTGGGATGGTGGTCGGACTTCAGAATCTCTAAACGACGAGCTATCCGAGTCCATAGCGATGTAGGGATGCCTTGTTGAAACAAGCGCCGTTCCTTGTTCCTGTAAAGTTTACCATTTTGTACTAGCCATTGTGCGATCTGTTGGAAATCTCGATAGTACGTAGATAGCGTGCCTAACGTATAAATGCCCGATGCAAAAGTATCCTGAACCAGTTTTTGGATCTCCAGGACTGTATAACGTGTGGATTCTTCGGCTCCAGGGTATAGTTTAATGATTGCCTTTTTCCATTCCTCATAAGTGAAAGGCTTTGGCTCTGCATCTTTTGTCAGTCCTTGAAACTCGTCTAGTCCTGTCCAGGATTCCGCGGTATCGTAGGAAATGTATCTGGCGGCGTATTCTTTCATTTGTGTGTCGTCGGTGACTCTGCAGTTGCATAGTAAATATTCCAATTCCTTGAAATACTGAGATAGTTCGCGAGGCTTTGTCTCATCCCATTTTGGCAACGAGAAGTGGTTTCTTGGCGGCATGCGTGGGGTGTTTGCCTGCTCCATATTAGCTGGTGTCGCTGTCATAGTAGGAATAGGGGTGTTAGTGGTAGTTTCGCTTGGCGTCGTCGTGGTTGGTATGGGCTCGGGTAGCTCAGAGTCGCTAGGTTCTGGCGATAGTGACCTAGACAGCTCTTCCAAAGGTGTAAGTGGCATATGATTTTCACCTGCTAAGTACTCGAACGGTCGGGAAAAAGGGAAAAAGCTTTCAGCCAAGCTATCTGAAGCGGCTTCAAGTTCCTGGTCCAAGGTCTGCCTTGGTAGCGCTCCTGGTAGATGTGGGGACTCAATCAATGTTTGTTCAAACGCGCTCTCCAACAGGAGGCAGCGCTGTTGCTGGGCTCGAGTTTCCGGTGGAATTCTGCCTTAATAGAACCCCTCACGGTGGGCTCCAAAATGATGACGCCAACTGTGGTTGGGTGCGCTGGACGTATACGCAGTACAACACCGTCTCCAGCGCCTGGCATGCGGATTTATGAGGAGTCCCAGCAGGGTCCCAGTGTGCTCGAGTCAATGTGATAAGACGGTGCACTATATGCTAGCACCTTGGACGATACCTGGCAAACGGTAAGCGCTGTAGCTTGAATGAAGTTATAGAGAATAAAACGAGTAGCGCAGCGTAGTGTGCCCGTAGGTGGCACCGTAAATGACGAAGACAAGATAGACAAAGCTAGCGCTGAACTTGGTGACGAAGTTGGGCAAAGCTAGCGTGAATTGAACGCTAAGTGTAACTTGGGTGCTCAAGAGGTTACGATTCATTGTTATATACATGATAAGTAGCTAGTTTTTATACTATGCGCTACGGTCTTTCCATAATAAGTCCATTGACAGCGCTAGAAGTTAGCGCCTTTCTTCGTAGTTGTAGCTAACGGCCACCTGTCAACGGCAACCTGCAGCACATGGGTGACGGCGACCAATGGCGACTCTAAAATCACTTAGAAATGATACAAGTTTGCTCACTTTTTGATGCAATTCAATTGGCCAAGTCATCCCGGGGTATGGTCGGGGAATCCTCGACAGACGCCGTGAGCACTAATCCGGTGCTAAATGTTGTACCATCTTTTTGATAGATCTGAATGGCGGGTCTGCGTGTATCCTGTCTCGTCGTCATTGATTCCTTTAGACTTCTGATTGAAGTGCCTTGGTGATGGACAGCACCAATTACCACTCCTTTTGGTATTGATCAGGGATTGGTCAGAGTCACTTCCTGCCATCGTGTTAGCGCTATGAGTTCTGAGCCTCCGTGGTCTTCAAAGTAAATGAGTGGAGTGTGCTGAGGGGTTGGTATTGGTGATTAAATAGATAGGTCTTGCCCTAGAGCGCCAGCGCTAGGGCTGCTCTGTACCCAAGGCTGGTTGCTAGAGTCTTCAGTGTGTCAAGTGTCGGTCGACCTATAATGTCCCTTGATGTGCTCAGTCCAAGTAGAAGCCTATCATCGGGAATCTCTGAGTAGGGATGGAGAGGCGGCAAAGATGGTTCGGGAGCGGCA
The DNA here is from genome assembly GCA_027475525.1 of Macrolepiota albuminosa. Lineage (NCBI taxonomy): Eukaryota > Fungi > Basidiomycota > Agaricomycetes > Agaricales > Agaricaceae > Macrolepiota > Macrolepiota albuminosa. Next base: position 6,074,127 of record JAMWFC010000049.1, on the reverse strand, counting down.
GAGGACGACGATGGTTCTGGTGTGGTAGCTGGCGGAGCAGCAGGAGTAGGAGTCGGTAACTTGCTAGCGGGAGGCATTGGCTTATATCCTTTAAGAGGCTGCTTAGGCTGCTTAACTTCAACACCATCAAAAACCTGATTCTTAAGCGAATCCAGCTCCTTCTGTAGCTTAGCGATGTGTTCTTCCCGCAAGAAAGTAGGATGGTTGCCAATGCTGTCGAAGTGTAAGACCTCGTGGATCATTTGCTGTTGGGTCACCTGTTCAGGGTCGGGGTTGGCGTTGCCAGAAAGCATGCCGGTAACAATTTGTCCTGGGTTGCGCCTATGCCATTCATCAACTCGCTCCTGGAAGGATTTCTTGTCTGGGTAGTTGGGGATGGTGGCGCCAGAGGTAAGAACTATCTTGCCGTCAATAGCCCTTCGGATTCTTCCTTGCCGAATATAATTTTCAAGGGTAGCGCAGCGTCCTCTAGTCATAGTATGGCCAATTTCCCTGCAAAAATGGCAAGAGCCAGGTGCAGGTACGTTGGTGGTTCGGTTAGAAGCGAGGTTGGTGGTGATCATTGTTTCTATGTGAGTCATAGCAGATGCGACGGCAGCGGTAACGGCAGCATTGAGGTCCTCCTTCTTAACGAAGTTGGCAGCGGGAGGCGGGATGGGGATTATACCGTTAGTTCGCTCAGGGGGTGGGCTCATCTTAGCACGTTGCAGCCCAACGCCAGTGTCTGTCCCCTTGAGAACCCACTTACCAGCTTCAAAGACATCGGCAATGTTATATGGCTCGTCTGGGTGGTGGTCCTGATGGACTATTTCTAAGCAACGCGCAATGCGGGTCCAAAGTGAAGTCGGGATGCCTTGTTGGAACAGGCGACGTTCCTCGTTGATATAGAGCTTGCCGTTTTGCACCAACCACCTAGCGATCTTTTGGAATTTGCGGTAATACGTGGAGAACGCGCCAAGAGACGATGTGCCATTGTCAAAAGATTCATGAACTAGTTTCTGCAGCTCGTTTACCAAGTAGCGGGTAGCTTCCTCAGCGCCAGGGTATAATTGGATTACTGCCGTTTTCCAATCCTCGTATGAAGCGCCTCGGGCGGGAGCTGTCAGTGTGGCGGGAACAAGTGCTGCAAACTCGGAAAGACCTGTCCAAGTTTCTGCCGTGTCATATGATATGTATCTTGCCGCGTACTCCTTCATCTGCGTGTGGTCGGTAATGTTACAATCTCTGAATAAATACTCTAATTCCTTGAAATACTGGGAGAGCTCCCGTGGCTTGGACTCATCCCATTTTGGTGCCGAGAAGTGGTTACATGGAGGCATGCACTGAACTTGTTGTTCCATAGCGACTGTGTTGGCGAGTTTGGTTAGCGGTTGTAGGGAAGGGGTTCTAGAGACTGGCAATGGGCTGTGGTATGGCAAGCAGTGACACTAAGAGGTCGTCCGCACTAAAATCCAAAGAGTGCGGATAGAGATCAGGGAATTTGCCTACAGTGGCGTTCTGTAGTTCCTGTGCTAGTGATAGACCCGGTAAGGCACCAGGTGGTTGTGTAGTGGATGGGTGGGAAGGAGCTATGCCTTCTGCTGACTGCTCTAGCAGATGGCGCCTACGCTGAAGACGGGTTTCTGGCAGAATTCTGCCCTAAAGTTTCCTCGCGGTGGGCTCCAATTTGATGACGCCCAAAGTTTGGTCAGTAACAAATCTAGGTATAGTGTTACCATACCAATTACTTGCATTGGGCACGCTAAAGTAATGAGGGAGTTCCGGGCAGGTCGTAGAGAACGTGCCTGTGAAAAAGGTGAAAAGTCGGTAACGGGTATTGGCAAGCATAAAGCGCTAAGGTACAGCGCCTATGAAGAAGCGGTAAGTGAGCACAGCAAGATGAGTGGCAAGAGCACGGTAAGCTTAGCAAAGTCTAAGCGTCAATATTGCCTGCCGTAACTGCAAGGCGTGAGTGTGTCGAGCGTTAACAAGAGTCTGCAACTGCCGACGAGTTCGATGTTGCCAACCGAAAATGAGATCTTGAGCATAAGGGAGACTGACAAAAGAGGAGCAGGAAATTCTGGTCTATTCTGATGATTATGGTACAAGTCGGTAAGTACTTTTATACTACAAAGAGTTCGCCGTTGCCAGTGGCCAAAGAGCGGTAAACTAGAAAATTTTATAAGGGGTAGCTCCAACGGTTTCAGATCCCTGCTGTCCATTCAAGACCCTTAGTGGCGCCAGGCGGCAGATCGCGACGCTAAACCATCAATCCATCATTCTTCTGTCTATCAACATACCTAAGCGGTGTCAGGTGCCAAATCGGGGGCGCTAAGCGATGTCAGCTGCCAAGGTCAAACGCCAAGCTGTCTGTCGGTCTTTTTGACAGGTCATCAATCTTCTCGCTAAGCGCTGTCGTCAGTGACTGATGCCATCTGTCAATTGTCATTCTTGCTGCTGTTGGCGCTATCATTGATCGAATCTGCTTCTTGCCATACCCGGCCGTCAAATATTGCTAAAATTAGATAATTAGCACGCACTAAGGTATCCCGAGTCGGTGCTGCATTGCCGTAGCCTGCCGTTGATGCGCTGATCCTGTATGGGGTCCTATCAACATGAAGCATCTGTGGTGTAGTAGAATATTTCCAATTGGTATTCCTTGTATCTTGCAATAGGTGGGTTCGACTCCCCCTAGTGCATTGAGATCAAACTCAAAAATTTTTGACCACACACAGAATATTAGACTGATGTTTATTTACATCATAGCAGTGTATAGTAAGCATTGGTGGTCTAGTGGAATATTATCTATCCATTGGTCTTTATTATGTCTTGCAGTAGGCAGGTTCGATTCCTACTAGTGCATTTATGTCAAACTGTTTAGAATTTCTGACCTGCTTAGCTAATTGTTATTTACTATACAGTATGATAAACAAAGTAAGGTCCTAATTTAAACAGGGTGACATGATATCTATTTAGACTATAGCAGTGTACAGTAAGCATCAATGGTCTAGTGGAATATTATCTATTGGTGTTCATTGTGTGTTGCAGTAGGTGGGTTCGACTCCTGCTTAGTGCAATAAACATTAAGACATTTGCAATTTTTGACCTGCTTAGCTAATTGTTATTTACTAAACTGTAAAATAAACAAAGTAAGGTTTTGTCAAGCAATAAATCAAACTTCTTTTGTAATTTAAACAGGGTCACATGATATCTATTTTCAGAACTTGCTTCGTGTAAAGTTTTCATCTGTTTCTTTAATCCTCCATCTGCCATGTCTAATGAAGAACTCCACCAACGGGTCATTGATGCAGATGTTTGAGTATTATACCTTGCTCTCAGAGGAGACCTGCATCAACTCAAAGCACAGCAGAAGGACCTGGTAAGATACAAGCACTCCTGCCTAAAGCCACCATGATGCATATTCAACTGCTGCCTGAAGCTGAGAGAAGGTAATGCTGTAAGATAAGTCGTCACTAGTGCAAGTCTGAATGCCATATGGTCAGGATTATGCAAAGCAGCAAACTTGACAAGCTCTGGCACAGTCTTGACAGCAAAAGGACGGTCCTGGCCATACCCGAGATTTATGTGTGGACAAACAAAAGTACTTCCTGAAAAATTTGAAGACATTCAGAGTGTTTGATGAGCTATCTGTAGGCAAAGAAGGGCAGGCAATCTTTTTGCATCCATGGCTGCGTTTAAATGACATCGCGTCCTGTAACCATGCACAGGAACCAACACTATCAGGAAGGAGTTGCTGCAATTATACCAGGAGATGATTCTGAAGAACGATCAGATAACCATGACATAGTCCTGCATCTCCATGGAGGTCAATTGAAGCGAATCAGCCATTTACACCCCTATTACACTCCTTTGCATTATACTATCATATTTCCAACTGGAGAACCTGGATTTCACACCGATATTCAATCTCAATTTGGACCAGCAGGAGAACAAAGAGCCAAAAATGTCAGCCAAACTGCATATTATGCATATAAGCTGCAGCAGAGAGCTTTGGAAGCTAATGCTGCATTGCTTTGGAGTGGCAGACTGTTCCAGCAATATGTTGTGGATGCATGGGCATTAATAGAACAATCAAAGCTCAACTGGGTCAGACAAAATCAAAAGAAGATTAGGGCTGAAGTCTATCAAGGAGTGGTTGATGCGGCTACTGGAGATGAAGACTTACGCAGATAGAGCCGACGTGTGATCCTCCCCTCTTCTCATGTTGGAAATGAACGACACATGCAGCAACTATTCCAGGACTCTATGGCTATTTGCAGGCATTTCCATAAACCAGATCTCTTCATCACCATGACTGCCAATCCAAAGTGGCCAGAAATTGAAGAGGCTCTGTTGAAAGAACCTATGGTTAATGGAAAGAGGCAAACAGCTTCTGACCATCCAGATATTGTTGCCAGAGTATTTGAACTCAAGAAGAATGCTCTTTTGAAGGACATAAAAGATGGTCTATTTGGAAAATGTGTGGCATCTGTCCATACCATTGAATTTCAAAAGAGGGGACTTCCACATATACATATCTTGATCTTTTTCCATCATCATGACAAGATCAAAGATGCAGCTCATGTGGACACTATTGTTTCTGCTCAAATTCCTGATCCAGTGACTCAGCCTCGATTGTATCAGGTATTGGCTTTGCTTGAATTATCAATGCAGTGACTGACCTTTGTTATTAGGTTGTTACTACCAATATGGTTCATGGTCCATGTGGAGCAGATTTTCCCAATGCCAAGTGCATGGTAGATGGCAAATGTTCCAAGAGATATCCCAAGGAATTTCAGGAAGCTACACAGTATGGTGATGATGGCTATCCCCAATATGCCAGACCTAACAATGGCCGCTTTTTTGAAAAGCATGGTCGTCATTATGACAATCGTAATGTTGTCCCATACAATCTATATCTCTCAGCCAAATTCCAATGTCATATCAATGTGGAAGTCTGTGCTTCAGTAGATGCAATCAAATACATTCACAAGTACATCTACAAGGGCCATGATAGGACAACTTTGGAAATTGCTAGGGAGGAGAGGGATGAAATCAAGGAACACTTGGATGCCAGATACATTTCTGCTCCTGAGGCTTGCTGGCACATCTTTGAATTCAACATGCATGCTGAATATCCTTCAGTGTACAGATTGCCTGTGCACTTGGAAAACCAGCATGAAGTCTATTTTCCAGATGATGAACCAATACAGGTGGTGGCTGCTAGACCTAATGCAGACAAGACTGCACTCACAGCTTAGTTTGAAGCCAATACCAGGTTTCCCAATAATAACACTACTTATCAGAACTTTTCAACCAAGTTTGTTTATGAGCCATCTAAACGGAGTTGGAAGGAGAGGCAGAGAGGTACAGCAATTGGGAGGATGTACTTTGCTTCACCAAGACAGGGAGAAAGGTTCTATCTCAGGATGCTCTTGACTGTTGTAACCAATGCAACTTCATGGGCTGATCTCAGGACAGTCAATGGCCATATCTATCCCACTTATCAAGAAGCATGCAAGGCTCTAGGTCTTTTGGAGGATGATGCAGAATGGAGGCAGTGTCTCACTGAAGCTGCTCCAATCCAACTAGGATCAGCTCTCAGACAGCTGTTTTGCACTATTCTATTCCACTGTGCTCCTGCCACTCCTGAGGCTCTATGGAATGAATTCAAGCATTCTATCTGTGATGATCTTCAACACAGATTGGAACATACTAGGCAGTACAGGGACCAGATCTTTACCAATGAGGATATTTATGACTATGGCCTTTATCTCATCAATGACACTTTGATGAATTTTGGGAAAACTCTGAAAGACTTTCCCAACATGCCAGAGGCTCAACAGAATTGGAACATAGTTCCAGGTAATTGGCATTTGCATAAAAGATTGACTTGAATACTGATCATTCTTCTAGGCAACAGGCTTTTAGAAGATGAAACCAATTATGATGTTGAGGAGCTCAAGCAAAGAGTGGAGGGTAACAAGGCCAAGTTCAATGTGGAACAACTGGAGACTTTCAATGCTGTCATAAACTCAGTGAACAACAATTTGGGCAGGATGCTATTCATTCACAGTGCTGGAGGATGTGGCAAAACCTTTGTCTGCAATACTCTGGCTGCTGCATTTCATTCCAATGGAGATGTGGCATTATGTGTAGCATCATCTGGCATTGCTGCCTTATTGTTGGAAGGGGGTAGGACAGCTCATTCAAGATTCAAAATTCCCATTCCTGCTCTTGACACATCCATTGCCAATATCAAGAGAGGAACCCAGTTATCACAGCTCATACTTTGCACCAAAGTTGTCATTTGGGATGAAGTTCCAATGCAACACAAAAATGCCATTGACTCTGTCGATCATGGCTTCAGAGATATCTTTGATAATAACATTTCCTTTGGTGGAGTCACTGTGGTTTTTAGAGGGGACTTTAGGCAAACTCTTCCAGTGGTTTCACATGAACTCAGGCAGCAGATGATTGCTGCTTCACTCAAAAGAGGCCTGTCACGACCCCTCCCCTCCGGAACCTGCCCGGGACATCCCCGGAGCCCCATCCGGGAACCTCTTTCACCGACCCCACAGCACGCCCCGCCCCCACAGCCACCGACGCCGCCATCATGCGCATCAGGAACCGCCATCAGCCAACCCCCCCAGAACTCCGCCTCACGGACCTCGGGACCCCCTGCCATCAGCGATCAGATCACGTGACTCACCCCCGGCCATCACGCATCATGCATCACTGCTCCCTCCACGCCAATTGATCGCACATCCCCACTCCCGCGATCCAGGTATACAGTCCCTGCCCACTACTCAATGACCCCTGGAGCTCATCCCAGACACCCCGGAATCCTGAGACACGGTCCCGTAGTACTTATAGCATAGTTCTCCATTGTATTTGCTAGTCTTGATATTACTTTGGTTATTGCGTGCCCTCTTGCTTGACTGGTATGCCTTGATTGGTACGCTTCGACTGGCACGCCTGAGTATTTGCGTGCTCTAAGTTTAGTACGCACTTCGCGATTCTAAAGTTACTAACTTGGTCTCGTCTTAGAACCTCCAGTTCACGACTCGACCCCCTTCCAACCCTCAGCTTCTCTCAACCCAAAACCCCCGGACTTAGTCCCCTCTCCTGGGATTACCCCTGTTCCTGTCTTGAACCCCGGAGTCCTAGCCCCGGAGTTCCAGACACCCGAGTATTTGTAGGTCAAGTCCGCATTGTAAGGGCGTTGCTTTTCCGGAAAGCCCCCAACTCAGCAGAACCTGACATAATATCAAGACTCCCTCCTTACACCGTTCTTGATGGCTACATATACTCACACCTACTACTCCGTGGGCTATCAGACCGACCCCTATGGGCGCCCGGTACCCGATCATTATTCCGTGCAGACCCCCCACCCCACCTATCCACCTCTCCCGTACGAGCCTCAGTATCTCCACTGTCACTGGGCCCCCAACCTGTCTCTCTATGATCTGGGGCCCTCAGCCAGCTGGGCCCCTCCGCCCAACCTAGCCATGGCATGGCCCATGGAGGTCCCCTTGTACCGGAGCATCCCCGGGGACCTGCCGGAGACCCCACCAGTACCCAGTAGACCTCACCCGATTCCCCCCAGCGAGGGCCCCTTTGCACCCACTCTCTACTACGGTTACCAGCGCCCCATTCCCCAACCCCAAGAACCCCGAGGACCCCTCTACCCCGACTATCCCCCTCAACACTACCCGGCCGCTGCCCCACCCGCTCGAACCCCTCCCTCGCCAATGGGACGACGACGCTTCGAGGAGTATGAATGGCAATGGGACAAAGTACTCCGCTCACTCAGGATCTCGCCGGAGGACTTCGCGCAATGGACAAGGGCGCTGCTCACGGAATTCGGACATGACGACTTCAAAGGCACTCCGGAAGATTGGGCTAACTGCTTGGTCGAATTTGGGGATTGCCTCACGCAAGGAGAACTCCCAGAACAAACCATGGTAAAGTATAGGCGCAATACAATCCTCTGAGAAGAATTGCAACAGCTGCTTGACAAAGTCCATGTGTCCTCCTCCCCTCGACTCCTCAACGACCCCGCAGACCCAGGTCGCTTGATTCACATTTGTCGGGAACCCCCAGAAACGGCCCCGGCAGCCCCCACTCCAGAACAACGACAAAATGCCTCAGCCATATTGCAGTCCCTCAACCCGCCTGGAGGTCTTTTTGACCAACCCGCTGCCCGCATGGTAGGCTTGTCAACTCGTTGCAGGGCTAATTCCGTTCCTAGTATCTTCGAGACCTGGGGGCAGCCCCAGAGACCCCTGGAACCCCTCCCGCAAATGGACAACGCCCGACCTCCGCCCCCGGTGAACCCCAGCAGAGCCTGGGTAGACACCCCTAGTACGGACGACACGCTATGCTACATCAACGAGCTCACACGTAGCAACAACGAACAACATCCTGCGCCCATGCCCGCCCCGGCACTGGCACCACCCCCCACGTCCGCCCCGGTCCCTCCAGAACCCAACTTCCGTCGTGACCCGCCACCCCACTTTGACCTACGAAACCCCTCGCGACCTCCGATGCAAGCATGACCCTTCCGGGCTGAACGACCCCCGTGCAACCCGGCACCCGACCCAGCACCTGGCCCTCCTCCGATCGACTCAACACCACCGAACCCTCCCCGACCACCTCTGCCACCCCCAGCCAAACCTCGAGGACGACCCCCAGGCCCTCCACCTCCGCCACCCCCTGCGTGGAGACCCGGGCCTCCTCCTGGCAGGAACGAGCCCCCCTGGGACAACGGGCCTCCCGGGCGTGGACATCCAGGTGAGCCACCTGGAGGAGGTCCTCCCAGCAGGTGGGGCCCCGCCCTTGGTGCTTTTCCTCCTCAAGGAGGGGGGGGTAACCATTACTGCTACTATTACAATGCTGGCCCCCCTCCCTGCAATGCTGCCGGACCGGACGACACTCGCGATGCCCTTGCCCGCAAAGGACGTCTAGACATTCAGAAACCTGATGCGTTCACGGGCCGGGACCCCCAAAAATGGTGTACCTTCCTCACTCAGTGTCTCAATACTTTTCAGGCAAAGCCGCTCACGTTTCAGGTTGACAGCTCCCAGGTGGCCTTTGCCATGTCGTACCTCCAGGGGATTGCCTTCGACCACTACACGGCCCTCATCCAGTTCGACCCCAACAACCCGGCACTTGCTCGCTGGCAAGCCTTCATCGACGAGTTCTCCAGGAAATTTGGGATCTACGACACCGTGGCCGAGGCCAAGGACAATCTCTTCAACCTCCGGATGCGCTTGGAAGAACGTTTTACCACCTTTATCGTACGTTTTGAGAAGGAAGCTTACGAAACAGGCTGGAACTACAGCGCCCTCCAGTACACCCTCTGCCGCGCCCTGCCTCAACACATCAAGGACGTCCTCCGACTCGCCCCGAAACAACCCTCCTACGACGGATACAAGGCCCTTGTCATGCAAATCAACCAACGTTACTGGGAAGACCACAGCAAGTATTCGAATTCCCGACCCCCCTGGAACCCTAGGGGAGGACCCCCTTGGCCCTCAGGCAAAACCCCCAACCTGCAAGGTCAAAACCCCGGTCCCCCTGCGTTCCCTGGCGGTCGAACCCCGGTAAGTCGCGGCCTGCCCAATGCTAACCCCAGCAGCGGCGTCCGCCCCCAGGCCCAGCTCAACGCCGCTGTGGCCGCCCACGACCCGGGCGACATGCCAAGCCCCGAGAAACCCCCGGACGACCCCAAAGATCTTGACTTTGCCGATGAATGGGATGAGGAGGCCCTCCGGGCCAACCGGCTTCAAAAGAAGGGACGACACTGGATCGAAGTTCTAAAGGAGATGCAGGAACGGCGAAGGAGGGAAGGTGCGTGCATACTCTGTGGTGAGAAAGACCATTTCATCTCCGAGTGCCCCCAACGACAGGTTATGGGACGCGCCACCTGGACCTTCGAAGAAGAGGACGCCACCTACGAGTATTCGGAAAACGACCCAGCAATTTAGACCCGGAAGACGCCCTAAATTGCGGAATCAACCCCGACGTCTTCTCCGCTCTACGACACTCGCACAGGACACCCTCACGGCTTACCTACCCTCCCACTCCTCGCACTCCCTCCTCCTCAACACCCGCCTCACCCCCTCCGGAACCCCCCTCAACACCCTCGTCGACAGTGGCGCCACCGACAACTTCATCGACGAAGCCTTGTCTACCTTAGCCCCGGAACCCGCTCAACGACTCCCGGTCCCAGTACAACTCTGCCTCTTTGATGGGGACGCCTCTACGGCAGGGGACATCACCCACTTCATGCGTATGCCCGTTACTTTCGCCAACGGACAGACTCACACCCTCCGGATGTTGATAACAAAACTCCACCCTTCCACACCCCTGGTCCTAGGGCTCCTGTGGCTCCGAGACACCAACCCCCGTATTGATTGGCGACACCTTACTCTTCGCCTGACCCAGGACCCGACGCCCAACGACCAGCAGCTCCTCTTTGACATCCCCCTACCCCCAAACCCTACCCCGGAGGACGGGCCCCCACCACCCCCTGGGCTCCAATCCCGCTCGTCCCGATCCTTCGTCATCAATGCCAAGCTGGACAGCACCCTGGGACCGATATTGGCCCTTATCAACAGCGGAGCCACCGGGGTTTTCATCAGCGACGCCCTCGACCTCCCCCACGACTCCCTCGACCAGCCCCTCTGCCTCCAATGCCTTGACGGCACCCCCTCCTCCTCTGGCCCCATCCAAAGGTCCCATTTGGGGCACATGACCCTGGATAACGACTACAAGTTCACCTCCGACTTCCTGGTCACACGACTTCACGAATCAACCCCGATGGTGCTGGGACTACCTTGGCTGCCCGACACAAACCCCGATATCAACTGGAGGATGCTCACCATGACCTTCCCGGGACCTGAAAACCACCCCTTGACTGCCGTGCACCTCCGGGCCCTAGGGAGCAACCCAATGCCTGACACCTCCTCCCCGCATACACCTCCCACATCCTCACCCACTCCCGGCCGAGCCCGCGAGGTCCCTGATCGACCCCCAAACATCCCTTGGAACAAGTACAAGGGGCCAAACTACCTGGGCCGGTCTCAGACACACGTCAAACCCGCCCCAGCTGACACACCCGCGACCCCGATTGACCCGAACACACTCGACATCAGGATCATTGGAGCCGCCCCATTTGCCCGCCTCATGAAGGATGGAACTCCCACATTCCAGCTGCACACCTTGCCATCTCTCCTGGGAGAGCACCTACGAGGAGACACTATTTCCCCAAAGAAGAAAACCGAGGAACAGATCCTCCGAGAAGTAGTTTCCCTGGAGTATCATGAATTTGCTGACGTATTCTCCGAAGGAGATGCTAAGGAGATTCCCCCCCACCGTCCCTACGACCATACAATCGACCTCAAGGAAGGAGTCGCCCCCCCTTTCGGCAAGGTGTACAACATGTCGGAGGTCGAGCTCCGGGCCCTCAAGGACTACCTCGACGAATTGCTTGGTAAGGGATTCATCCGACCCTCCACCTCCGCTGCTGGAGCCCCGGTCCTATTTGCCAAGAAGAAGGACGGCTCACTCCGGCTCTGTGTCGACTACTGGGGACTCAATAAGATCACCAAGAAGAACCGCTACCCGCTCCCACTCATCGGCGATCTGGTTGATTGACTCTGCAGCGCCAAGGTTTACACAAAAATCGACCTCCGCTCCGGTTACAACAACGTCCGCATCGCCCCGGGACACGAGTGGAAAACCGCGTTCCACACGTGGTATGGTCTGTTTGAGTACCTTGTGATGCCTTTTGGAATGACTAACTCCCCCGCCACATTCCAATACTTCATGAATGACATCTTCCACGACATGAGCGACGTCTTTGTGATAGTCTACCTGGACGACATCCTCATCTATTCCGACTCGAAGGAGGATCACCAGAAGCACGTCCGGCAAGTCCTCGAACACCTCCGGGAGCACAACCTCCACGCCAAGCCCAAGAAGTGCTCGTTCCACACGGAAGAGGTTGAGTATCTTGGCGTCATCGTATCCCTGAATGGCGTTTGCATGGATCCCCACAAGGTCAAAGCTATCGTCAACTGGCCGCAGCCCCGGAATGTGAAGGAAGTACAGTCCTTCCTGGGTTTCGCTAACTTCTACCAGAGGTTTATAGACAACTACTCTGGGATCACAAAACCCCTCAACCAGCTCACGCGCAAGGATATCGCCTGGAACTGGGACAGTAAGTGCCAGAGCATCTTTAACCTGCTCAAGGAGGCTTTCACAGTCGCTCCCGTACTCTGGCACTACGACCCGGCTCTTCCGATCATCCTAGAATGTGACGCCTCCGACTATGCCATTGCCGGGATTCTCTCACAGATGGAATCTGACGATGGGGAACCCCGGCCAGTTGCCTTCTACACCCGGTCCATGATTGACGCCGAGCTCAATTACAACATTTACGACAAGGAGCTCCTTGCCATTGTTGAAGCCTTCAAACAATGGCGGGCCTACCTCGAGGGAGCCCAGCACCGGATTCAGGTCTACTCAGATCATAACAACCTGCAGTATTTCACCATGACCAAGCAACTTAGTCGACGGCAGGCCTGATGGTCCGAGATCCTCTCGGAGTACAACTTCACAATCCAGTACTGCCTGGGACAACTTGGCGCTAAACCAGATGCCCTCACCCATTGACCGGACGTCTATCCCAAGAAGTCATTTGAGGCAGAACGCAATGTGTTCAATCATCGCGTGGTGATCCCTCCCAAACATCTGAATGCCTTACTGATCTTAAACGAGGAAGGGACCCTGAGTCAGATTCGCCGCGCCCCCCGAGACAAGTACTTCACCAATCACGACCCCCACAACCCCCCTGACCGCCTTCTCCCTGTTCCCCGACAAAAAAATTCCTCCTCCAGAACGGCTGCATGTATGTCCCGGTGATAGGACCCTATACAGGTTAGGCGCATCAACGGCAGGCTCGGCACCGGCTCCAGAAACCTTGCCGCACTTGTCCCGAACTTAGCGCACGCGTTCTACCTATTTTAAGCCATTCCCAACGGCCGGACACGGCAAGAAGCAGATCCAATCAATGATAGCACCGACGGCAGCAGGAATGACAACTGACAGATGGCATCAGTCACTGACGACAGCGCTTAGCGAGAAGATTGATGATCTGTCAAAAACCGACAGACAGCTTGGCATTTGACCTTGGTGGCTGACATCGCTTAGCGCCACCGATTTGGCGCCTGACACCATTTAGATATGTTGATAGACAGAAGAAGGATGGATTGATGGTTTAGCATTGCGATTTGCCGCCTGACGCTGCTAAGGGTCTTGAATGGACGGCAGGGATCTGAAACAGTTGGAGCTACTCCTCATAAAATTTTCTAGTTTACCGCTCTTTGGCCACTGGTGACGGCGAACTCTTTGTAGTATAAAAGTACTTACCGACTTGTACAATCATCAGCAGAATAGACCAGAGTTTCCTGCCCCACTTCTTCAGTCTCCCTTACGCTCAAGATTTCGTTTACGGTCGGCAACGTCAAACCTATGGGCAGGTGCAGACTATCGCCAACCTTCGACTTATTCGCGCCTTGCAGCTACGGCAGGCACTATCAACGCTTAGACCTCACTAAGCTTACCGCGTTCTTGCCACTCATCTTGCCGTGCTCACTTACCGCTTCTTCATAGGCGCTGTATCTTAGCGCTTTACACTTGCCGACACCCATTACCGACTTTTCATCTTTTTCACAGGCGCGTTCTCTGGGACCTGCCTGGGACTCCCTCATTACTTTAGCGTGCCCAACGCAAGCAATTGGTACCGTAACACTATACCTACATTTGTTACTGACCAAACTTTGGGCGTCATCAAATTGGAGCCCACCGCGAGGGAACTTTAGGGCAGAATTCCGCCAGAAACCTGTCTCCAGTGTAGGCGCTGACTGCTCTATTCCCACCCCTCCACTCCACAACCACCTGGTGCCTTACCGGGTCTTTCGCTAGCCCAGGAACTACAGAACGCCACTGTAGGCGAATTTTCTGATCTCTACCCGCAGTCCCTGGACTTTAGCACGGACGACCTCTTAGCGTCACCACTTGCCGTACCACAGCCAGTAACTCCGACTACTCCCTTAATGCCACTATCTCAACTCGTCATTTTGCTTACCCTGTCGCCAACACCCAGAACTCCTACCCCACCTCCGCTAACCGAACTCGCCAACACAGTTGCTATGGAACAACAAGTTCAGCGCATGCCTCCACGCAACCACTTCTCAGCACCAAAATGGGACGAGTCTAAGCCACGGGAGCTCTCCCAGTATTTCAAGGAATTAGAGTACTTATTCAGAGACTGTAACATTACCGACCACACACAGATGAAGGAGTACACGGCAAGATACGTATCATATGACACGGCAGAAACGTGGACAGGTCTTACCGAGTTTGCAGCATTTGTTCCCGCCTGAGGCGCTTCCTACGAGGATTGGAAAATGGCAGTGATTCAGTTGTACCCTGGCGTGGAGGAAGCTACCCGCTACTCGGTAAACAAACTGCAGAAACTAGTTCATGAATCCTTCGACAACAGCACATCATCTCTTGGCGCGTTCTCCACGTATTACCACGAATTCCAAAAGATCGCTAGGTGGTTGGTGCAAAACGGCAAGCTCTATATCAACGAGGAACGTCACCTATTCCAACAAGGCATCCCGACTTCACTTTGGACCCGCATCACGCATCGCCTAGAAATTGTCCATCAGGAACACCACCCAGATGAGCCATATAACGTTGCCGACATCTTTGAAGCTGGTAAGTGGGTTCTCAAGGGAACAGACACTGGCGTTGGGTTGCAACGCGCTAGGATGAGCCCACCCCCTGAGCAAACTAACGGTATTATCCCCATCCCGCCTCCCGTTGCCAACTTTGTTAAGAAGGAGGACCTCAACGCTGCCGTTACCGCTGCCGTTGCATCTGCCATGACTCGCATCAAAACTATGATTACCACCAACCTTGCTGCTAACCGACCCGCTAACGTACCCACGTCAGGCCCTTGCCACTTTTGTGGGGAAATTGGCCACACCATGACTAGAGGACGCTGTACTGGGACTCCCTCATTACTTTAGCGTGCCCAACGCAAGCAATTGGTACGGTAACACTTTACCTACATTTGTTACTGACCAAACTTTGGGCGTCATCACCGGGTAGTTCGGGATGGTGGCGCCAGTGGTAAGAACTATCTTGCCGTCGATAGCCCTACAAATTCTTCCTTGCTGAATATAGTTTTTGAGGGTGGGCAGGTCCCAGAGAACACGCCTGTGAAAAAGATGAAAAGTTGGTAACGGGTGTCGGCAAGTGTAAAGCGCTAAGGTACAGCGCCTATGAAGAAGCGGTAAGTGAGCACGGCAAGATGAGTGGCAAGAATGCGGTAAGCTTAGTGAGGTCTAAGCGTCAATAGTGCCTGCCGTAGCTGCAAGGCATGAATAAGTCGAAGGTTGGCGATAGTCTGCAACTGCCAATAAGTTCGACGTTGCCGACCGTAAACGAAATCTTGAGCGTAAGGGAGACTGAAGAAGTGGGAGCAGGAAACTCTGGTCTATTCTGATTATATTGTACAAGTCGGTAAGTACTTATATACTACAAAGAGTTTGCCGTCGCCAGTGGCCAAAGAGCGGTAAACTAGAAAATTTTACAAGGGGTAGCTCCAACGGTTTCAGATCCCTGCCGTCCATTCAAGACCCTTAGCGGCGTCAGGCGGCAGATCGCGACGCTAAACCATCAATCCATCCTTCTTCTGTCTATCAACATACCTAAGCAGTGTCAGGCACCAAATCGGTGGCGCTAAGCAATGTCAGCCGCCAAGGTCAAACGCCAAGCTGTCTGTCGGTTTTTGACAGATCATCAATCTTCTCGCTAAGCGCTGTCGTCAGTGACTGATGCCATCTGTCAGTTGTCATTCCTGCTGCCATCGGCGCTATCATTGATCGGATCTGCTTCTTGCCGTGGGGTTTCCCGAGACGCCCGCGAGATTACCAGGGCGCTAGAGGAACGAGAGAGGGTTGCCGTGTTGGCCGCAAAGATGGAGGAGGTTGCTGCAGGGAAGGCGCCTGCTGCCGAGAGGCAGGCGGTAGCAGAGGGATCCGGCAAGGGTGGTCGCGCCGGCAGCACTTTGAGCCCAGTGTTGCCGGCAAGCAAGTTGGGCTCGCCGAGGAAGCCGGCAGGTGCTTCCAAACGCAAGGTAAGTGCTGATTTTGCTTGCCATTGCCAATTGTTGCTAACGACATTCGCAGAGTCGCAAGGCGGCTCCTCAATACGCGGTAAGTGGTATTTAGAAATTTGGTTACTCTTTTTACCGTGATCTGTCTAGGCGCCCACACAATCCAGCTTCAATGACATGGATCTGAGGGGACTGCTTTTGCTGCGTCGGGAGGAGGCTGTCCTTGACGAGGGACAAGAGGCTGGGGTCATCATGGAGGAAATGAAGGGGAAAAAGACTGTTTCCCTGGCGACCCAGCAAGCTTTTAAAGAGGCAAGGGGAGCGGTAAGTAGCTTTTTCTGTCTTCTTTTAGTCTCCTGCTGACTTTAGCGCTAGTGTGACAAGTGCTGGGCGGACAACGACCCAGAAGGCTGCTGGTTCCCGACTGGGGCCTAGCCGTGTTATTGTTGCGGCGCCCTGAAACGCGCTTGCACTATTGACGGGGCAAAGAGTCGCGAGCGTGGCGGCATGCCAGACGCCCTGGTCGAGAAGACCTTTTCGCGCGCGGTTCTGGTGAGGAGGGCCAGGGAGTTTGTGGAGGAGCAGAAGCAGAAGGTTGCTGCTGGAGGAATGGCGGTTGTGGGACGAGCCTCCTTGGCGTTGCCGATGCGCCAAGGAGATGGGTCGGAAACAGTCGGCAAGCGAGGCGCTGGCGAGCGCCAAGGGACTTTGGTCCCAGAAAAGTGACAAGCCCCTTCTCCAAGCAAGGGGAAGGGCAAGGCCAAGCGACCTCGAGTGGTCTCTTTGCCTTCCTCCTCGCCAGCCCCCCATGACACCGAGATGGAGGACCTGGAGAGGGCGTTGGTGGCTAGTTGCCTCCCCCCTCCAGACTCTGAGGCAGGTCCAAGTGGCCTCTTGTCGCCCATTCACTTGGCGGCGAGGTCCCTTGGCGGGGAGGAAGAGGTGGGAGAGCGGGAAGAGGTTGGCGACTCAGTGCCACAAAAGGAGCGGGAAGAGGCCCCCGCAGATGTGGAGATGGAGGATGAGGAGAAGGCCGAGAAGGCAGCAACGGGAGGGACTGAGGATGCCGAGGGTGAAGAAGAAACCTTGGCAACTCAACGCGAAAACAACGAGGCGGGAACCGCGGCTAGGGAGCCAGTGGCAGAAGAGGTGGTAGAGGGCGAGGGGGCGGTAGCTGGCGGAGTTGCCAGGGAGGAGCCAGAGTGGCGCTGGCTACCTCCCTACGGTAACGTTGCCCCCTGGGAAGTCTCAGACCCTGAGGACGTTGCTGGGCTGGAACCAAGGTGCCCCGTGATTGCCAGGATCAATCCTGCCTGGACCCCTCAACCGGAACCGTCGGTGACTGGCGACGCTTTTCAGTGGCTGGGGCAGGACCTTGTTTATCCGGTCATAGCGCTAAATCCTCGCGAGATGCTGGAGCGGTATTCTAGAAGGGCGGCAATGATGGCGACATCAATGGAACAAGAACGGGAACGAGTACGTGGCCAGCTCATGGCGCTTCGCTTGCGCTATGCCAACTTGGGCCGCAGTCTACACGTTCTGCAAGACTACCAAGGCGATTGCCAAGCTGCCTTGGATTGGCAAACCGCCAATAATATCTTGCCGGGCGACCTGCTTCCCCTTCGCAATTTCTCCTTGCCAGTGTCGGACGACTCCCTGCTGCTAGATGACGATAGCGATTGAGCGGACCTTAGTGTAGATAGGCCGCTTATGTAAATATTTTGTTGATTGCCGTACGCGTATAGCTTTCTTGCTGCCTTCTCGCCGAGTGTGAGGATAAGCTTCATAATTTGAGTTAGCGCAGCAGCAAACAAAGTATAGCTAAGAGACAGTCAGCGGCAAGCATTCTAGGGTAGGTTTTAGTAAGATGAATCATATGAGAGGGACTTAGACAAAGTTTGAGGAAAAGGGAAACGCTCAGTAAGTCATCATAGCGAAAAACCCTTGGCGAGAGTTGCACAATGCGCTAAGCGCTGGTGACGTGCTAGCGCTGCGACTTGACTAAGTAAGAAAATGTCTGTTGGATATGGTATAGTAAGTATTGGCAAGAAAGATAAGTAAGGTAAGTAATAGAAAGAAAGAGCTTATCAATTTATAGTCTTTTCTAATCATTTTCTTCTTCTTCAACTAGAGTCGGCAAGTCATCATCGTCCAATAATTCTGTTTCTTCAAGTTCTCTTAACTTGGCGGTGTCAATATCTAGCGCTTCAAGCGGCAAGTCAATGTGTTCTCTGGCGAGATATGGCAATAGGCAAAAGGCGGCAACAGGTCGATGTAGTACTGAACCATCTAATTCACAGAGCACGTAAGCGCCTCCATGGTTACGAGAGATAACTACCAAAGGTCCTAGATAGTGAGGGCGCATTTTCTTGTTGTACGAGGTTTCAATTTTGGAGTTGCGCATAAGCACTAGCGCTCCTCTCGGGAAGTTGTAATCCTTGATAGTAGCGCCATGCTCGGTTTTGAATTGCAGGGCGGCTTGCCGACGGGCGCTAAAGACTACTTCGTGAAGTCGCTCCAAATCTTCTCTCCGTCGTTGGAGATCAATTGCTCGTCTGGCGATCAGGTCGGTAGTCGCTAAGATGCTGTTTGGTGCTGGTTGAAGGTAGGTCGCTTCTATAATGTCGGCAGGGAGTAACGGATGGGTGCCAGTAGCCGCGTAATAGGGAGAACAACCCATGCGCTTACAAATAGTAACTCTTTCTGACCAAAATACTGAATATGTCACCTCACTCCAACATGCCTCGTCGCCATCGACTGCCTTGAAGAGTGCTTGCCGAACGTCAAAGTGTGGTCTCTCTACCAGGCCATTGGCGTGTTTGTTGTAGCCCGATATTTGAATGTGGTGAATGTTGTATTTCTTGGCGAGATATGTCAGCGCTTTGATGATTGGCGCACCGTTATCCGTGACAATTTCTCTTAGCGCTCCCCACCGGCAGATGACGTCCTCAAATAGCCACTTGGCAACTGCCTCGTCTTTGAAGCATTTGAAATTCAGGCCAGTGGATTAGCGAGCAATGACCTTGAATAATGTACTTGTAGCGACCAGATTTAGGCATATGCATGGTGTCGACGTAAATTTTGCTGAAAAGGGAAGCTGGCATTGCAATGGTTGGCGGGATGAGCACTTGGCGCGTTTGTTGAATTTGGCAGAGGTGGCAAGTCTTGATGTACCAGGCGATGTCGGCACTAGCGTGTGGCCACCAGAATCGTTTTAACAGAGAAGCTCGGGTAGCATACAGACCTCTATGCCCTAGCTCGTCATGCATGGCGCACAGGACTCGTAAGCGACTTTCTGGCTTGATGATCAGTTTGTGAGCGCCATCTCAATTCCGTCGCCAAAGTCAGTTATTGGTAAAGAAGAAGCGGGTAGCGTATCAGATAAAGGTCGTGTATTGCTTGTTGGTAAGGCCTGCAGGTCGCTTAAAGTCTTGTATCCATTGTTCAACTATTAACAAGCAACTGTCTTCTGCCTTTGCCTTGGCGGATCGGGGAACAGCATCATAGGTCAGGTTTCTGCTGTCTTCTCTCAGCGGATGGGGCTCTTGTACGATTTTGACTGGAGGCGAGTTCTGACTGAAAATGCTTGCCGCGTAGAATGTGAGGGGTGCGCTAAAGGTCTCGGGGCGGTAAGGGACAATGGGATGTAGAAGAATACTAGTAGGCTGTTGCCGTCATAGGAGGGGTATTGGCTGTTGTATGAGGTGCACAAATCCGTGTAAGCAGTCGATCCAGTCCTCAAAATCGCTATCTGCCTGCGGATCCACTGCCGGGTCGCCAGGCTGCCGTGGTCGCCTAGAAAGTCCATCTGGGCCGTGGAAAGAGCTCTTGACGTGTACCAATTCAAAGTGAAACATGAGGATGGTGACTACCCACCGGTTCATACTAGCGGATGGCTGGATGTTGGGATTCTGCAGCATGCCTTTGATGTACCTAGCGTCGACTTCAACAATAAGGTTCCGGACGCCAATCAAATACATCTGTAGCGCTCGGAAAGCTTTGAAGAGTCCATAGAGCTCTAGCTTAGGCTGACTGTAGCGAGACTCTCTGTCATTTAGCGTGATAGACCCAAAGCGGTTGTAGTGTCGCTGTTTCCGATTGTCGCTAAGGAACTAGCACAAGAAGTAGCCAACGGCAATGTACGAGGTATCCACTGCCAAGATAACTGGGTCGGCAGAGGTATAATCGATGGGGACTAGTGGCTTGGCATCTTGTAGAGCTTTTACCAAGTCTCGTTGAGCGGTGACCTGGTCTGGCCCAAATTCGAAGGGCTCGTTGGCGCAGGTGAGTTGGTTAAGGGCATGTGCGCAATGGGCAAAGTTCTTGACGAATATCCTGAGAATGCCAACGGTACCAAGAAATGCGCGAACTTCTGATAAGTCGCGGCAAGGACCCCAGTGCTCCAAAAGTGCTAAGCGAGATTCGTCGGGAACCCGTCCGTCGGGAGTGCAGATGTGACCAAGTATTTTGAACCTTGGCGCACAAAGGAGGAGCTTGTGGCCGCTAAAGGTTCCACCGCTATACTTCATACGTTGGAGAACTCGGTTGAGCAACTGGAAAAACTCTCATAGCGCTAAGCAAACGTTGGAGTTGTCGGGATGAGTCGCCGGTAAGCCGTTGACGAGTCGCCAGTCTCGGGGGCCTTTAACGCCAACGTCATCAATGAAGCTAAGGATGTTATGCGGTATCTCGGGTTGGAGGATGAAGGTGATGTTGTCATGGAATATAGGGACTGAGTTTGTCCAGCCCATCGGCAAGGTAACTAGGCGTAATGCGCCAAACAGAGTTTGAAAAGTGGTGAGGTCACGGGAAGAAGGGTGTATCAGACGTTCATTGTAGCCAACGTAAAGGTCAAGGGTGCGCCACAAATGCGCCCGGCAAAGGACTCGGCAACATGGTCAGGGAAGGGCGGTACGCCAGAGTGTCAAATAGTAACCCTATTTAGCGGTTCCAGGCTGTGGACTATGCGCAGATTACCGTTCTTTTTGAGGACGCAGAACCAATGGGAGCAGTAAGAACTGTTTGAGAGCTCATAGACGCCAGCCTTAATCTTGGTCCTAATGATTTGGCAGACCTCGGCTTTGATTCTAGGCGGTAACAGTCAGTTGTGCTCAGTTCACGGCACATGAGGAATGGTCGGGATGATGACAGGCGGGAAGAAGTCTGTGCGTAGGCTGCTGCGCTCTGAGTCCTCCCAGGTGAAGGCTTTATCCTGCTTAGCAACGAGATCGGTAAGGATGTTCAACTCATCTTTGGTCAAAAATCCTGTGTCATGCTCCTTGGCAAACTGCTGCTGGCGTTCTGCGGTAAAACGTCCCGTGAGCTGAAAGGGTGGCGGATTCGGTGATAAAGTACGTAGGTCAGCAAGAGGGTCGCCAATGATCTGGCGCTCGATTCTAAACGCCTCAGGAGAGTGCGTAGCGATGGGTTTTGTTTTAAGTGCAACTGGCTTATATTTCTTTTTGGCTTGTACCCCTTTCCTTTTGGGAGCGTTAGCTTAGTTATATATAGAGGTGGAAAGGGGAACTGTAGCCTGAGGAGCGGCAAGTCCAAGAACGGCAGGAGACAAGGCTCCGGGAAGAGTGGTGAGATAGGTATCGGTAGACGCAAAACTTTGAAACGATTCTGAGGCGGTAAGATATAAGTACGCTAGAGCAGAGTCGGTAATGTTTGGGTTTTTCTGGAAAAGCTCAGCATCGGTAGTGGTAGAGGAAAGTAAAACTTCATTGTCCAGACAAGCGGTAGATAAGATATTTACAGGACCAGTAAAATGGTCATATTCCAGCGTTAGCGCCACATCTCTGTGATCGTCGCCAATCACCTCCTCGATGGTCTGTGAAAACACTGGTGTGGAGGGTCGTTGGCGTGTTGGTCGGTAAATTCCGGGGGCTTAGCGCGGGCGCCTTGTTGTTGTCTCCTAGGGAACGTTGGCACCGTTTGTCGGATTCCGGAATTGGGGTTGCTAATCGTCAAAGTCGTCTCGTCGTCGGTAACTGTCTTGACGACTGATCACGCCAAGATGTTGAAGGGTCTGCCGAGAAGTAAATCGTATGCCAGGAAGCGTAAAATATGTATCTGCAAATAAAAGGTGATGTCGCCAAGGGTGCAAGGCACATTCTTGGCGAGGCCTAAAGATCTGTCCACTGTACCGTTAGCGCTCTGCATGTTTAGGATGACTGTAGGGTCATAAATGAGACCCAAATCGTTAGCGACGTCGGCTGCCATAGAGATAATTTGAGAACCGCTATCCACTATAGCCTCTACCTCGTGCTTGTTGTCGACAGTTAGCGCTACTGAGCAGATAGTGTGTGATTTTTGAGCGACGGTAAGAATTGCAGGGTCTTCTCCATGGTCTACTGACCTAAGATAAGTCTCTACTGGGTCCACAGAGGTGGCGTTAGCGATGGTGTCGGCAGGAGAGGCTTCAGTATCCAGCGAGTCGACGGTAACAGAAAAACCGGGTAGCGCATCGTCAAGGTCCTCAACCTTGGCAACAGTTGTCGCCAAGGGACGTCGAGGAGTAACTGTGGTTTTCACTTGGTTGCAAACGTCAGGAGCAATGCTGCAAAGTTCTTCTACTGACAATGTGACGGCAGTTTTCATAATGCGGCTAAAGACGTGGTTGGATTTTTTGATGTCAAAAATTGGCGCAGTAGGTCGGTAACCACCTTCAGGACGCTTCTCGGGAGCAGCAAAATTTCGTTGTGTGGGTGCATGATAACGGTCAGGAATCCCTGAATAGGGGTGGAGAGGCGGCAAAGGCGGTTCGGGAGCGGCAGCGGACGTCGATGGTTCTGGAGTTGTAGCGGGCAGGGCGGCAGGAGCGGGAGTCAGTAGCTTGCTAGTGGGAGGCATTGGCTTATATCCTTTAAGAGGCTGCTTAGGCTGCTTAACTTCAACACCATCAAAAACCTGATTCTTAAGCAAATCCAGCTCCTGTTGTAGCTTAGCGATACACTCTTCCCACGAGAAAGTAGGGCGGTCGCCAATGCTGTCGAAGTGTAAGACCTCGTGGATCATCTGCTGTTGGGTCCCCTGTTCAGGGTCGGGGTTGGCGTTGCCAGATAGCGTGCCGGTAACGATTTGGCCTGGGTTGCGCCTGTGCCATTCATCAACTCGCTCCTGGAAGGACTTTTTGTCTGGGTAGTTGGGGATGGTGGCGCCAGTGGTAAGGACTATCTTGCTGTCGATAGCCCTTCTAATTCTTCCTTGCCAAATATAATTTTCGAGGGTGGTGCAGCGTCCTCTAGTCATGGTGTGGCCAATTTCCCCACAAAAATGGCAAGGACCTGACGCAGGTACGTTGGCGGGTCGGTTAGCAGCGAGGTTGGTGGTAATCATAGTTTTGATGCGAGTCATGGCAGATGCGACGGCAGCGGTAACGGCAGCGTTGAGATCCTCCTTCTTAATGAAGTCGGCAGCGGGAGGCGGGATGGGGATAATACCGTTAGTTCGCTCAGGGGGTGGGCTCGTCCTAGCACGTTGCAACCCAACACCAGTGTCTGTTCCCTTGAGAACCCACTTACCGGCTTCAAAGACGTCGGCAACGTTATATGGCTCGTCTGGGTGGTGTTCCTGATGAACAATTTCTAGGCGACACGCAATGCGAGTCCAAAGTGAAGTCGGGATGCCTTGTTGGAATAGGCGACGTTCCTCGTTGATATAGAGCTTGCCGTTTTGCACCAACCACTTAGCAATCTTTTGGAATTTGCGGTAATACGTGGAGAACGCACCAAGAGACGATGTGTCGTTATCAAAGGATTCATGAACTAGTTTCTGCAGCTCGTTTACCGAGTAGCGGGTAGCTTCCTCAGCGCCAGGGTACAACTGAATCACTGCCGTTTTCCAATCCTCGTAGGAAGCGCCTCGGGCGGGAGCTGTCGGTGTGGCGGGAACAAATGCTGCAAACTCGGTAAGACCTGTCCAAGTTTCTGCCGTGTCATATGATACGTATCTTGCCCCATACTCCTTCATCTGCGTGTGGTCGGTAATGTTACAATCCCTGAATAAATACTCTAATTCCTTGAAATACTGGGAGAGCTCCCGTGGCTTGGACTCGTCCCATTTTGGTGCCGAGAAGTGGTTACGTGGAGGCATGCACTGAACTTGTTGTTCCATAGCAACTGTGTTGGCGAGTTTGGTTAGCGGTTGTGGGGAAGGGGTTCTAGAGACTGGCGACGGGGTAAGCGAAATGACGAGTTGAGATAGAGGCGTTAAAGGCGTAGTGGGAGTAACTGGCTGTGGTACGGCAAGCGGTGACACTAAGAGGTCGTCCACGCTAAAGTCTAGGGACTGCCGGTAGAGATCAGGAAATTCGCCTACAGTGGCGTTCTGTAGTTCCTGGGCTAGCGAAAGACCCGGTAAGGCACCAGGTGGTTGTGGAGTGGATGGGTGGGAAGGAGCTATGCCTTCTGCCGACTGCTCTAGCAGGCGGCGCCTACGCTGGAGACAGGTTTCTGGAGGAATTCTGCCCTAAAGTTCCCTCGCGGTGGGCTCCAATTTGATGACGCCCAAAGTTTAGTCAGTAACAAATGTAGGTAAAGTGTTACCGTACCAATTGCTTGCATTGGGCACGCTAAAGTAATGAGGGAGTCCCGGGCAGGTCCCAGAGAACGCGCCTGTGAAAAAGATGAAAAGTCGGTAACGGGTGTCGGCAAGTGTAAAGCGCTAAGGTACAGCGCCTATGAAGAAGCGGTAAGTGAGCACGGCAAGATGAGTGGCAAGAACGCGGTAAGCTTAGTGAGGTCTAAGCGTCAATAGTGCCTGCCATAGCTGCAAGGCGTGAATAAGTCGAAGGTTGGCGATAGTCTGCAACTGCCAATAAGTTCGACGTTGCCAACTGTAAACGAAATCTTGAGCGTAAGGGAGACTGAAGAAGTGGGAGCAGGAAACTCTGGTCTATTCTGATTATATTGTACAAGTCGGTAAGTACTTATATACTACAAAGAGTTCGCCGTCGCCAGTGGCCAAAGAGCGGTAAACTAGAAAATTTTACAAGGGGTAGCTCCAACTGTTTCAGATCCCTGCCATCCATTCAAGACCCTTAGCGGCGTCAGGCGGCAGATCGCGACGCTAAACCATCAATCCATCCTTCTTCTGTCTATCAACATACCTAAGCAGTGTCAGGCGCCAAATCGGTGGCGCTAAGCGATGTCAGCTGCCAAGGTCAAACGCCAAGCTGTCTGTCAGTTTTTGACAGATCATCAATCTTCTTGCTAAGCGCTGTTGTCAGTGACTGATGCCATCTGTCAGTTGTCATTCCTGCTGCCATCGGCGCTATCATTGATCGGATCTGCTTCTTGCCGTGTCCGGCCATTGGGAATGGCTTAAAATAGGTAGAATGTGTGCGCCAAGTTCGGAACAAGTGCGGCAAGGTTTCCGGAGCCGGTGCCGAGCCTGCCGTTGATGCGCCTAACCTGTATAGGGTCCTATCACCGGACAAGAAGTCCTTCCAGGAGCGAATTGATGAATGGCACAGGCGCAACCCAGGCCAAATTGTTACCGGCACGCTTTCTGGCAACGCCAACCCCGACCCTGAACAGGCGACCCAACAGCAAATGATCCACGAGGTCTTACACTTCAACAGCGTTGGCGACCGCCCTACTTTCTCACGGGAAGAGTGTATCACCAAGCTACAACAGGAGCTGGATTCGCTTAAGAATCAGGTTTTTGATGGTGTTGAAGTTAAGCAGCCTAAGCAGCCTCTTAAAGGATATAAGCCCATGCCTCCCGCTCCTGCCGCCCTGCCAGCTACCACTCAAGAACCATCGTCGTCCGCTGCCGTTCCTGAGGTGCCTTTGCCGCCTCTCCATCCCTACTCAGGGATTCCCAACCGTTATCACGCCCCCGCACAACAAAATTTTGCCGCTTCCAAGAAGCATGCTGAAGGCGGCTATCGACCTACCGCACCAATTTTCGACATAGAGAAATCCAACCATGTCTTCAGCCACATAATAAAAACTGCCGTCACCTTGTCAGTAGAAGAACTTTGCAGTATAGCTCCCGACGTTCGCAACCAAGTCAAGACAGCAGTCACGCTTCGACATCCCTTGGCGACAACTGTTGCCAAGGTCAAGGACCTCGACGATGCGCTACCCGGGTTTTCTGTTACCGTCGACTCGCTGGATACTGAAGACTCTCCTGCCGACACCATCGCTAACGCCACCTCTGTGGACCCTGTCGAGACCTATCTTAGGTCAGTCGACCATGGAAAAGACCCAGCAATCCTTACCGTCGCTCAAGAATCACACGCTATCCGCTCAGTAGCGCTAACTGTCGACAACAAGCACAAGGTAGAGGCTATTGTGGATAGCGGGTCTCAAATTATCTCTATGGCAGCCGACGTCGCTAACAATCTAGGCCTTATTTACGACCCTACAGTTATACTAAACATGCAGAGCGCTAACGGTACGGTGGACAGATCCCTTGGCCTCGCCAAGAATGTGCCTTGCACCCTTGGCGACATCACCTTTTATTTGCAGATACATATTTTATGCTCCCCGGCATACGATTTACTTCTCGGCAGACCCTTCGATGTCTTGGCACAATCAGTCGTCAAGACAGTTACCGACGACGAGACGACTTTGACGATTAGCGACCCTAATTCCGGAATCTGACGAACGGTGCTGACGTTCCCTAGGGAACAACAAAAAGGCGCCCGCGCTAAGCTGCCGGAATTTACCGACCAACACGCCAACGACCCTCCACACCGGTGTTTTCACAGACCATTGAGGAGGTGATTGGCGACAATCACGGAGATGTGGCGCCAACGCTGGAATATGACCATTCAACTGGTCTTGTAAATGTTATGTCAACTGCTTTTCTTGACGAAGATGTTTTAACTACTTTACCCACTACCGACGCAGAGCTTTCTCAGAAAAATCAAAACATTACCGATTCCTCTCTTGCCTACTTATACCTTACCGCTTCTGAGTCATTTCAAAATTTTGCATCTATCAATACTTATCTCACCACCCTTCCCGGAGCATCGTCTCCTGCCATTCTTGGACTTGCCGCTCCTCAGGCTACAGTTCCCCTTTCTACTTCTGTATATAACCAAGCTAATGCTCCCAAAAGGAAAGGGGTACAAGTCAAAAAGAAATATAAGCCAGTCGCGCTTAAAACAAAACCCATCGCTACGCACTCTCCTGAGGCGTTTAGGATCGAGCGCCAGATCGTTGGAGACCCTCTTGCCGATATGCCGACCTTATCACCAAATCCGCCACCCTTTCAGCCCACAGGACGTTTTACCACGGAACGCCAGCAACAATTCGCGAAGGAGCATGACACAGGATTTTTGACTAAAGATGAGTTGAATGTCCTTACCGATCTTGTCGCTAAGCAGGATAAAGCCTTCGCTTGGGAGGACTCGGAACGCGGCAGCCTACGCACAGATTTCTTCCCGCCTGTCATCATCCCGACCATTCCTCACGTACCGTGGACTGAGCACAACCGACCGTTACCGCCTGGGATCGAAGCCGAGGTCTGCCAGATTATTAGGACCAAGATTAAGGCTGGCATCTACGAGCCCTCAAACAGTTCTTACCGCTCCTGATGGTTTTGCGTCCTCAAAAAGAATGGCAACCTACGCATAGTCCACAGTCTCGAACCGCTAAATAGAGTTACCATTCGACACTCTGGCGTACCGCCTTTTCCTGATCACGTTGCCGAGTCCTTTGCCGGGCGTATTTGTGGCACCACCCTCGATCTCTATGTTGGCTACGATGAACGCTTGATACACCCTTCTTCCTGTGACCTCACTACTTTCCAGACTCTGTTTGGCACGTTACGCCTAGTTACCTTGCCAATGGGCTGGACAAACTCAGTCCCTATATTCCATGACAACATCACCTTCATCCTCCAACCCGAGATACCGCATAACATCCTTAGCTTCATTGATGACGTTGGCGTTAAAGGCCCCTGAGACTGGCGACTCGTCAACGGCTTACTGGCGACTCATCCCGACAACTCCAACGTTTGCTTAGCGCTATGGGAGTTTTTCCAGTTGCTCAACCGAGTTCTCCAACGTATGAAGTATAGCGGTGGAACCTTTAGCGGCCACAAGCTCCTCCTTTGTGTGCCAAGGTTCAAAATACTTGGTCACATCTGCACTCCCGACGGACGGGTTCCCGACGAATCTCGCTTAGCACTTTTGGAGCACTGGGGTCCTTGCCGCGACTTATCAGAAGTTCGCGCATTTCTTGGTACCGTTGGCATTCTCAGGATATTCGTCAAGAACTTTGCCCATCGCGCACATGCCCTTAACCAACTCACCTGCGCCAACGAGCCCTTCGAATTTGGGCCAGACCAGGTCACTGCACAGCGAGACTTAGTAAAAGCCCTACAAGACGCCAAGCCCCTAGTCCCCATCAATTATACCTCTGCCGACCCAGTTATCTTGGCGGTGGATACCTCGTACATTGCCGTTGGCTACTTCTTGTGCTAGTTCCTTAGCGACAATCGGAAACAGCGACACTACAACCGCTTTGGGTCTATCACGCTAAATGACAGAGAGTCTCGCTACAGTCAGCCTAAGCTAGAGCTCTATGGACTCTTCAAAGCTTTCCGAGCGCTACAGATGTATTTGATTGGCGTCCGGAACCTTATTGTTGAAGTCGACGCTAGGTACATCAAAGGCATGCTGCAGAATCCCAACATCCAGCCATCCGCTAGTATGAACCAGTGGGTAGTCACCATCCTCATGTTTCACTTTGAATTGGTACACGTCAAGAGCTCTTTCCACGGCCCAGATGGACTTTCTAGGCGACCACGGCAGCCTGGCGACCCGGCAGTGGATCCGCAGGCAGATAGCGATTTCGAGGACTGGATTGACCGCTTACACGGATTTGTGCACCTCATACAACAGCCAATACCCCTCCTATGACGGCAACAGCCTACTAGTATTCTTCTACATCCCATTGTCCCTTACCGCCCCGAGACCTTTAGCGCACCCCTCACATTCTACGCGGCAAGCATTTTCAGTCAGAACTCGCCTCCAGTCAAAATCGTACAAGAGCCCCATCCGCTAAGAGAAGACAGCAGAAACCTGACCTACGATGCTGTTCCCCGATCCGCCAAGGCAAAGGCAGAAGACAGTCGTCTGTTAATAGTTGAACAATGGATACAAGACCTCAAGCAACCAGCAGGCCTTACCAACGAACAATTCGCGACTTTTATCAGATACGCTACCCAGTTCTTCTTTACTGACAACCGACTTTGGCGACGAAATTGAGATGGCGCTCACAAGCTGATCATCAAGGCAGAAAGTTGCTTACGAGTCCTGCGCACCATGCATGACGAATTAGGACATAGAGGTCTGTACGCTACCCGAGCTTCTCTGCTGGAACGATTCTGGTGGCCCCACGCTAGTGCCGACATCGCCTGGTACATCAGGACTTGCCACCTCTGCCAAATTCAACAAACACGCCAAGTGCTCATCCCGCCAACCGTTGCAACGCCAGCTCCTCTTTTTAGCAAAATTTACGTCGACACCATGCATATGCCTAAATCTGGTCGCTACAAGTACATTATTCAAGGTCGTTGCTCGCTAATCCACTGGCCTGAATTTCGAATGCTTCAAAGAGAAAATACCGAGGCGGTCGCCAAGTGGCTATTTGAGGACGTCATCTGCCGTTGGGGAGCACTAAGAGAAATTGTCATGGATAACGGTGCGCCAATTATCAAAGCGCTAACCTATCTCGCCAAGAAGTACAATATCCATCACATCCGCATATCTGGCTAAAACAAGCACGCCAATGGCCTGGTAGAGAGACCACACTTTGACATTTGGCAAGCACTCTTCAAGGCAGTCGATGGCAACGAGTCGTGTTGGAGTGAGGCGACATATTCAGTATTCTGGTCGGAAAGAGTTACCATTCGTAAGCGCATGGGTTGTTCTCCTTATTACGCGGCTACTGGCACCCATCCTTTACTCCCTGCCGACATTATAGAAGCAACCTACCTTCAGCCCGCACCCAACAGCATCTTAGCAACTACCGACCTGATCGCCAGGCGAGCAATTGATCTCCAATAACGGAAAGAAGATTTGGAGCGACTTCACGAGGCAGTCTTTAGCACCTGTCGCCAAGCCGCCCTGCGATTCGAAACCGAGCATGGCGCTACTATCAAGGATTACAACTTCCCGAGAGGAGCGCTAGTGCTTATGCGCAACTCCAAAATTGAAACCTCGTACAACAAGAAAATGCGCCCTCACTATCTAGGACCTTTGGTAGTTATCTCTCGTAACCATGGAGGCGCTTACGTGCTCTGTGAATTAGATGGTTCAGTACTACATCGACCTGTTGCCGCCTTTCGCCTATTGCCATATCTCGCCAGAGAACACATTGACTTGCCGCTTGAAGCGCTAGATATTGACACCGCCAAGTTAAGAGAACTTGAAGAAACAGAATTATTGGACGATGATGACTTGCCGACTCTAGTTGAAGAAGAAGAAAATGATTAGAAAAGACTATAAATTGATAAGCTCTTTCTTTCTATTACTTACCTTACTTATCTTTCTTGCCGATACTTACTATACCATATCCAACAGACATTTTCTTACTTAGTCAAGTCGCAGTGCTAGCACGTCGCCAGCGCTTAGCGCATTGTGCAACTCTTGCCAAGGGTTTTTTCGCTATGATGACTTACTGAGCGTTTCCCTTTTCCTCAAAAATTTGTCCAAGTCCCTCTCATTTGATACATATTGCTAAAACCTCCTTTAGAATGCTTGCCGCTTAGCTTTACTTTCTTTGTTTTTCTTTTGGCTGCTTCGCTAACTCAGATTTCAGGATTCACCCTTACACTCGGCAAGGAAGCGGCAAAATATAATTATAAAAGAAACTGGCGGCGTCAAAAAGCTATACAGTAAATGACCTATCTACACTAAGGTTTGTTTAATCACTGTCATCGTCCATGGGCAGAGAATTGTCAGAAATTGGCAACAACAAGTCGCGAAGAGGAAGCAGGTCGCCCAGCAAGATATTGTTGGCGGTCTGCCAATCCATAGCAGCTTGGCAATCCGCTTGGTAGTCGCGCAGGACGTGAAGACTACGGCCCAGGTTGGAGTAGCACAAGTGCAGCGCCATCAGTTGACCCCGGACTCGTTCCCACTCCCGCTCCATGGACGACTCCATCGTTGCCGCCCTCCTCAAAAACCTCTCCAGCATCTCCCGTGGGTTAAGCGCCACCACCAGGTACACAAGGTCTTGTCCCAGCCAGTTGAAAGCGTCGCCTGTGACCATTGGCTGCGGCTGGGGGGTCCACGCGGGATTGACCCTGGCAACCACGGGGCGTCTAGGCTCCAGTCCGGCAATGTCCTTGGGGTCTGAAACCTCCCAAGGGGCAACGCTACTGTAGGGAGGCAGCCAGCGCCACTCAGGCTCCTCCCTGGCCACTCCTGCAGCTACCGCCCCCTCGCCCTCTACCACCTCTTCTGCCGCTCCCTGCCCTTTGCCTGCCACCACCTTGTCGCCTTCCTGTTGCATCGCCAGGGTCTCTTCTTCACCCTCGGCGTCTTCATCCCCTCCTGTTGCCGCCCCCTCTGCCTTCTCCTCCACCTCCATCTTGACATCTGCGGGAGCGTCTTCCCGCTCCTCTTGAGGCGCCTCCCGCTCTCCCTCCTCCTGCTCCCTGCCAAGAGACCTTGCCGCCAAGTGAATGGGCGACAAAAGACTGCTGGGGCCAGCCTCTGTGTCACGAGGCGGGAGGCGACTAGCCGCCAACGCCTTCTCCAGGTCCTCCATTTCGGTGTCCTTTGGCACTGGCGAGGGGGAAGGCGACGACGAAACCACATGAGGGCGCTTTGCTTTGCCCTTCCCCTTGCTTGGGGAAGGGGCTGGTCGTTTTTCTGGGACCGAAGTCCCTTGGCGCTCTCCAGCGCCTCGATTGCCGACTGTTTCTGACCCATCTCCTTGGCGCGTCGGCAACGCTAAGGAGGTATGTCCAATGGCTGCCATTTCTCCGGCGGCAACCTTCCTCTTTTGGCCCTCCACAAACTCCCTGGCCCTTCTCACCAAAACAGCGCCCGAAAATGTCTTCTCAACAAGTGCGTCTGGCGCGCCGCCACGCTCGCGACTTTTGGCCCCGTCGATGGTGCAAGCGCACTTGAGGGCACCACAGCGATAGCAAGGCTGGGCCCCAGTCGGGAACCAGCAGCCTTCTGGGTCGTTATCCGCCCAGCACTTGTCACACTAGTGCTACAAGTCAGCGAGAGCTTAAAAGATGGAAAAGTCACTTACCGCTCCTCGCGCCTCCTTAAAGGCCTGCCAGGTCGCCAGGGAAACAGTCTTCTTCCCCTTCATCTCCTCCATTACAACCCCGGCCTCCTGCCCCTTGTCAAGGACGGCCTCCTCCCGACGTGGCAAAAGCAAGCCTTTCAGCTCCTTGTCGTCGAAGAAACTTTGCGTTGGCGCCTGCAGGCATAGGTTGGTAAACACCACCTAGGTCCAAAAAGAATACTTACCGCATACTGGGGAGCCTTTCCCTTGCAAGACTTGGAAACAGTGGTTAGCGTGGCACGGCAGCGGCAAGAATAGGCCAAAACTCACTTTTTTCAAAGCCTTACCCGGCTTTACTGGGGAGCCCTTCCTGCTAGCCGGCAGTGCTGGGCTCTGTGCACTGCCGGCGTGCGAAACCTTGCTCTGTTCTTTGGCAACTGGCGCCCTCCCACGGTCAATCTCCTCCATCTCCTCTGCCAATGCCTGCGCACGTGCCCACTCTTCTAGCGCCCTTGTAATCTCCTTGGCGTCACGAGAGGCGGCGGTAGCGAGTTCCTCCTCCACCTGCATCCGTGCCAAGGGCGCAAGCACCTCCTGTTTACTACGAGGCGACAAGTCAGACCAAAGCTAAGGTCAAAGGAATGGGTTAGGAATACTCACTCTGCCGCAGGTGCGCTTACCGTCATCGGCAAGGCACCTGACAAGATATCCTCCAACTTGTCCTTGATCGTAGGGACGGGAGGAGGCACCTAGAGAGCAATCAGCTAAGCGACATGGCAGGCAACAAAAGCAACTTATGAAACGGGAGAAGGGCGCTAACCACTCCGCGCCACGATTGTCGACGTACCGTGCCCGGCACCACTCCTGCACTTCAATCTCCCGATCCCACCCAACGCCAAGGACTCGCATCTCATACCACCGCTCCAACAATTTCATCACGCCAACTACCAAATTTGCAGGCGCCTCCATGCCAACACCCTCGATGCGCCTGATAAAGTGATTCGCCTTTTCAATATAAGCAGAGGCGGCGTCTTGAGCCTCACGGGAGGGAACAGGGGGCGGAGTTGGAATGCGGAAAGACATTTATTTTAATAGAGCGCCAGATAAAAGATGGGAGAAGAAACGAAGTCCACACTCATGCGCCAGGACTATAAACCAAATCTCAAGAACGCACGGGCCACATGTCACAAAAACGGTAACGGTAGCCTTATTTGGTGACTGAGGACAGTCAATTTTTCAGTTGGGGGGAGATGATAGGACCCTATACAGGTTAGGCGCATCAACAGCAGGCTCGGCACCGGCTCCGGAAACCTTGCCACACTCATCCCAAACTTAGCGCACGCGTTCTACCTATTTTAAGCAATTCCCAACAGCTGGACACGGCAAGAAGCAGATCCGATCAATGATAGCGCCAACGGCAGCAGGAATGACAACTGACAGATGGCATCAGTCACTGACGACAGCACTTAGCGAGAAGATTGATGATCTGTCAAAAACCGACAGACAGCTTGGCGTTTGACCTTGGCGGCTGACATCGCTTAGCACTACCAATTTGGCGCCTGACACCGTTTAGATATGTTGATAGACAGAAGAAGGATGGATTGATGGTTTAGCATCGCGATTTGCCGCCTGACGCCGCTAAGGGTCTTGAATGGACGGCAGGGATCTGAAACAGTTGGAGCTACCCCTCATAAAATTTTCTAGTTTACCGCTCTTTGGCCACTGGCGACGGCGAACTCTTTGTAGTATAAAAGTACTTACCGACTTGTACAATCATCAGCAGAATAGACCAGAGTTTCCTGCTCCCACTTCTTCAGTCTCCCTTACGCTCAAGATTTCGTTTATGGTCGGCAACATCGAACCTATTGGCAGTTGCAGACTATCGCCAACCTTCGACTTATTCGCGCCTTGCAGCTACGGCAGGCACTATCGACGCTTAGACCTCGCTAAGCTTACCGCGTTCTTGCCACTCATCTTGCCGTGCTCACTTACCGCTTCTTCATAGGCGCTGTACCTTAGCGCTTTACACTTGCCGACACCCGTTACCGACTTTTCATCTTTTTCACAGGCGCGTTCTCTGGAACCTGCCCAGGACTCCCTCATTACTTTAGCGCACCCAACGCAAGCAATTGGTACGGTAACACTATACCTACATTTGTTACTGACCAAACTTTGGGCGTCATCACCGGATCATGCCCGACTTTGCTACAACGTCCTCCGTCAACACCACGACCACAAGCTCTGGGGACATCCTGGAATATGTAAGACCCTCTAGCTTATCTCCCGGACTTACTTTTGGCCAGGGTTGAAGAAGGACGTGACCCGTTACATTCGATCATGCGAGCCCTGCCTCCGGGCCAAGGTCCCCCAACACCAACCATACGGACTCCTGAAACCCCTGCTGGTCGGACAACGCCCCTGGTCCTCCATATCTCTGGACCACATCATCGAGCTCCCAGAATCTGAAGGGTTCAATGCCATTCTCATCGTTGTGTGCAAGCTAACCAAACAGGGCATCTTCCTACCCTGCCACACTACGGATACCACCCCAGACTTCACCCGGCTGTTCCTCGAGCACGTCTTTGCCAAACACAGTCTCCCGGACGATATCGTTTCCAACCGTGGCCCCCTCTTCGTATCCAAGTTTTGGACTTCCCTGTGTAAGGCACTTGAAGTAAAGACTAACCTCTCTACCGCCTACCACCCCAAAACCGACGGCCAAACCGAAAGGGTCAACCAGTCCCTCGAGCAGTACCTCCGGCTGTACGTCAACTACTTGCAGGACGACTGGCACGCCGAGCTCCCCCTGGCCGAGTTCACCTACAACAACACGCCGCACTCTGCCACTGGGGTATCGCCTTTCTTTGCCAACAAAGGATACCACCCTTGACTGACGCTCTCACTCCGGGACATCCCGTCGCATGCCGCCCATGAGGTCGCCCGGGACCTCCAGTCCCTCCACGAGTTCCTCCGGGAAGAGATTGACACTGCAAACCGGGCCTATGCGAAACATGCCGACCGAAAATGGGAAGACACCCCTGACTAGACCCCTGGGACAAAGGTATGGTTAGATCGATGCCACCTCCACACCTGCTGGCCCTTCCCAAAACTCGATCACAAGCACCTCAGCCTGTTCAAAATTTTGAAGAAGGTCTCATCCCACGCCTACAAGATCGAACTCCCCCCAGGACTTAAAGGCCTACACTCGGTATTCCACGTCCGCCTCCTGGAACGACACCCCCCGGATCCCTTCTCCGAACGACGGCCCGAACCCCCTCCCCCGGTCGAGGTTGAGGATGAGTACCACTACGAGGTCGAAGACATCCTTGACTCCTGAAACATTCGTGGACGACCCTACTTCCTCGTACGATGGAAGGGATACGGCCCGGAGGACGACACTTGGGAACCGCGATGAAACCTTGAAGGCGCCCTTGACAAACTCTGGGACTTCCAGCAACAGCACCCGGGAGGCGACTCCCCTGGGCGCAGGACTCACAGACGGCAGTAGTGGGTGTAACCCCCGCCTCTGGACTCAGCAGAGATTCAACTCCCGCGTATACTTTTTGTTTTTCCTTTCTAGATCTTACTCCCTTGTAGTACCTTTTTCACAGTAGCGCCCCGGATTCTGGGCAAGATACTCTTTCTTGTTTTCCCACCACGTTACTTACATCATTTGAATACAACGCCCAAGTATATACATTTTTCTAGAGATTACACTATACTACAACTACGGAGCTACGAACCACGAGACAAGCAACCTGCAAGAAAATGGGGGCCCCGAGCTACCCTCACCCTCCCCTCCCCTCGGCCAACCCCGGAACTCCTCCCCCACCCCCTCCGGACCATGTTCCCGCCAGACCTCCTCGGCCAGCTGGTCCCAAGACGGGAGCTGCTCGCCCTCATCCAGGACCCGCTCGAACCACGAACCCAGGGCCGGGACGTTTCTTTGGCGATGCGCCACCACCAGCCTCCCCAACAAGTCCAGACCCCGCTCCACCCTGGAGTTCCCTACCTCCAACCATAGCCCCTCTTGCAGGGACGCAAACGCCGCGGCAGCCTCGTCTAGGAGCAGGCAATGCTCCCGAGCCCAGCCTGGAAATATCAGTATCGACCCAACCACGAGAAAAGAAGGACACTCACTCAGGGAGGCCATACACCCGATGACCATGTCCTGGCGCAAGGCACCCTGCCCCGGGAGCCCCACCCCCTGCTCGAGCCTGGCCCTCATCGCGTCCAGCTGAGCCTTGGCTCCTCCAGCTCCCAGAGGGCAGTCTCACGGCCCTCCTCCAGCCCCCTCCAGATCGCCGCATCCTCCCTTGCCCCCTCCTCTCGCTCCTCCCGCTCCCAGTCGGCCTGCTCGAGGCGCTCCTGCAGGATCCTCACCTCGACGTCCAGCGGTCGTCCCGACAGTGGAGAAAATGTCACTGGGGAGAGACGCACTGGGGAAGCTGGGGACGGGGTCTCCGTGGGCAGACGCGCCCTCTTGGAGGGCCCCGGGGAGGGACTGGGCGATGCCTGCCTCTTCCCTTTGTCCAGGCGCCCCCCTCGACCCTCGTGACTCCCAGTCCCGGCCCGGGTCACCCGACGAGTAATGAGGACCACGGGCCGGCCCCAGCCCCCCACCCGGACGACTCTCCACTGGACGTCCCCGCGGACGTCGCGGGCGTTTCCCCCACCGGACCTGCCCCCTCCCCCACCGGCCCCACCCCCTCCCCCACCGGCTCCACCACCCAGTCCTGCTCCTTGACTCCCATCCTCTGGGTGATTCCCCCCAGCGGCCACCCCTGCTCCCAGGAGACGCAACGTGCCCTCCACGGCGCTGACACGGAACACCGCTCATGGTTGAGGCGGCAGGCCTCGCACACAGACGTGTCCCAGCAGGACGAGGGGCTCGGGGCCTCAAATAAACAAGGGACCATCTGTCAGGCGCAGTGCTTGCACTGCGCCAAAGTCAGCAAGGAAGACCAGGGCTAGAGGGCCACTTACCGGTCCGTTACTCACACACCAGGCATGGGCGGGTAGACCCTGGCGCCTCTCCAGAGCCTCCCCAAACAACTCCTGCATCACGGCTGCCCACACAACGCGCTGATCCTCTGGGACCTCTGACACGGCCCCTATCACCATCCCGAAGCGATGGAAACAGGGGGCTGTGGACGGGGGTGGCGGACCATCATCCGCGCAAAGGTGGGCGTGGGACGACTAGGGTGGGACCCTGGAGAGGCACTGGGGCCTGCATCGGGAGCAGGCTCCAGGATCCGGCTGGGGCCCGCCTCCAGGGCAGAGTGTTGCGTTGTTCTAAAAAAGGAAGGTTAGTGGGGTGAGCGGACAATGCGGGAACACTGACGTTGTTGGGCGAGCGCCGCCACGCGCTCCCAGTCATGACAAGCTCAATAGCGCGCGTCCCGGTCTCCCCACGCCATAAGGGGCGTGACCTCGTTAGTCTGCGGGGGCGTCGGGGAATGCGTCGGTGTACGCGACATAGTTAAAGTTGATGGTAAAATTTTTTTCGTTACATGGTACAACAGGCGCCGGATCCCATGCTCCCCGGTCCGAACCCCTGACTACACGTGCCTCGGAGGGTCTCGGCGCTGAGAGGGGGGTGATGTCACGACCCCTCCCCTCCGGAACCTGCCCGGGACATCCCCGGAGCCCCATCCGGAAACCTCTTTCACCGACCCCACAGCACGCCCCGCTCCCACAGCCACCGACGCCGCCATCACGCGCATCAGGGACCGCCATCAGCCAAC
The DNA here is from genome assembly GCA_027475525.1 of Macrolepiota albuminosa. NCBI lineage: Eukaryota > Fungi > Basidiomycota > Agaricomycetes > Agaricales > Agaricaceae > Macrolepiota > Macrolepiota albuminosa. The sequence continues at coordinate 6,035,986 of JAMWFC010000049.1, read as the reverse complement.
CCCCCCCGGAACCCCGCCTCACGGACCCCGGGACCCCCTGCCATCAGCGATCGGATCATGCGACTCACCCCCAGCCATCACGCATTACGCATCACTGCTCCCTCTGCGCCAATTGATCGCACATCCCCACTCCTGCGATCCAGGTATACAGTCCCTGCCCGCTACTCAATGACCCCCGGAGCTCATCCCAGACACCCCGGAATCCCAAGACACAGTCCCGTAGTACTTATAGCATAGTTCTCCGTTGTATTCGCTAGTCTTGATATTACTTTGGTTATTGTGTGCCCTCTTGCTTGACTGGTACGCCTTGATTGGTACGCTTCGACTGGCACGCCTGAGTATTTGTGTGCTCTAAGTTTGGTACGCACTTCGCAATTCTTAAGTTACTAACTTGGTCTCATCTTAGAACCTCCGGTTCACGACTCGACCCCCTTCCAACCCTCAGCTTCTCTCAACCCAAAACCCCCGGACTTAGTCCCCTCTCCTGGGATTGCCCCTGTCCCCGTCTTGAACCCCAGAGCCCTAGCCCCGGAGTTCCAGACACCCGAGTATTCGTAGGTCAAGTCCGCATTGTAAGGGCGTTGCTTTCCTGGAAAGCCCCTGACTCAGCGGAACCTGACAAGGCCAACTTTGGGATAATATTCAAGTCCATTACTTGGTCCAAAATATGTGGTTGGAGCAGACTGTAGACAATATTGCTTATGCAGCTTGGTTGTTGGATGTTGGTGCAGGAAAAAATCTAGGACCTGGAGAAACAGTCAAACTGCCTGAAAGGATGATCTGTGATGACAATTCTATCACTGGATTGATTTCTTCCACATATCCTGATATTGGTCATCCTCAAAATGATCAGTATTACCTGGACCAGACTATTCTCTCTGGCAAGAACTCTGATATAGAGGAGATCAATGCAGAAGTTCTAGAGAGGTATCCAGGGGAAGAAAGGATCTTACAGAGTGCAGATTCTGTTCTCTCTGATAACAGGAATCCTGATGGCCTTGCATTATATCCTGTGGAATATCTCAACTCTTTGAAAGCCAGTAGTTTGCCTTTGGCTAAACTGGCTTTGAAGATTGGAGTTCCTGTCATGCTTCTCAGGAATCTGGACACAACCAAAGGACTTTGCAATGGAACAAGAATGATTATCACTCACATCAGCACTAGAGTTCTCAGATGTCGTATTATCAGTGGAGATGCCAAGTTTGCAGGTTCAACTGTTTTGATTCCAAGGATCAATCTAGATGCCTCTGAAGAGGATTTGCCCATACCATTATGCAGGAGACAGTTTCCAATTTGATTGGCCTTTGCTATGACTATCAACAAGTCTCAAGGGCAATCAGTCAAGCATGTTGGATTGGACCTTCGATCACCGGTTTTTACACATGGCCAACTCTATGTTGCACTTTCTCGATGCACATCAGGAGATCGTATCAAGGTGATTTTGTCAGAAGAAAATACATCAAGAGCGACTGCAAATATTGTGTATCAAGAAGTTCTTAATGGTTTACAAATGTAAGTGTGATTGTTAATTATATACTTATTACTAACTTTATATTTTAGCATCTAACTTGATACTGTACATATAACTTGGAATTGTAGCATTATTTTTTGGGTTTACAAATGTGAGTATGATTGTTAATTACCTACTTATTACTAACTTTTATATTTTAGCATCTAACTTGATATTTGTTGATACTGTACTAATAGAATATATATAACTTGGAATTGTAACATCATTTCTTGATAAATGTGAACTTTCTATTCTTTAACAACATATGCTTGAACCAGTAAGACATAATGAAAGTAAGTCATGATAGAAGTTGAGTTATGAATATACATATTTGGAACCCCTAACCGAACGAAGTGAGGTTGGGGTGAAGGCTGAGTTACTTATATACATACTTGGAGCCCTAACTGAATGAAGTGTGGAGGCTAAGTTACTTATACATACTTGGAGCCCTAACCGAATGAAGTGAGGTTAGGGTGGAGGCTTAGTTGGGGGGGGTTTGGGGGCGAAGCCCCCAACGAGTTATGAAATTCGTGCCAAAGGCACGAATCGTAGCTTGTCTATATAATATGGGACAACCGTTTTGTGGAAATGATGTGCTTAGTCAGTTTTGACAGTTTCTGACTAAGGCTGACAAATTCTTGCCTTTTTTGTTTGTTTTTTAGTAGATGTTGTCACGTTCCGCTGACGACAGGGGCCTCCGGGGGCAAGCGGGTCCTTACTAGGCGGACTCGAAGTCTACGGAGAGTCTCCGAGTAACGGAGGATGAGTTCCAGGGCTTTGGGTGGGGCGTGGGGTGGCTACAGAGCGCCGGAATTCATAGGGAGAGGTGGAGCAGGATCCTGGGCTAAGTCCAGAATACGGGGCAGGAGTAGGCAGAGCCTTGCTAGGGTGGAGGAGAGGAGGGGTGATCAGAGAAAGAGACTAAGACTGGGAGACTGAGTTAGAATTGAAGTGAGACTTTTAGAGGGCTGAGAGACTTGAGAGGATAAGACAGATAGATTGAGATAAGTACAAAGTAGACAAGAGAGTATAGAGACAAGTTTATGGCAATATCAAGACTACCGTTGATAGGACCCTATACAGGTTAGGCGCATCAACGGCAGGCTCGGCACTGGCTCCGGAAACCTTGCCGCACTTGTTCCGAACTTGGCGAACACGTTCTACCTATTTTAAGCCATTTCCGACGGCCGGACACGGCAAGAAGCAGATCCGATCAATGATAGCGCCGACGGCAGCAGGAATGACAACTGACAGATGGCATCAGTCACTGACGACAGCGCTTAGCGAGAAGATTGATGATCTGTCAAAAACCAACAGACAGCTTGGCGTTTGACCTTGGCGGCTGACATTGCTTAGCGCCACCGATTCGGCGCCTGACACTGCTTAGGTATGTTGATAGACAGAAGAAGGATGGATTGATGGTTTAGCGTCGCGATCTGCCGCCTGACGCCGCTAAGGGTCTTGAATGGACAGCAGGGATCTGAAACCGTTGGAGCTACCCCTTGTAAAATTTTCTAGTTTACAGCTCTTTGGCCACTGGCGACTGCAAACTCTTTGTAGTATAAAAGTACTTACCAACTTGTACAATATCATCAGAATAGACGAGAGTTTTCTGCTTCCACTTCTTCACTCTCCCTTACGCTCAAGATTTCGTTTACGGTCAGCAACGTCGAACTTATCGGCAGTTGCAGACTATCGCCAACCTTTGACTTATTTGCGCCTTGCAGCTACGGCAGGCACTATCAACGCTTAGACCTTGCTAAGCTTACCGCGTTCTTGCCACTCATCTTGCCATGCTCACTTACCGCTTCTTCATAGGCGCTGTACCTTAGCGCTTTACACTTGCCGACACCCATTACCGACTTTTCATCTTTTTCACAGGCGCGTTCTCTGGGACCTGCCCGGAACTCCCTCATTACTTTAGCGTGCCCAACGCAAGCAATTGGTACGGTAACACTATAGTTATATTTGTTACTGATCAAACTTTGGGCGTCATCAAATTGGAGCCCACCGCGAGGGAACTTTAGGGCAGAATTCCACCAGAAACCCGTCTCCAGCGTAGGCGCTGCCTGCTAGAGCAGTCGGCAGAAGGCATAGCTCCTTCCCATCCATCCACTCCACAACCACCTGGTGCCTTACCGGGTCTTTCGCTAGCCCAGGAACTACAGAACGCCACTGTAGGCGAATTTCCTGATCTCTACCCGCACTCGTTGGATTTTAGCGTGGACGACCTCTTAGCGTCACTGCTTGCCGTACCACAGCCAGTTACTCCCACTACTCCCTTAACGCCACTATCTCAACTTGTCATTTCGCTTACCCCATCGCCAGTCTCTAGAACCCCTTCCCCACAACCGCTAACCAAACTCGCCAACACAGTCACTATGGAACAACAAGTTCAGCGCATGCCTCCCTGTAACCACTTCTCAGCACCGAAATGGGACGAGTCCAAGCCACGGGAGCTCTCCCAGTATTTCAAGGAATTAGAGTATTTATTCAGGGATTGTAACATTACCGACCACACGCAGATGAAGGAGTATGGGGCAAGATACGTATCATATGACACGGCAGAAACTTGGACAGGTCTTACCGAGTTTGCAGCATTTGTTCCCGCCACACCGACAGCTCCCGCCCAAGGCGCTTCCTACAAGGATTGGAAAACGGCAGTGATTCAGTTGTACCCTGGCGCTGAGGAAGCTACCCGCTACTCGGTAAACGAGCTGCAGAAACTAGTTCATGAATCCTTTGATAACGACACATCGTCTCTTGGTGCGTTCTCCACGTATTACCGCAAATTCCAAAAGATTGCTAAGTGGTTGGTGCAAAACGGCAAGCTCTATATCAACGAGGAACGTCGCCTATTCCAACAAGGCATCCCGACTTCACTTTGGACTCGCATTGCGTGTCGCCTAGAAATTGTTCATCAGGAACACCACCCAGACGAGCCATATAACGTTGCCGACGTCTTTGAAGCCGGTAAGTGGGTTCTCAAGGGAACAGACACTGGTGTTGGGTTGCAACGTGCTAGGACGAGCCCACCCCCTGAGCGAACTAACGGAATTATCCCCATCCCACCTCCCATTGCCAACTTCGTTAAGAAGGAGGACCTCAACGCTGCCGTTACCGCTGCTGTCGCATCCGCCATGACTCGCATCGAAACTATGATTACCACCAACCTCGCTGCTAACCGACCCGCCAACGTACCCGCGTCAGGCCCTTGCCACTTTTGTGGGGAAATTGGCCACACCATGACTAGAGGACGATGCACTACCCTTGAAAACTATATTCGGCAAGGAAGAATTCGAAGGGCTATCGATGGCAAGATAGTTCTTACTACTGGTGCCACCATTCCCAACTACCCGGATAAGAAGTCTTTCCAGGAACGAGTTGATGAATGGCACAGGTGCAACCCAGGACAAATCGTTACCGGCACGCTATCTGGCAATGCCAACCCCGACCCAGAGCAGGCGACCCAACAGCAAATGATTCACGAGGTCTTACACTTTGACAGCGTTGGCGACCGCCCTACTTTCTCGCGGGAAGAGCGTATCGCCAAGCTACAACAGAAGCTAGATTCGCTGAAGAACCAGGTTTTTGATGGGGTTGAAGTTAAACAGCCCAAACAACCGCTTAAAGGATACAAGCCAATGTCTGCCACTAACAAGTTACTGACTTCTGCTCCTGTCGCCACGCCAGCTCCCCTCTTCAGCAAAATCTATGTCGATACCATGCATATGCCCAAGTCTGGTCGCTACAAGTACATCATTCAAGGTTGTTGCTCGCTAATCCATTGGCCTGAATTTCGAATGCTTCAAAGAGAAAATACCGAGGCGGTCGCCAAGTGGCTATTTGAGGACGTCATTTGCCGTTGGGGGCGCTAAGAGAAATTGTCATGGATAACGGTGCGCCAATTATCAAAGCGCTAACCTATCTTGCCAAGAAGTACAATATCTATCACATCCGCATATCGGGCTACAACAAATGTGCCAATGGCCTGGTAGAGAGGCCACACTTCAACGTACGGCAAGCGCTCTTCAAGGCAGTTGATGGCGACGAGTCGCGTTGGAGTGAGGCAACATATTCAGTATTTTGGTCGGAAAGAGTTACCATTCATAAGCGCATGGGTTGTTCTCCCTATTACGCAGCTACTGGCACCCATCCTTTACTCCCTGCCGACATTATAGAAGCGACCTACCTTCAGCCAGCCCCTAACAGTATCTTAGCGACTACCGACCTGATTGCCAGGCAGGCAATTGATCTCCAACGACGGAAAGAGGATTTGGAACGGCTTTATGAAGTAGTCTTTAGCGCCCGTCGCCAAGCAGCCCTACGATTCGAAACCGAGCATGGCGCCACTATCAAGGATTACAACTTCCCGAGAGGAGCGCTAGTGCTTATGCGCAACTCCAAAATTGAAACCTCGTACAACAAGAAAATGTGCCTGCGCTATTTAGGACCTTTGGTAGTTATCTCTCGTAACCGTGGAGGCACTTACGTGCTCTGTGAATTAGATGGTTCAGTACTACATCGACCTGTTGCCGCCTTTTGCCCATTGCCATATCTCGCCAGAGAACACATTGACTTGCCGCTGGAAGCGCTAGATATCAACACCGCCAAGTTAAGAGAACTTGAAGAAACAGAATTATTGGACGATGATGACTTGCCAACTCTAGTAGAAGAAGAAGAAAACGATTAGAAAAGACTATATTGATAAGCTCCCTTTTTCTATTACTTATCTTACTTATCTTTCTTGCCGACACTTACTGTACTATATTCCACAGACAATTCCTTACGTAGTCAAGTCGCAGCGCTAGCGTGTTGCCAATGCTTAGCGCTCTGCGCAACTCTCGCCAAGGGTTTTTCGCTATGATGACTTACTGAGCGTTTCCCTTTTCCTCAAAATTTGTCAAAGTCCCTCTCATTTGATACATATTGCTAAAGCCTCCTTTAGAATGCTTGCCGCTTAGCTTTACTTTCTTTGTTTTTCTTTTTGCTGCTTCGCTAACTCAGATTTCGGGATTTACCCTTATACTCGGCAAGGAGGCGGCAAGAAACATATATATATTGATACAAGCGGTAACAAAAAGCTATACATAAGCGGCCTATCTACGCTAAGGTCTGCTCAATCACTCTCATCGTCCATTGGCAAGGAGTTATCCGACACTGGCAAAGAGGAGTCACGCAAAGGAAGGAGGTCGCCCAGCAAGATGTTGTTGGCGGCTTGCCAGTCCAGAGCAGCTTGGCAATCCGCTTGATAGTCGCGCAGGACGTGAAGACTACGGCCCAGGTTGGAGTAGCGCAAGCGCAGTGCCATCAGTTGACCCCAGACTCGTTCCCGCTCCCGCTGTCAGGTTCCGCTGAATCGGGGGCTTTCTGGGAAAGCGACGCCCTTACGATGCGGACTTGATCTACGGATACTCGGGTGTCTGGAACTCCGGGGCTAGGACTCCGGGGTTCAAGACGAGGACAGGGGTAATCCCGGGATAGGGGACTAGGGTCCGGGGGTTTTGGGTCGGGGGTAGCTGGGGTTAGAGGGGGTCGAGTCGTGAACCGGAGGTTCTAAGACGAAACCAAGTTAGTAACTTAAGAGTCGCGAAGTGCGTACCAGAGCTTAGAGCACGCGAATACTAAGGCGTGCCAGTCGAAGCGTACCAATCAAGGCGTACCAGTCAAGCAGAGGGCACGCAATATCCAAAGTAACAGTTATGCAATATCAAGACTACCGAATACAACAGGGAGCTACACTATAAGTACTACGGGGCCGGGTCTCGGGGTTCCGGGATGTCTGGGATGGGTTCCGGGGTTTATTGAGTAGCGGCAGGGGCTGTATACCGGGATCGCGCGTGTGGGGCGCGCGATCAATTGGCGCGGATGGAGTCGTGATGCGTGATGCGTGATGGCCGGCATGAGTCGCGTGATCTGATCGTTGATCGGGGCTGGTGACGGCTGATGGCGGTCCTTGATGCGCGTGATGGTGGTGTCGGCGGTCGTGATGGCAGGGCGTGTCCTGTGGGGTCGGAGGGAGGGTCCCGGAGGGTGTTCCGGGGGTGTCCCAGGGTGGGCCCGGAGGGGAGGGGTCGTGACATCACCCCCCCCTCAGCGCCGAGACCCTCCGAGGCGCACGTAGCCGGTGGTTCGGACCGGGGGTCAACCATGGGATCCGGCACCTGACCTGCTACGTATCGAAAAAAATTTTATCGTCAAGTTCAACCATGTCGCGTACGCCAACGCATTCCCTGACGCCCCCGCAAACCAACGAGGTTGCGCCCCTGATGGCCTGGGAGGCCCGGGATGCGCGGTACCGGCGCCGCCTAGATCGGGAGCGCATAGCGGCGCTTACTCAACAGCGTAAGTGTCCCCGTGCCGGTCGCTTACCGCTACTGACCTTCCCCTTTCAGAACAACACAACGTCCCTGCCCCGGAGGCGGGTCCTAGTCGGCTCCTGGGGCGCCGTAGTGCCTGCACTGTGCCCGCCGGCTGGTGACGTGCACGTTTGAGGCCCCGACTCCTTCGTCCCGCCGGGACACATCTGTGTGCGAGGCGTGTCGCCTCAACCACAAACGATGTTCTGTGTCGGCGCTGTGGAGGGCGCGCTGCGTCGCGCGGGAGCAGGGGTGGCCACTGGGCGGGGTTACCCGGAGGATGGGGGTCGAGGAGCGGGACTGGGTAGTGGAGCCGGCGGTGGAGACGGCGGAGTCGGTGGGAGATGTGTCCGCGGCGCCCGCAGGGGCGGCCAGTGGGGGGTCGAGGGGCCAGGGGGTCGTTCGGGTGGGGGGCCGGGGCCGGCCCGTGGTCCTGATCACGCGTCGGGCGACCCGGGCCGGGACCGGGGGTCACGAGGGTCGTGGGAGGCGCCCCGACAAGGGGAAGAGGCGGGCGTCGCCTAGCCCCTCCCCGGGGCCCTCTAAGAGGGCGCGTTTGCCCTCTGGGACCCCGCCCCCGGCTTCCCCCCCGCGTCTCTCCCCGGCAGTGTTCTCGCCTCTGTTGGGGCGGCCCCTGGGGGCGGACGTGAGGGTCCTGCTGGAGCGCCCGGGGGAGTCCGAGGGGACCGACGTGCAGAGGGAGTTGGAGGCGGGCCGGGAGGCGCTTCGGCAGCTGGAGGAGGCCCGGGTTGCTCGGGAGGAGGCGGTGGCAGAGCTGGAGGCGTTGCGGGCGAGGTTGGGGCAGGGAGTGGGGATCCCGGAGAGGGCCCCCTCGGGGCAGGAGGTGATGGAGGGTTTGCGCCGCGATCTGGTGGTCGCGCGTATGGCGTCTCTAAGTGAGTCCTCTGTCGCCGGATCTCTCCTTCTGCTGACATCTTCAGGCTGGGCCCAGGAGCACCGTCTGCTCCTGGATGGGGCAGCCGCGGCGCTGGCCTCGCTACAGGAGGGGCAGCGTCCTGAGGTGACGACCCCCGGGGTGGAGCGTGGCCTCGATCTCCTGGGGCGGCTGGTGGCCGCGCATCGGCGGAGGAACGTGCCTGCTCCAGGATCCTGGTTCGAGCGGGTCCTGGACGAGGGCGAGCAGCTCCCGTCGTGGGACCAACTGGCCGAGGAGGTGTGGCGGGAACACGGTCCGGAGGGGGTGGGGGAAGAGTTCTGGGGCTGGCCGAGGGGAGGGGGCGGGGAAGGTGGGGAAGGCGGTTCAGGGCCCTCGCTCTAAGGGCCCCCTCGTATGTTTCTTGGTACTGTTGTTTTTTTTTTTTTTGAGGTCCCAAATCCTGTAGTATATGTAACAGTAGAAAAATGTATATACCTGACTGATCTCGTAGAGAATGGTGTAAGTAAAGTGGCGGGGAAACGGGAAAGGGTACCTTGCCCAGAGTCCGGGGCGCTACTGTAAAAGAAAGTACTAAAAGAGAGTAAGATCTAGAAAGGGAAAGCAGAAAATATACATGGGAGTTGAATCCCTACTGAGCCCAGAGGCGGGGGTTACGCCCACTACTGCCGTCTGTGAGTTCTGCGCCCGGAGAGGTCGTTTCCCGGGTGCCGTTGTTGAAAGTTCCGGAGTTTGTCGAGGGCGCCTTTGAGGTTTCGGCGCGGTTCCCAAGTGTCGTCTTCCGGGCCGTATCCCTTCCATCATACGAGGAAGTGGGGTCGTCCACGAATGTTCCGGGAGTCGAGGATGTCTTCAACCTCGTAGTGGTACTCGTCCTCGACCTCGACCGGGGGAGGGGGCTCGGGGCGTCGTTCAGGGAAGGGATCCGGGGGGTGTCGTTCCAGGAGGCGGACGTGGAATACCGGGTGCAGACCTTTTAGTCCCGGGGGGAGCTCAATCTTGTAGGCGTGGGATGAGACCTTCTTCAATATTTTGAACGGGCCGAGACGCTTGTGATCGAGTTTTGGGGAGGGCCGGCGGGTGCGGAGATGTCGCCGATCTAACCATACCTTTGTCCCGGGGGCCCAGTCGGGGGTGTCTTCCCGTTTCCGGTCGGCGTGTTTCACGTAGGCCCGGTTTGCGGTGTCGATCTCTTCCCGGAGGAACTCGTGAAGGGATTGGAGATCCCGGGCGACCTCGTGGGCGGCGTGCGATGGGATGTCCCGGAGCGAGAGCGTCAGTCGAGGGTGGTATCCCTTGTTGGCAAAGAAGGGTGATACCCCGGTGGCAGAGTGCGGCGTGTTGTTGTAGGTGAACTCGGCCAGGGGGAGCTCGGCGCGCCAGTCGTCCTGTAAGTAGTTGACGTACAGCCGGAGGTACTGCTCAAGGGACTGGTTGACCCTTTTGGTTTGGCCGTTGGTTTCGGGGTGGTAGGCGGTAGAGAGGTTAGTCTTTACTTCAAGTGCCTTACACAGGGAAGTCCAAAACTTGGACATGAAGAGAGGGCCACGGTCGGAGACGATGTTGTCCGGGAGTCCATGTTTGGCGAAGACGTGCTCGAGGAACAGCCGGGCGAAGTCCGGGGCGGTGTCCGTGGTGTGGCAGGGTAGGAAGATGCCCTGTTTGGTTAGCCTGCACACAACGACGAGAATGGCATCGAACCCTTCAGACTCCGGGAGTTTGACGATGTGGTCCAGGGATATGGAGGACCAGGGGCGTCGTCCGACTGGCAGGGGTTTCAGGAGTCCGTATGGTCGGTGTCGGGGGACCTTGGCCCGGAGGCAGGGTTCACATGATCGAATGTAGCGGGTCACGTCCTTCTTCAACCCTGGCCAAAAGTAAGTCTGGGAGATCAGCTGGAGAGTCTTACGTATCCCAGGATGCCCTCGGAGCTTATGATCATGGTGCTGACGGAGGACATTGTAGCGGAGTCGGGCGTGATCCGGGACATAGATGCGGCCGTCCCGGAGGAGGAGTTTTCCGTCGGGGGACAATGAGAAGGCGGGGTCCCGGTCGGTTTCGTCGGAAGAGTTTCGGGGGTCGTGATCAGTGAAAAACTTGTCTCGGGGAGCACGGCGGATCTGGTTCAGGGTTCCTTTGTCATTTAAGATCAGTACGGCATTCAGATGTTTGGGAGGGATCACCACGTGATGATTGAACGCATTGCGTTCCGCCTCGAATGACTTCTTGGGGTAGACGTCCGGTCGATGGGTGAGGGCATCAGGCTTGGCGCCAAGTCGTCCCGGGCGGTACTGAATCGTGAAGTCGTATTCTGAGAGGATCTCGGACCATCGGGCCTGCCGTCGACTCAGTTGCTTGGTAGTGGTGAAGTACTGCAGGTTGTTATGATCCGAGTAGACCTGAATCCGATGCCGGGCTCCCTCGAGGTAGGCTCGCCATTGTTTGAAGGCTTCGACGATGGCGAGGAGCTCCTTGTCGTAGATGTCGTAATTGAGCTCGGCGTCGATCATGGACCGGGTGTAGAAGGCGACTGGCCGGGGCTCCCCGCCGTCAGGTTCCATCTGCGAGAGAATCCCGGCGATGGCGTAGTCGGAGGCGTCGCATTCCAGGATAATCGGGAGGGCCGGGTCGTAGTGCCGGAGGACGGGGGCAGCTGTGAAAGCCTCCTTGAGCAGGTTAAAGACGCTCTGGCACTTACTGTCCCAGTTCCAGGCGACGTCCTTGCGCGTGAGCCGGTTGAGAGGTTTTGTGATACCGGAGTAGTTATCTATGAACCTCCGGTAGAAATTAGCGAAACCCAGGAAAGATTGTACTTCCTTGACGTTCCGGGGTTGCGGCCAGTTGACGATGGCCTCGACCTTGTGGGGATCCATGCGGACGCCATTCGGGGATACTATGACGCCAAGATACTCAACCTCTTCGGTATGGAATGAACACTTCTCGGGCTTGGCGTGGAGGTTGTGTTCCCGGAGGCGTTCGAGGACCTGCCGGACGTGCTTCTGGTGATCCTCCGGCGAGTCGGAGTAGATGAGTATGTCGTCCAGGTAGACTATCACGAAGACGTTGCTCATGTCGTGGAAGATGTCGTTCATGAAGTATTGGAACGTGGCGGGGGAGTTAGTTATTCCAAAAGGCATTACAAGGTACTCAAACAGACCATACCGCGTGCGGAACGCAGTTTTCCACTCATGTCCCGGGGCGATGCGGACGTTGTTGTAACCGGAGCGGAGGTCGATCTTTGTATAAACCTTGGCACTGCGGAGTTGATCGACCAGATCGCCAATGAGCGGGAGCGGGTAGCGGTTCTTCTTGGTGATCTTATTGAGTCCCCGGTAGTCGACACAGAGTCGGAGCAAGCCGTCCTTCTTCTTGGCGAATAGAACCGGGGCTCCGGCGGCGGAGGCGGAGGGTCGGATGAATCCCTTACCAAGCATTTCGTCGAGGTAGTCCTTGAGAGCCCGGAGTTCGACCTCTGACATGTTGTAGACCTTGCCGAAAGGGGGGGTGGCTCCTTCCTTGAGGTCGATGGTGTGATCATAGGGGCGGTGAGGGGGGATCTCCTTGGCGTCTCCTTCGGAGAATACGTCAGCGAACTCGTGATACTCCGGGGGAACTACTTCTCGGAGGATTTGCTCCTCGGTTTTCTGTTCCGGGGGAATAGTGTTCCCTCGTAGGTGTTCTTCCGGGAGAGAAGGCGAGGTGTGCAGCTGAAACGTGGGAGTCCCATCCCTCATGAGGCGGGCGAAGGGGGCGGCCCCAATGATCCTAATGTCGAGTGCGCTCGGGTCGATCGGTGTTGCGGAATCATCGGCCGGAGCGGGTGTGACGCGTGTCTGAGACCGGCAGGGGTAGTTCGGCCCCTTGTACTTGTTCCGAGGAATGTTTGGGGGTCGATCGGGGGCCTTGCGGTCTCGGATGGGTGTGGGAGGCGCGGCAGTCGTTCCGGGGGTGTCGGGCGTCGGGTCGCTTCCTAGAGCCCGGAGGTGCACGGCGGTCGAGGGGTGGTCTTCGGGTCCCGGGAAGGTCATGGTGAGCGTCCTCCAGTCGATGTCGGGGTTCGTGTCGCGCAGCCAGGGTAGTCCCAGCACCATCGGGGTCGATTCGTGAAGTCGCGTGACCAGGAAGTCGGAAGTGAACTCATAGTTGTTGTCCAGGGTCACGCGTCCCAAGTGAGACCTTTGGATGGGGCCGGAGGAGGAGGGGGTGCCATCGAGGCGTTGCAGGCGGAGGGGCTGGTCGAGGGAGTCGTGGGGGAGGTCGAGAGCGTCGCTGATGAATACTCCGGTGGCTCCGCTGTCGATGAGGGCCGAGACTGGTCCTGGGGCGCCGTCCAGCCTGGCATTGATGACGAAGGATCGGGATGAACGGGACTGGAGTCCGGGGGGTGGTGGAGGCCCGTCCTTCGGGGCAGGGTTGGGGGAGTGGGGGATGTCGAAGGGGAGTTGCTGGTCGTCGGGGGTCGGGTCCCGGGTCAGGCGAAGGGTGAGGTGTCGCCAATCAATGCGGGGGTTAGTGTCCCGGAGCCACGGGAGCCCTAGGACCAGGGGTGCGGAAGGGTGGAGTTTGGTTATCAACATCCGGAGGGTGTGAGTCTGTCCGTTGGCGAAGGTAATGGGCATACGCACAAAATGAGTGATGTTCCCCGCCGTAGAGGCGTTGCCGTCGAAGAGGCAGAGTCGTACCGGGACCGGGAGTCGCTGGGCGGGTTCCGGGGTGAGGGTAGACCATGCTTCGTCGATGAAGTTGTCGGTGGCACCGCTGTCGACGAGGGTGTTGAGGGGAGTTCTGGAGGGGGTGAGGCGGGTTTTGAGGAGGAGGGAGTGCAAAGAGTGGGAGGGTAGGTAAGCCGTGAGGGTGTCCTGTATGAGCGTCGTAGAGCGAAGATGTGAGACCAGGGCGGAGAAGACGTCAGGGTCGATTCCGCGATTTAGGGCGTCTTCCGGGTCTAAATCGCCGGGTCGTTTTCCGAATACTCGTAGGTGGCGTCCTCCCCTTCGAAGGTCCAGGTGGCACGTCCCATGACCTGTCGTTTGGGGCACTCGGAGATGAAATGATCTTTCTCACCACAGAGTATGCAGACACCCTCCCTTCTCCGTCGTTCCTGCACATCCATCGGGACCTTGATCCAGGGTCGTCCCTTCTTTTGAAGCCGGTTGGCTTGGAGGGCCTCCTCGTCCCGCTCGTCGTCAAAGTCGAAGTCTTCGGGGTCTTCCGGGGGTTCCTCGGGGCTTGGCACGTCGCCCGGGTCGTGGGCGGCCACGGCGGCGTTGAGTTGGGCCTGGGGGCGGGTGCCGCTGCCGGGGTTAGCATTGGGCGGGCCGCGACTCACCGGGGGTCGGCCGCCAGGGAACGCGGGGGGACCGGGGTTTCGACCTTGGGGGTTGGGAGTTTTGCCGGAGGGCCAAGGGGGTCCTCCTCTAGGGTTCCAGGGGGGTCGGGAATTCGAATACTCGCTGCGGTCTTCCCAGTAGCGTTGGTCGATCTGCATGATGAGGGCCTTGTATCCGTCGTAGGAGGGTTGTTTCGGGGCGAGTCGGAGGACGTCCTTGATGCGTTGTGGCAGGGCACGGCGGAGGGCGTACCGGAGGGCGCTGTAGTTCCAACCTGTTTTGTAAGCTTCCTTCTCAAAACGTACGATAAAGGTGGTGAAACGTTCTTCCGAGCGCATCCGGAGATTGAAGAGGTTGTCCTCGGCCTCGGCCACGGTGTCGTAGATTCCGAACTTCCCGGAGAACTCGTCGACGAAGGCCTGCCAGCGAGCGAGTGCCGGATTGTTGGAGTCGAACTGGATGAGGGCCGTGTAGTGATCGAAGGCGATCCCCTGGAGGTATGATGCGGCAAAGGCCACCTGGGAGCTGTCAACCTGAAATGTGAGCGGCTTTGCCTGGAATGTATTGAGACACTGAGTGAGGAAGGTACGCCATTTTCGGGGGTCCCGGCCCGTGAAAGCGTTGGGCTTTTGGATGTCCAGTCGTCCTTCGCGGGCGAGGGCGTCGCGAGCGTCGTCCGGTCCGGCAGCGTTACGGGGAGGGGGGCCAGCGTTGTAATAGTAGTAGTAATGATTACCCCCCCCTCCTTGAGGAGGAAAAGCACCAAGAGCGGGGCCCCACCCGCCGGGAGGTCCTCCTCCGGGTGGCTCACCTGGGGGTCCACGCCCGGGAGGCCCGTTGTCCCAAGGGGGTTCGTTCCTGCCAGGAGGGGGCCCGGGTCTCCACGCAGGGAGTGGCGGAGGTGGAGGGCCTGGGGGTCGTCCTCAAGGTTCAGCTGGGGGTGGCGGAGGCGGTCGGGGAGGGTTCGGCGGTGTCGGGTCGGGCGGAGGGGGGTTAGGTGCTGGGTCGGGTGCCGGGTTGCGCGGGGGACGTTCAATCCGGGAGGGTCGGGCTTGCATCAGGGGTCGCGGGGGGTTCCGTAGGTCGAAGTGGGGTGGCGGATCGCGGCGGAAGTTGCGTTCCGGAGGGACCGGGGCTGACGTAGGGGGCGGTACCAGGATGGGCGCGGGCGTGGGACGTGGTTCGTTGTTGCCACGCTGTCAGGTTCCGCTGAATCGGGGGCTTTCCGGGAAAGCGACGCCCTTACGATGCGGACTTGATCTACGGATACTCGGGTGTCTGGAACTCCGGGGCTAGGACTCCGGGGTTCAAGACGAGGACAGGGGTAATCCCGGGAGAGGGGACTAGAGTCCGGGGGTTTTGGATGAGAGTGGCTGGGAGTTAGAGGGGGTCGAGTCGTGAACCGGAGGTTCTAAGACGAGACCAAGTTAGTAACTTAAGAGTCGCGAAGTGCGTACCAAACTTATAGCACGCGAATACTAAGGCGTGCCAGTCGAAGCGTACCAAACGAGGCGTACCAGTCAAACAGAGGGCACGCAATATCCAAGTAACAGTTATGCAATATCCAGACTAGCGAATACAACAAGGGACTACGCTATAAGTACTACGGGACCGGGTCTCGGGGTTCCGGGATGTCTGGGATGGGTTCCGGGGGTCATTGAGTAGCGGCAGGGGCTGTATACCGGGATCGCGCGTGTGGGGTGCGCGATCAATTGGCGCGGATGGAGCCGTGATGCGTGATGCGTGATGGCCGGCACGAGTCGCGTGATCTGATCGTTGATCGGGGCTGGGGGCGGCTGATGGCGGTCCTTGATGCGCGTGATGGCGGTGTTGGCGGTCGTGATGGCGGGGCGTGTCCTGTGGGGTCGGAGGGAGGGTCCCGGAGGGTGTTCCGGGGGTGTCCCGGGGTGGGCCCGGAGGGGAGGGGTCGTGACACACGCGTAAGCTCGTCGATGTAGCACAGCGTGTCGTCCGTGCTAGGGGTGTCCGCACGGGGTCTGCCGGGGTTCGCCGCGGGGGTCGGGCGTTGTCTGTTCGCGGGAGGGGTTCCAGGGGTCTTTGGGGCTGTCCCCAGGTCTCGAAGGTACTAGGGACGGAGTTAGCCCTGCGGCGAGTTGACAAGCCTACCGTGCGGGCCGCGGGTTGATCGAAGAGGCCTCCAGCCGGGTTGAGGGACCGTAATATGGCTGAGGCGTTCTGCCGTTCTTCCCGTTGTTGTTGTTCCGGAGTGGGGACCGTGGGGGCTGCCGGGACTGCTGGGGCCGGTTCCAGGGGTTCCCGTCGAATGTGAATTGAGCGACCTGGATCCGCGGGGCGTTGAGGGGCCGAGGGGAGGGGGACGCGTGGACTTCGTTGAGCAGCTGCTGTAATTCTTCCCGGAGGATTGTATTACGCCTATACTTTACCATGGTTTGCTCTGGGAGTTCTCCCCGCATGAGGCGATCCCCGAATTCGACCAGGCAGTGAGCCCATTCCTCCGGAGTGCCTTCAAAGTTGTCGTGTCCGAATTCCACGAGCAGCGTCCTTGTCCGTTGCGCGAAGTTCTCTGGCGAGATCCTGAGGGAGCGGAGTACCTCGTCCCGTTGCCGTTCATACTCCTTGAGGCGTCGTCGTCCCATTGGCGAGGTAGGGGTTCGAGCGGGTGGGGTGGCGGCCGGGTACTGACGAAGGGGGTAGTCGGGGTAGGGGGGTCCTCGGGGTTCTCGGGGTTGGGAGACAGGGCGCTGATAACCGTAGTAGGGGGTGGGTGCAAAGGGGCCCTCGCTGGGGGGAATCGGGCGAGGTCCACTGGGTACAGGTGGGGTCTCCGGCAGGCCCCCGGGGATGCTCCGGTACGAGGGGACCTCCACGGGTCGCGCCATGGCTAAATTGGGCGGAGGGGCCCAGCTGGCTGAGGGCCCCAGGTCGTAGAGGGACGGGTCGGGGGCCCAGTGGCGGTGGAGGTATGGAGGTTCGTACGGGAGAGGTGGGTAGACGGGGCGGGGGGTCTGCGCGGAGTAGTGGTCGGGTACCGGGCGTCCGTAAGGGTCGGTCTGGTACCCGGTGGGGTAGTACGTGTGAGTATACGTAGCCATCAAGAATGGTGTAAGGAGAGAGTCTTGATATTATGTCAGGTTCCGCTGAATCGGGGGCTTTCCGGGAAAGCGACGCCCTTATGATGCGGACTTGATCTACGGATACTCGGGTGTCTGGAACTCTGGGGCTAGGACTCCGGGGTTCAAGACGAGGACAGGGGTAATCCCGGGATAGGGGACTAGGGTCCGGGGGTTTTGGGTCGGGGGTAGCTGGGGTTAGAGGGGGTCAAGTCGTGAACCGGAGGTTCTAAGACGAGACCAAGTTAGTAACTTAAGAGTCGCGAAGTGCGTACCAGAGCTTAGAGCACGCGAATACTAAGGCGTGCCAGTCGAAGCGTACCAATCAAGGCGTACCAGTCAAGCAGAGGGCACGCAATATCCAAAGTAACAGTTATGCAATATCAAGACTACCGAATACAACAGGGAGCTACACTATAAGTACTACGGGGCCGGGTCTCGGGGTTCCGGGATGTCTGGGATGGGTTCCGGGGTTTATTGAGTAGCGGCAGGGGCTGTATACCGGGATCGCGCGTGTGGGGCGCGTGATCAATTGGCGCGGATGGAGTCGTGATGCGTGATGCGTGATGGCCGGCATGAGTCGCGTGATCTGATCGTTGATCGGGGCTGGTGACGGCTGATGGCGGTCCTTGATGCGCGTGATGGCGGTGTCGGCGGTCGTGATGGCGGGGCGTGTCCTGTGGGGTCGGAGGGAGGGTCCCGGAGGGTGTTCCGGGGGTGTCCCGGGGTGGGCCCGGAGGGGAGGGGTCGTGACACCCGCTCCATGGACGACTCCATTGTTGCCGCCCTCCTCAAGAACCTCTCCAACATTTCCCGCGGATTGAGCGCCACCACCGGGTACACGAGGTCTTGCCCCAGCCAGTTGAAGGCGTTGCCAGTGACCGTCGGTTGCGGCTGGGGAGTCCAGGCAGGATTTATCCTGGTGATGACAGGTCGCCTCA
Organism: Macrolepiota albuminosa; assembly: GCA_027475525.1. Lineage (NCBI taxonomy): Eukaryota > Fungi > Basidiomycota > Agaricomycetes > Agaricales > Agaricaceae > Macrolepiota > Macrolepiota albuminosa. Next base: position 6,017,859 of record JAMWFC010000049.1, on the reverse strand, counting down.
GTTCCAACCCGGCAACGTCCTCAGGGTCCGAAACCTTCCAAGGGGCAGCGTTACCATAGGGAGGCAGCCACCGCCACTCAGGCTCCTCCCGGGCAACTCCTGCCGCTCCCTCAGCTCCTGCTACTTCCTCTTCTGTTACTACCTCCCTTGCCGATGCCTCTTCCTTGCCACCCTCCTGCTGCATCGCCAACGTTTTGTCGGCAGCTACATCCTCATTGCCCCCCGCTACCGCTACCGCCTCTCCTGCACCCAGGTCATCCTCTCCGTCCGTGTCCTGGTCACCAGCTGGGGCCGCCTCTTGTCCCTCTTCCCTTGGCGGTGGACCCATTACCGCGTTGTCCTTATCAGGAAGCGGCAGAGAAGCCCCCCTTAAATGGATAGGGGAGAGCAACTTACTGGGCCCAGCTTCTTCATCCCTAGGCGGTAGGCGGCTGGCGGCAAGCGCCTTCTCCAAGTCCTCCATCTCCACGTCAATGGGGGTAGAGGGAGGAGACTCTACCCGCATCCATTTAGCCTTGCCCTTCCCCTTGGCAGGTGAAGGGACTTGTCGTTTTGAGGGGACCGCAGTCCCTTGGCGCTCTCCGGCGCCACAATTGCCGACTGTTTTGTTTTCATCCCCTTGACGCGTCGGCAGCGCCAGGGAACTCTTGCTGATTAAGGCTGCGTTGCCAGCAGCCTGCTTCTTCTTCTCTCCCTCTACAAACTCCCGCGCCCTCTTGACAAGGACGGCACGCTTGAAAGTGCGCTCCACTACCGCGTCGGGAGCTCCACCGCGTTTGCAACTCTTGGCGCCATCCAAAGTGCAAGCCCGTTTTAGCGTCCCACACCGGTAGCAGGGCTGGCCACCGGTGGGGTACCAACACCCCTCTGGGTCGTTGTCGGCCCAGCATTTGTCGCACTACAGAAGTGTTAACAGACGCGGTAAAAAGAGCTAAAGCACTTACCGCTCCTTGGGAGTCCTTGAACTCCCGCCTTGCCGCCGGGCTTGCCGTCTTCTTATCCTTCATTTCTGGCAAGACCACTCCTGCTTCTATTCCCTCATCCAAAACCGCCTCATCTCGTCGTGCTACCAGCAAACCTTTCAGCTCTGCATCGCTGAAAGAGGTTTGCGTTGGCGCCTGCCAACTAGGCGGTTAGCAGGGGAAGTACCTTGGCACAACGAACTTACCGTGTAACAAGGGGTGGCAGCCTTACGAGACTTGAAATAGGATCAACAACGGTCGCCAACGGTAAGAAAGGATGAGACTTACCTTCTTTTTCAAAGTCTTGCCCGGCTTGACTGGGGAACCCATGCTGCTTGCCGGCAGTGCTGGGTTCTGGGCACTATCGGCGCGGGAATCCTTGCTTGACCCAGCGACTGTGGACTCCTGCCTTTTTGTAGCAGGCGCCTTCTCCTTGCCGACGACCTCCTGCTCACCAGTGGCTTCGCGTCCTTCCTGCGCCTGGAGTCTTTCCTGGGCATCCTGCGACGCCTCGGCAAGCACTTCCTCACAAATGGCTGCCATCTCGGCATCAACCTGCAGGTTGGCGAGAGGCGCCAACACCTCTTGCTTACTATATGGCGACAAATCAGACCAAAGCTAAGTCAAAGGAATGGGTTAGGAATACTTACTCTGCCGCAGGCGCGCTTACCGTCATCAGCAAGGCACCGGACAAAATATCTTCCAACTCGTCCTCGATCGTAGGGACGAGAGGAGGCGCCTGGCAATTCAATTAGCTAGTGACACGGCAAAGGCTAAAAGTACTTGCAAAACGAGAAAATGGCACTAACCACTCTGTGCCACGATTGTCGACATAGCGGGCTCGGCACCACTCCTGCACCTCAATCTCCCGATCCCACCCAACGCCAAGGACTCGCACCTCATACCACCACTCCAACAATTTCATCACGCCAACTACCAGATTTGCAGGTGCCTCCACGCCAACACCCTCGATACGTCAGATAAATCGGTTTGCTTTGTCAATATACGCTGAGGCAGTGTCTTGAGCCTCACAGGACGGTACTGGGGGCGGAGTTGGAATACGGAAGGACATATTTTTATTATTGAGCGCCAGGTAAAAGATGGGGAGGAGAAACAAAGTCCAAACTCACATGCCAGGACTATAAACGAAGTTTGAAGAATGCACAGGCCATATGTCACAAAAACGGTAATGGTAGCCTTATTTGGTGACTGAGAACAGTCAATTTTTCAGTTGGGGGGAGATGATAGGACCCTATACAGGTTAGGCGCATCAACGGCAGGCTCGGCACCGGCTCCGGAAACCTTGCCGCACTCGTTCCGAACTTAGCGCACGCGTTCTACCTATTTTAAGCCATTTCTGACGGCCGGACACGGCAAGAAGCAGATCCAATCAATGATAGCGCCGACGGCAGCAGGAATGACAACTGACAGATGGCATCAGTCACTGACGACAGCGCTTAGCAAGAAGATTGATGATCTGTCAAAAACCGACAGACAGCTTGGCATTTGACCTTGGCAGCTGACATTGCTTAGCGCCACCGATTTGGCGCCTGACACTGCTTAGGTATGTTGATAGACAGAAGAAGGATGGATTGATGGTTTAGCGTTGCGATCTGCTGCCTGACGCCGCTAAGGGTCTTGAATGGACGGCAGGGATCTGAAACCGTTGGAGCTACCCCTTGTAAAATTTTCTAGTTTACAGCTCTTTGGCCACTGGCGACTGCAAACTCTTTGTAGTATAAAAGTACTTACCGACTTGTACAATATCATCAGAATAGACGAGAGTTTCCTGCTCCCACTTCTTCACTCTCCCTTACGCTCAAGATTTCGTTTACGGTCGGCAACGTCGAACTTATCGGCAGTTGCAGACTATCGCCAACCTTCGACTTATTCGCGCCTTGCAGCTACGGCAGGCACTATCGACACTTAGACCTCGCTAAGCTTACCGCGTTCTTGCCACTCATCTTGCCGTGCTCACTTACCGCTTCTTCATAGGCGCTGTACCTTAGTGCTTTACACTTGCCGACACCCGTTACCGACTTTTCATCTTTTTCACAGGCGTGTTCTCTGGGACCTACCCGGAACTCCCTCATTACTTTAGCGTGCCCAACGCAAGCAATTGGTACGGTAACACTATAGTTATATTTGTTACTGACCAAACTTTGGGCATCATCAGCGTATTCACAATCTATCCATTGATTGGGAGCGCTCGATGGTTGTGTTTGCTTCACAGAGGTGTGCAGAGTGGTGCCTGCCACGTGTGGCAGCAGCAGCGGTGGTGGAGGCAGAGACCACGGTGCATGTGTTCATGTGAAAAGGGACAAGTGCAGCAGCAGTTTGTTGTCATCCACAAGTGGTGGCCTCAGAGGAATGGTTTGTGAAACTCAAGAGGGCAAAGATGAGGAAGATGCATTTTCTGCGAGGGCTGAAGAAAGCAGCAGTAGACGGGGCACGGGTGTGTGTTGACAAGGTGATTGTCACGACCCCTCCCCTCCGGGCCCACCCCGGGACACCCCCGGAACACCCTCCGGGACCCTCCCTCCGACCCCACAGGACATGCCCCGCCATCACGACCGCCGACACCGCCATCACGCGCATCAAGGACCGCCATCAGCCATCACCAGCCCCGATCAACGATCAGATCACGCGACTCGTGCTGGCCATCACGCATCACGCATCACGGCTCCATCCGCGCCAATTGATCGCACGCCCCACACACGCAATCCCGGTATACAGCCCCTGCCGCTACTCAATGACCCCCGGAACCCATCCCAGACATCCCGGAACCACGAGACCCGGCCCCGTAGTACTTATAGTGTAGCTCCCTGTTGTATTCGGTAGTCTTGATATTGCATACATATACTGTTACTCTGCTTTACTTGGATTGTTGCGTGCCCTCTATTTGACTGGTACGCATTGACTGGCACGCTTGACTGGCACGCTTGGATAATCGCGTGCTCTAAGCTTTGGTACGCACTTCGCGACTTTAACTTACTAACTTGGTCTCGTCTTAGAACCCCCGGTTCACGACTCGACCCCTACCCGAACTTCCCCGTTACCCATCCACCCAAAACCCCCGGACTAAGTCCCCTCTCCTGGGATTTCCCTGTCCACGTCTTGAACCCCGGAATCCTAGTCCCGGAGTTCTAGACACCCGAGTATTCGTAGGTCAAGTCCGCATCGTAAGGGCGTTGCTTTCCCGGAAAGCCCCTGACTCAGCGGAACCTGACATAATATCAAGACTCTCTCCTTACACCGTTCTTGATGGCTACGTATACTCACACTTACTACCCCACCAGGTACCAGACCGACCCTTACGGACGCCCGGTACCCAACCACTACTCCGTGCAGACCCCCCACCCCGTCTACCCACCTCTCCCGTACGAACCTCCATATCTCCACCGCCACTGGGCCCCCGACCCGTCCCTCTACGACCTGGGGCCCTCAGCCAGCTGGGCCCCTCCGCCCAATTTAGCCATGGCGCGACCCGTGGAGGTCCCCTCATACCGGAGCATCCCCGGGGGCCTGCCGGAGACCCCACCTGTACCCAGTGGACCTCGCCTGATTCCCCCCAGCGAGGGCCCCTTTGCACCCACCCCCTACTACGGTTATCAGCGCCCCGTCCCCCAACCCCGAGAACCCCGAGGACCCCCCTACCCCGACTACCCCCTTCGTCATTACCCGGCCGCCGCTCCACCCACTCGAACCCCTCCCTCGCCAATGGGACGACGACGCCTCGAGGAGTATGAACGGCAACGGGACGAGGTACTCCACTCCCTCAGGATCTCGCCAGAGAACTTCGCGCAACGGACAAGGACGCTGCTCGTGGAATTCGGACACGACGACTTCGAAGGCACTCCGGAGGAATGGGCTCACTGCCTGGTCAAATTCGGGGATCGCCTCACGCGGGGAGAACTCCCGGAGCAAACCATGGTAAAGTATAGGCACAATACGATCCTCCGGGAAGAATTACAGCAGCTGCTCGACGAAGTCCACGCGTCCCCCTCCCCTCGGCCCCTCAACGACCCCGCGGACCCAGGTCGCTCGATTCACATTCGACGGGAACCCCCGGAACCGGCCCCAGCAGTCCCGGCAACCCCCACGGTCCCCACTCCGGAGCAACGGCAACGGGAAGAACGGCAGAACGCCTCAGCCATACTATGGTCCCTCAACCCGATGGGAGGCCTCTTCGATCAACCCGCTGCTCGCACGGTAGGCTTGTCAACTCGCCGCAGGGCTAACTCCGTTCCTAGTACCTTCGAGACCTGGGGACAGCCTCAAAGACCCCTGGAACCCCTCCCGCGAACAGACAACGCCCAACCCCCGGCCCCGACGAACCCCGGTAGAGCCCGGATGGACACCCCTAGTACGGACGACACGCTATGCTACATTGACGAGCTCACGCGCGACAACAACGAACAACGTCCCGCGCCCGCGCCCGCCCCGGCACCAGCACCGCCCGCTACGTCAGCCCCGGTCCCTCCGGAACGCAACTTCCGCCGCGATCCGCCACCCCACTTCGACCTACGAAACCCCCCGCGACCCCCGATGCAAGCCCGACCCTCCCGGATTGAACGTCCCCTGCGCAACCCGGCACCCGACCCAGCACCTAACCCCCCTCCGCCCGACCCGACACCGCCGAACCCTCCCCGACCGCCTCCACCACCCCCAGCTGAACCTCGAGGACGACCCCCAGGCCCTCCACCTCCGCCACTCCCTGCGTGGAGACCCGGGCCCCCTCCTGGCAGGAACGAACCCCCTTGGGACAACGGGCCTCCCGGGCGTGGACCCCCAGGTGAGCCACCCGGAGGAGGACCTCCCGGCGGGTGGGGCCCCGCTCTTGGTGCTTTTCCTCCTCAAGGAGGGGGGGGTAATCATTACTACTACTATTACAACGCTGGCCCCCCTCCCCGTAACGCTGCCGGACCGGACAACGCTCGCGACGCCCTCGCCCGCGAAGGACGTCTAGACATTCAGAAACCTGATGCGTTCATGGGCCGGGACCCCCGGAAATGGCGTACCTTCCTCACTCAGTGTCTTAATACGTTTCAGGCAAAGCCGCTCACGTTTCAGGTTGACAGCTCCCGGGTGGCCTTTGCCGCGTCGTACCTCCAGGGGATCGCCTTCGATCACTACACGGCCCTCATCCAGTTCGACCCCAACAACCCGGCACTCGCTCGCTGGCAAGCCTTCGTCGACGAGTTCTCCGGGAAGTTCGGAATCTACGACACCGTGGCCGAGGCCGAGGACAACCTCTTCAATCTCCGGATGCGCTCGGAAGAACGTTTCACCACCTTTATCGTACGTTTTGAGAAGGAAGCTTACAAAACAGGTTGGAACTACAGCGCCCTCCGGTACGCCCTCCGCCGCGCCCTGCCACAACGCATCAAGGACGTCCTCCGACTCGCCCCGAAACAACCCTCCTACAACGGATACAAGGCCCTCATCATGCAGATCGACCAACGCTACTGGGAGGACCGCAGCGAGTATTCGAATTCCTGACCCCCCTGGAACCCTAGAGGAGGACCCCCTTGGCCCTCTGGCGAAGCCCCCAACCCCCAAGGTCAAAACCCTGGTCCCCCCGCGTTCCCTGGCGGCCGACCCCCGGTGAGTCGCGGCCTGCCCAATGCTAACTCCGGCAGCGGCACCCGCCCCCAGGCCCAACTCAACGCCGCTGTGGCCGCCCACGACCCAGGCGACGTGCCAAGCCCCGAGGAACCCCCGGAAAACCCCAAAGACTTCGACTTTGACGACGAACGGGACGAGGAGGCCCTCCGAGCCAACCGGCTTCAAAAGAAGGGACGACCCTGGATCGAGGTCCCGACGGATGTGCAGGAACGACGGAGAAGGGAGGGTGTCTGCATACTCTGTGGTGAGAAAGATTATTTCATCTCCGAGTGCCCCAAACGACAGGTCATGGGACGTGCCACCTGAACCTTCGAAGGGGAGGACGCCACCTACAAGTATTCGGAAAACGACCCGGCGATTTAGACCCAGAAGACGCCCTAAATCGCGGAATTGACCCCGACGTCTTCTCCGCCCCGGTCTCACATCTTCGCTCTACGACACTCATACTGGACACCCTCACGGCTTATCTACCCTCCCACTCTTCGCACTCCCTCCTCCTCAAAACCCGCCTCACCCCCTCCGGAACTCCCCTCAACACCCTCGTCGACAGCGGCGCCACCGACAACTTCATCGACGAAGCATGGTCTACCCTTGCCCTGGAACCCGCCCAGCGACTCCCGGTCCCGGTACGACTCTGCCTCTTCGACGGCGACGCCTCTACGGCGGGGAACATCACTCATTTTGTGCGTATGCCCGTTACCTTCGCCAACGGACAGACTCACACCCTCCGGATGTTGATAACCAAACTCCACCCTTCCGCACCCCTGGTCCTAGGGCTCCCATGGCTCCGAGACACTAACCCCCGCATCGATTGGCGACACCTCACCCTTCGCCTGACCCGGGACCCGACCCCCGACGACCAGCAACTCCCCTTCGACATCCCCCACTCCTCAAATCCAACCCCGAAGGACCCCCCGGACGAGCCCCCACCACCCCCCGGACTCCAGTCTTGTTCGTCCCGATCCTTCGTCATCAATGCCAGGCTGGACGGCGCCCCGGGACCGATATTGGCCCTTATCGACAGCGGAGCCACCGGGGTTTTCATCAGCGACGCCCTCGACCTCCCCCATGACTCCCTCGACCAGCCCCTCTGCCTGCAGCGCCTTGACGGCACCCCCTCCTCCTCCGGCCCCATCCAAAGGTCTCACTCGGGACACGTGACCCTGGACAACAACTACGAGTTCACTTCCGACTTCCTGGTCACGCTGATAGGACCCTATACAGGTTAGGCGCATCAACGGCAGGCTCGGCACCGGCTCCGGAAACCTTGCCGCACTTGTTCCGAACTTAGTGCATGCGTTCTACCTATTTTAAGCCATTTCTGACAGCCGCGCACGGCAAGAAGCCGATCCAATCAATGATAGCACCGACGGCAGCAAGAATGACAACTGACAGATGGCATCAGTCACTGACGACAGCGCTTAGCGAGAAGCTTGATGATCTATCAAAAACTGACGGACAGCTTGGCGTTTGACCTTGGCGTCTGATACCGCTTACCGTCTCGATTTGGCGCCCAACGTCGCTTAGGTGTTCTGACAGACAAAAGGGTGATGGAGTGATGGTTTAGCTTCGCGATCTGTCGCCTGGCGTCGCTAAGGCTCTTGAATGGACGGTAGGGATCTGAAACCGCTGGAGCTACCCCTTTGAAATTTTCTAGTTTACCGCACTCTGGCGTCATTAGCCACTGGCGACGGCGAACTCATTGTAGTATAAAAGTACTTACCGATTTGTACATAGAGAAGAAGAGAACAATAGACCACAGTTTACTCCCCTTTCCTCAGTCTCCCTTATGCTCAAGAGCTCATTTACGCTACGGTCGGCAACGTCAAACTCATCGGCAGTTGCAGACGCTCGCCAACACTCGACATACTCGCGCCTTGCAACTACGGCAGGCATTATCGACGCTTAGAACTTCGCTAAGCTTATCGTGCTCTTGCCGCTCACCCTTGCCGTCTTCACTTACCGCATTTCCTTAGGCGCTTTACCTTAGCGCTTGACACTTGCCGACACCCGTTACTGACTTTTCCCCTTTTCCACAGACGCGTTCTCTGGGACCTGCCCGGGACTCCTCAAATCACTTATAGCGCGCCCAACGCACACTCTTGGTACGGTAACACTTTAGTTACATTTGTTACTGACCAAACTTTGGGCGTCATCAAATTGGAGCCCACCGCGAGGGATCTCTAGGGCAGAATTCCGCCAGAAACCCGTCTTCAGCGTAGGCGCCGTCTGCTAGAGCAGTCGGCAGAAGGCATTGCTCCTTCCCACCCATCAACTCCACAACCACCTGGTGCCTTACCGGGTCTCTCTCTAGCCCAGGAACTACAGAACGCCACTGCAGACGCTTTTCCTGATCTCTTCCCGCACTCCCTCGATTATAGTGCCGACGACCCCTTAGCATCGCCCTTTACTTTGCCGCAATCAGTTACCCCCATCACTCCTTTAACACCGCTTTCTCAGTTCGCCATTTCTCTTACCCCGTTGCCAATACCTAGAACCCCTTCCCCACTACCGCTAACCGAACTCGCCAACACAGTCGCTATGGAACAACAAGTCCAGCGCATGCCGCCACGCAACCACTTCTCGGCACCGAAATGGGACGAGTCCAAGCCACGGGAGCTCTCCCAGTATTTCAAGGAGTTGGAGTATTTATTCAGAGATTGTAACATTACTGACCATACGCAGATGAAGGAGTACGCGGCAAGATACGTATCATACGACACGGCAGAGACGTGGACAGGTCTTACCGAGTTTGCCGCCTTTGTTCCTGCCGCCCCGCCAGCTCCAGCTCAAGGCGCTTCATACGAGGACTGGAAGACGGCGGTAATCCAGCTGTACCCTGGCGCAGAGGAAGCTACCCGATACACGGTAAACGAGCTACAAAAACTAGTACAGGAATCTTTCGACAACGGCACTTCTTCTCTTGGCGCATTCTCCACGTATTACCGCGAGTTCCAGAAAATCGCTAGGTGGCTTCTGCAGAACGGCAAGCTCTATATTAACGAGGAACGTCGCCTATTTCAGCAAGGCATCCCGACGTCACTGTGGACTCGTATTGCTCGTCGCCTAGAGATAGTTCATCAGGCCCATCACCCTGACGAGCCCTATAACGTTGCCGACGTCTTTGAAGCCGGTAAATGGGTTCTCAAGGGGACAGACACTGGCGTTGGTATATCACGCGCTAGGACGAGCCCACCCCCTGAGCGAACTAACGGTATCATTCCCATCCCGCCTCCTGCTGCCGACTTCGTTAAGAAGGAGGAGCTCAATGCTGCTATTACCGCCGCTGTCGCTTCCGCTATGACACGTATCGAAACTATGATCACGACCAACCTCACGGCTAACCGACCCGCCAACGTACCCGCACCTGGCCCTTGCCACTTCTGTGGGGAAATTGGCCACACCATGACTAGAGGACGCTGCGCGACTTTAGAGAACTACATTCGGCAAGGGAGGATTCGACGGGCCATCGACGGCAAGATAGTTCTCACCACTGGCGCCATCATTCCCAACTACCCAGACAAGAAGTCCTTCCAGGAGCGAGTTGATGAATGGCATAGGCGCAATCCAGGACAAATTGTTACCGGCACGCTATCTGGCAACGCCAACCCCGACCCTGAACAAGCGACCCAACAGCAGATGATTCACGAGGTCTTACATTTCGACAGCGTTGGCGACCACCCTACTTTTTTGCGGGAAGAGCGTATCGCCAAGCTGCAGCAGGAATTAGATTCGCTAAAGAACCAGGTCTTTGATGGGGTTGAAGTTAAGCAGCCTAAACAACCTCTTAAAGGATACAAGCCGATGCCTCCCGCTAGCAAGTTACCGACACCTGCTCCTGCCGCACCTCCTGCCACTGCCCCTGCTCCTGCTTCAGAACCATCGTCGACCGCTACCGCTCCCGAACCGCCTTTGCCGCCTCTCCATCCCTACTCAGGGATTCCCGACCGTTATCATGTCCCCGCACAACGAAACTTTGCCGCTCCCGAGAAACGTCCTGAGGGTGGCTACCGACCTACCGCGCCAATATTCGATATCAAGAAATCCAACCACGTCTTCAACCGCATTATGAAAACCGCCGTCACCTTGTCAGTAGAAGAACTTTGTAGTATTGCTCCCGACGTTTGCAACCAAGTCAAGACGGCAGTCACTCCCCGACGTCCCTTGGCGACAGCTGTTGCCGAGGTTGATGAACTCGACGATGCGCTTCCTGGTTTCTCTGTTACCATCGACTCTCCCGACACCGATGAACCTCTTGCCGACTCCATCGCTAACGCCACCTCTGTGGACCCAGTGGAGACCTACCTTAGGTCTGTGGACCATGGAGAGGACCCAGCAATTCTTACCGTCGCTCAAGAATCGCACGCTATCCGCTCGGTAGCGCTAACCGTAGACAACAAGCACGAAGTAGAGGCAATTGTGGATAGCGGGTCTCAGATTATTTCTATGGCAGCAGAAGTCGCTAACGATCTAGGCCTCATTTACGACCCTACGGTTATACTAAACATGCAGAGCGCTAACGGTACGGTGGACAGATCTCTAGGCCTCGCCAAGAATGTGCCGTGCACCCTTGGCGACATCACTTTTTATCTTCAGATACACATCTTACGCTCCCCGGCTTACGACTTACTACTCGGCAGACCTTTCGACGTCTTGGCGCGATCAGTCGTCAAGACAGTTACCGACGAGGAAACGACCCTCACAATTAGCGACCCCAATTCCGGAATCCGACGAACGGTGCCAACGTTCCCTAGGGGACAACGAAAAGGCGCCCGCGCTAAGCCCCCGGAGTTTACCGACCAACACGCCAACGAGCCTCCACACCGGTGTTTTCACAGACCATCGAGGAGGTGATTGGCGACGATCACGGAGATGTGGCGCTAACGCTGGAATTTGACCATTCAACTGGTCTTGTAACTGTTTTGTCTACTGCTTTTCTTGACGAAGATGTTTTAACTACTTTACCCACTACCGACGCAGAGCCTTCCCAGAAAAATCAAAATATTACCGACTCCTCTCTTGCCTACTTATATCTTACCGCTTCCGAATCATTTCAAAATATTGCGTCTACCGATACTTATCTCACTACCCTTCCCGGAGCCTCGTCTCCTGCCGTTCTTGGACTTGCCGCTCCTCAGGCTACAGTTCCCCTTTCCACATCTGTGTATAACCAAGCTAACGCTCCCAAAAGGAAAGGGGTACAAGTCAAAAAGAAATATAAGCCAGTTGCGCTTAAAACAAAACCCATCGCTACGCACTCTCCCGAGACTTTCAGAATCGAGCGCCAGATCATTGGCGACCCTCTTGCCGACATACCGACCTTATCACCGAATCCGCCACCCTTTCAGCCCACAGGACGTTTTACCGAGGAACGCCAACAGCAGTTCGCCAAGGAGCACGACACAGGATTTTTGACCAAAGATGAGTTGAACGTCCTTACCGATCTTGTCGCTAAGCAAGACAAAGCCTTTGCTTGGGAGGACTCGGAACGCGGCAGCCTCCGCACAGATTTCTTCCCGCCTGTCGTAATCCCGACTATCTCTCACGTGCCGTGGACTAAGCACAACCGACCGCTACCGCCTGGGATCAAAGCCGAGGTCTGCCAAACCATTAGGACCAAGATTAAGGCTGGCGTCTACGAACCCTCCAATAGTTCTTACCGCTCCCGCTGGTTCTGTGTCCTCAAAAAGAACGGCAATCTACGCATAGTTCACAGTCTTGAGCCGCTGAATAGAGTAACCATACGACACTCTGGCGTACCGCCTTTCCCTGACCACTTTGCCAAGTCCTTTGCCGGGCGTATTTGTGGCGCCACTCTTGATCTCTATGTTGGCTACGATGAACGCTTAATCCACCCCTCTTCCCGGGATCTCACTACCTTTCAAACTCCGTTTGGCGCCTTGCGCCTAGTCACCTTACCGATGGGCTGGACAAACTCAGTCCCTATATTTCATGACGACATCACCTTCATCCTCCAACCCGAGATACCGCACCATGTCCTTAGCTTCATTGATGACGTTGGCGTCAAAGGCCCCAAAGACTGGCGACTCGTGAACGGCTTACCGGCGACCCATCCCGACAACTCCAACATTCGCTTAGCGCTATGGGACTTTTTCCAGCTGCTCAATCGAGTTCTCCAGCGTATGAAGTATAGCGGTGGTACGTTTAGCGGTCACAAACTCCTCCTTTGCGCGCCAAGGTTCAAAATACTTGGTCACATCTGCACTCCCGACGGTCGTGTTCCCGACGAATCTTGCTTAGCACTCTTGGAGCGCTGGGGTCCTTGCCGCGACTTATCTGAAGTTTGCGCCTTTCTTGGCACTGTTGGCGTTCTTAGGATATTCGTGAAAAACTTTGCCCATCGCGCACACGCCCTTAACCAACTCACCCGCGCCAACGAGCCCTTCGAATTTGGGCCAGACCAGGTTACCGCACAACGAGACTTAGTAAAAGCTCTACAAGACGCCAAGCCCCTAGTTCCCATCGACTATAGCTCTGCCGACCCTGTTATCTTGGCGGTGGACACCTCATACATTGCCGTTGGTTACTTTCTGTGCCAGTGCCTTAGCGACAATCAGAAACAGCGACACTACAACCGCTTTGGGTCTATCACGCTAAATGACAGAGAGTCTCGCTACAGTCAGCCTAAGCTAGAGCTCTATGGACTCTTCAAAGCTTTCCGAGCGCTACAGATGTATTTGATTGGCGTCCGGAACCTTATTGTTGAAGTCGACGCTAGGTACATCAAAGGCATGCTGCAGAATCCCAACATCCAGCCATCCACTAGTATGAACCGGTGGGTAGTCACCATCCTCATGTTTCACTTTGAATTGGTACACGTCAAGAGCTCTTTCCACGGCCCAGATGGACTTTCTAGGCGACCACGGCAGCCTGGCGACCCGGCAGTGGATCCGCAGGCAGATAGCGATTTCGAGGACTGGATTGACCGCTTACACGGATTTGTGCACCTCATACAACAGCCAATACCCCTCCTATGACGGCAACAGCCTACTAGTATTCTTCTACATCCCATTGTCCCTTACCGCCCCGAGACCTTTAGCGCACCCCTCACATTCTACACGGCAAGCATCCTTGGACAAGACTTGCCTCCAGTAAAAGTCGTACAGGAACCCCAGTCGCTAAGAGAAGACAGCAGAAACCTGACCTACAATGCCGTCCCCCGATCCGCCAAGGCAAAGGCAGAAGATAGTCGCCTGTTAGTAGTCGAGCAATGGATACAAGACCTTAAGCAACCTGCGAGCCTTACCGACGAACAATACGCGACCTTTATCCGCTATGCTACCCGCTTCTTTTTTATCGACGACCGACTTTGGCGACGCAATTGAGATGGCGCTCACAAGCTGATCATCAAGCCAGAAAGTCGCTTACGAGTCTTGCGCGCTATGCATGACGAGCTAGGTCATAGAGGTCTGTACGCTACTTGAGCTTCTCTGTTAGAACGCTTCTGGTGGCCACACGCTAGTGCCGACATCGCCTGGTACATTAGGACTTGCCACCTCTGCCAAATCCAACAGACACGCCAAGTGCTCATACCGCCAACCGTTGCAACGCCAGCTCCCCTCTTCAGCAAAATCTACGTCGATACCATGCATATGCCCAAGTCTGGTCGCTACAAGTACATCATTCAAGGTCGTTGCTCACTAATCCACTGGCCTGAATTTCGAATGCTCCAAAGAGAAAATACCGAGGCGGTCGCCAAGTGGCTATTTGAGGACGTCATCTGCCGTTGGGGAGCGCTAAGAGAAATCGTCACGGATAACGGTGCGCCCATCATCAAAGCGCTAACATACCTTGCCAAGAAATACAACATACACCACATTCGAGTATCTGGCTACAACAAACGCGCCAATGGCCTGGTAGAGAGACCACATTTTGACGTTCGGCAAGCGCTCTTTAAGGCAGTCGATGGCGACGAGTCTCGTTGGAGTGAGGCAACGTATTCAGTGTTCTGGTCAGAGAGGGTTACCATTCGTAAGCGCATGGGTTGCTCTCCCTATTACGCGGCTACTGGCACCCATCCGTTACTCCCTGCCGACATTATAGAAGCGACCTATCTTCAGCCAGCACCCAACAGCATCTTAGCGACTACCGACCTTATCGCCAGACGAGCTATTGATCTCCAGCGAAGGAAAGAAGATTTAGAGCGACTCCACGAGGTAGTCTTTAGCGCACGTCGCCAAGCAGCATTACGATTCGAGACCGAGCATAGCGCCACTATCAAAGATTACAACTTCCCGAGGGGCGCGCTAGTACTCATGCGCAACTCCAAAATTGAAACCTCATATAACAAGAAAATGCGCCCGCGCTATCTTGGACCTTTGGTAGTTATCTCTCGTAACCGTGGAGGCGCTTACGTGCTCTGTGAATTAGATGGCTCAGTACTGCATCGACCCGTTGCCGCTTTTTGCCTATTGCCGTATCTCGCCAGGGAACAGATTGACTTGCCATTGGAAGCGCTAGATATCGACACCGCCAAGCTTAGAGAACTTGAAGAAACCGAAATATTGGACGATGATGACTTACCGACTCTGGTTGAAGAAGAAGAAAATGATTAGAAAAGACTATATATTGATAAGCTCTTTCTTTCTATTACTTATCTTACTTATCTTTCTTGCCGATACTTACTATACTATATTCAAACAGACAATTTCTTACATAGTCAAGCCGCAGCGCTAGCGTGTCGCCAACGCTTAGCGCCTTGTGCAACTCTCGCCAAGGGTTTTTCGCTATGATGATCTACTGAGCGTTTCCCTTTTCCTCAAAATTTGTCTAAGTCCCTCACATATTACTGTTCTTGCTAATACCTACCTCAGAATACTTACCGCTTGCTTTCTCTTTGCTATACTTTCCTTGCTCTCTGCCGCTACGCTAACTCAGATTATTGGACTCAATTCCTCCACTCGGCAGGGAAACACCAAAATATATAAAAAGAAATCGAGGCGCCAACAAAAATAGATGTACAAACGGCCTATCTACGCTAAGGTCCGTTTAATTGCTAACATCATCCATCGACAAGGAGGCGTCGGAAAGTGGGAGGGAAGAATCGCGAAGGGGTAAGAGGTCGCCAGGTAGGATGGCGTTAGCGGTTTGCCAGTCCAGGGCGGCTTGGCAATCCGCTTGGTAATCACGCAGTACCTGCAAGCTGCAACCCAAATTGGAATAGCGCAAGCGAAGCGCCATTAGCTGGCCCCGGACTCGTTCCTGTTCCCGCTCCATTGCCGACTCCATGGTTGCCGCCCTCCTTGAAAACCTCTCCAACATCTCCCGCGGATTAAGCGCGACGACTGGATATACGAGGTCCTGCCCCAGCCAATTAAACGCGTCGCCAGTGACCGTTGGCTGCGGCTGGGGAGTCCAGGCAGGGTTTATCCTGGCGACGACAGGTCGCCTGGGCTCCAATCCGGCAACATCCTCGGGGTCAGATACCTCCCAAGGGGCAGTGTTACCATAGGGAGGCAGCCAACGCCACTCAGGCTCCTCCCGGGCAACTCCTGTCGCTGCCTCCCCTTCTCCCTCTCCTTCTCCCGCTACCGTCTCCTTGGCGGGGGCCTCCTCCTCGTCACCTTCGCGCTGGGTCGCCAAGGTCTCGTCTGGCTCCCCATCTGCGTCCTCGTCGCCAGCCATTGCCGAGGGGCTCCCTTCGCCCCTTGGTATCGCCACCATTGGTCCCGCCTCTTGAGGCTCCTCTCTTGGCGGCGGACCCATTACCGCGTCGTCCTCATCGGCAGCCGGCAGAGAAACCCCCCTCAGGTGGATGGGGGAAAGCAACTTACTAGGCCCGGCTTCAGGGTCCCTCGGCGGCAGGCGGCTGGCGGCAAGCGCCTTCTCCAGCTCCTCCATCTCCACGTCTTCAGGGGCAGAGGGAGGAGACTCTACCCGCGCACGTTTGGCCTTGCCCTTCCCCTTGGCGGGCGAAGGGACTTGTCGTTTTGAAGGGACCGTAGTCCCTTGGCGCTCTCCGGCGCCACGGTTGCCGACTGTTGCAGACTCGTCCCCTTGACGCGTCGGCAGCGCCAGGGAACTCTTGCTAATCGTCGCCGCGTCGCCAGCGGCCTGCTTCTTCCTCTCCCCCTCAACGAACTCCCGCGCCCTTTTGACGAGGACGGCACGCTTGAAAGTGCGCTCCACTACCGCGTCGGGAGCTCCACCGCGTTCGCGACTCTTAGCGCCGTCCAGAGTGCAGGCCCGTTTAAGCGTACCGCACCGGTAGCAGGGCTGGCCACCAGTGGGGTACCAACACCCCTCTGGGTCGTTGTCGGCCCAGCACTTGTCGCACTACAAGAATGTTAACGAAAACGGCAAGGAAAGCCAAAGTGCTTACCGCCCCTTGGGAGTCCTTGAACTCCCGCCTTGCCGCTGGGCTTGCCGTCTTCTTGTCCTTCATCTCCGGCAAGACCACCCCCGCCTCCATTCCTCCATCCAAAACCGCCTCATCTCGTCTTGCCACCAACAAACCCTTCAGCTCTGCGTCGCTAAAGGAGGTTTGCGTTGGCGCCTGTCAACTGGTTGGTTAGCAGGGAAAGTACCTTGGCGTAACAAACTTACCGTGTAACGAGGGGCGGCAGCCTTGCGAGACTTAGAATGGGATAAACAATAAGCGCCAGCGGTAACAACGCACAAACTTACCTTCTTCTTTAAAGTCTTGCCAGGCTTGACCGGAGAGCCCGATGTGCTTGCCGGCAGTGCTGGGCTCTGGGCACTACCGGCGTGGGAATCCTTCCCACCAGACACCTGCCTCCTGGCAACTGGCGACTTCTCGCTAGCAACCAGGGACTCGCCAACGACCTCTCGCTCCTCCAACGCCTTAGTCCTCTCCTTGGCGTCACGGGAAGCCTCTTCCAGCATGCTCTCGCGAATGGCCGCCATCTCTGCATCCACCTGCAAATTCGCAAGAGGCGCTAACACCTCTTGCTTGCTATGAGGCGACAGGTCAGACCACAGCTAAGTTAGAGATAAAAATCAGAGTTACTTACTCAGGCGCGGGAGCGCTTACCGTCATCGGCAAGGCACCCGACAAGATATCCTCCAACTCGTCCTTGATGGTAGGGACGGGAGGAGGCGCCTAGGGACCAATCAGTTGGCGACACGGCAAGGACTTGAAAGCACTTACAAAACGAGAAAATGGAGCTAACCACTCCGCGCCACGGTTATCCACATAGCGGGCCCGGCACCACTCCCGCACCTCAATCTCGCGATCCCACCCAACGCCAAGGACCTGCACCTCATACCAACGCTCCAGTAATCGCATGACGGCAACAACCAAGTTTGTAGGCGCCTCCGCGCCCACACCCTCGATGCGCTTGATGAAATTGTTCGCCTTGGCGATGTAGGCGGAGGCAGCGTCTTGAGCCTCGCGGGACGGTACGGGGGGCGGAGTTGGAATACGGAAAGACATATTTTTTTATTTGAGCGCCAGGAAAAAGATGGGGAGGAGAAACGAAGTCCACACTCATGCGCCAGGACTATAAACCAAATCTCAAGAACGCACGGACCACTTGTCACAAAAGCGGTAACGGTAGCCTTATTTGGTGACTGAGGACAGTCAATTTTTCAGTTGGGGGGAGATGATAGGACCCTATACAGGTTAGGCGCATCAACGGCAGGCTCGGCACCGGCTCCGGAAACCTTGCCGCACTTGTTCCAAACTTAGCGCACGCGTTCTACCTATTTTAAGCCATTTCTGACGGCCGCGCACGGCAAGAAGCAGATCCAATCAATGATAGCGCCGACGGCAGCAAGAATGACAACTGACAGATGGCATCAGTCACTGACGACAGCGCTTAGCGAGAAGCTTGATGATCTATCAAAAACTGACGGACAGCTTGGCGTTTGACCTTGGCGTCTGACACCGCTTACCGTCTCGATTTGGCGCCCAACGTCGCTTAGGTGTTCTGACAGACAGAAGGGTGATGGAGTGATGGTTTAGCTTCGCGATCTGTTGCCTGGCGTTGCTAAGGCTCTTGAATGGACGGTAGGGATCTGAAACCGCTGGAGCTACCCCTTTGAAATTTTCTAGTTTACCGCACTCTGGCGTCATTAGCCACTGGCGACGGCGAACTCATTGTAGTATAAAAGTACTTACCGATTTGTACATAGAGAAGAAGAGAACAATAGACCACAGTTTACTCCCCTTTCCTCAGTCTCCCTTATGCTCAAGAGCTCATTTACGCTACGGTCGGCAACGTCAAACTCATCGGCAGTTGCAGACGCTCGCCAACACTCGACATACTCGCGCCTTGCAACTACGGCAGGCATTATCGACGCTTAGAACTTCGCTAAGCTTATCGTGCTCTTGCCGCTCACCCTTGCCGTCTTCACTTACCGCATTTCCTTAGGCGCTTTACCTTAGCGCTTGACACTTGCCGACACCCGTTACCGACTTTTCCCCTTTTCCACAGACGCGTTCTCTGGGACCTGCCCGGGACTCCTCAAATCACTTATAGCGCGCCCAACGCACACTCTTGGTACGGTAACACTTTAGTTACATTTGTTACTGACCAAACTTTGGGCGTCATCAACGCGACTTCACGAATCGACCCCGATGGTGCTGGGACTACCCTGGCTGCGCGACACGAACCCCGACATCGATTGGAGGACGCTCACCATGACCTTCCCGGGACCCGAAGACCACCCCTTGACCGCCGTGCACCTCCGGGCCCTAGGGAACGACCCGACGCCCGACACCCCCGGGACGATCGACGCGCCCCCAACGCATGCACCTCCCACGCCCGTCCGAGACCGCAAGGCCCCCGATCGACCCCCAAACATTCCTCGGAACAAGTACAAAGGGCTGAACTACCCCTGCCGGTCTCAGACACGCGTTGCACCCGCTCTGGCCGATGCTTCTGCAACTCCGATCGACCCGAGCGCACTCGACATCAGGATCATTGGGGCCGCCCCCTTCGCCCGCCTCATGAGGAATGGAACTCCCACGTTTCAGCTGCACACCTCGCCTTCTCTCCCGGAAGAACACCTACGAGGGGACGCTATTCCCCTGGAACAGAAAACCGAGGAGCAAATCCTCCGAGAAGTAGTTCCCCCGGAGTATCATGAGTTCGCTGACGTATTCTCCGAAGGAGACGCCAAGGAGATTCCCCCTCACCGCCCCTATGATCACACCATTGACCTCGAGGAAGGAGCCACCCCCTCTTTCGGCAAGGTCTACAACATGTCGGAGGTCGAACTCCGGGCTCTCAAGGACTACCTCGACGAAATGCTCGGTAAGGGATTCATCCGACCCTCCGCCTCCGCTGCCGGAGCCCCGGTTCTATTCGCCAAGAAGAAGGACGGCTCGCTCCGACTCTGTGTCGACTACCGGGGACTCAATAAGATCACCAAGAAGAACCGCTACCCGCTCCCGCTCATTGGCGATCTGGTCGATCGACTCCGCAGTGCCAAGGTTTATACGAAGATCGACCTCCGCTCTGGTTACAACAATGTCCGCATCGCCCCGGAACACGAGTGGAAAACCGCGTTCCGCACGCGGTATGGTCTGTTTGAGTATCTTGTGATGCCTTTCGGAATGACTAACTCCCCCGCCACATTCCAATACTTCATGAACGACATCTTCCATGACATGAGCGACGTCTTCGTGATCGTCTACCTGGACGACATCCTCATTTATTCCGACTCACCGGAGGATCACCAGAAGCATGTCCGGCAAGTCCTCGAACGCCTCTGGGAACACAACCTCCACGCCAAGCCCGAGAAGTGTTCGTTCCACACGGAAGAGGTCGAGTATCTTGGCGTCATTGTATTCCCAAATGGCGTTCGCATGGATCCCCATAAGGTCGAGGCTATCGTCAACTGGCCGCAGCCCCGGAATGTGAAGGAAGTACAGTCCTTCCTGGGTTTCGCTAACTTCTACCGGAGGTTTATAGACAACTACTCCGGGATCACGAAACCCCTCAACTGGCTCACGTGCAAGGATACCGCCTGGAACTGGGACAGTAAGTGCCAGAGCGTCTTTAACCTGCTTAAGGAGGCTTTCACAGTCGCCCCCGTACTCCAGCACTACGACCCGGCCCTCCCGATCATCCTAGAATGCGACGCCTCCGATTACACCATCGCCGGGATTCTCTCGCAGATGGAGTCTGACGGTGGGGAGCCCCGGCCAGTCGCCTTCTACACCCGGTCCATGATCAACGCCGAGCTCAATTACGACATTTACGACAAGGAGCTCCTCGCCATCGTCGAAGCCTTCAAACAATGGCGAGCCTACCTCGAGGGAGCCCGGCACCGGATTCAGGTCTACTCTGATCATAACAACCTGCAGTATTTCACCACGACCAAGCAGCTTAGTCGACGGCAGGCCCGATGGTCCGAGATCCTCTCGGAGTACGACTTCACGATCCAGTACCGCCCGGGACGACTTGGCGCTAAGCCCGACGCCCTCACCCGTCGACCGGACGTCTATCCGAAGAAGTTATTCGAAGCAGAACGCAATGCGTTCAACCATCGCGTGGTGATCCCTCCCGAACATTTGAATGCCTTACTAATCTTAAACGAGGAAGGGACCCTGAGTCAGATCCACCGCGCCCCCCGAGACAAGTACTTCACCGACCACGACCCCCGCAGACCCCCTGATGGGACCGACCGGGACCCCGCCTTCTCCCTGTCCCCCGACAAAAAACTCCTCCTCCGGGACGGCCGCATTTACGTCCCGGATCACGCCCGACTTCGCTACGACGTCCTCCGACAACACCACGACCACAAGCTCCGGGGACACCCTGGAATACATAAGACCCTCCAGCTCATCTCCCGGACTTACTTTTGGCCAGGGTTGAAGAAGGACGTGACCCGTTACATTCGATCATGCGAGCCCTGCCTCCGGGCCAAGGTCCCCCGACACCGACCGTACGGACTCCTGAAACCCCTGCCGGTCGGACGACGCCCCTGGTCCTCAATATCTCTGGACCACATCGTCGAGCTCCCAGAATCTGAAGGGTTCGATGCCATTCTCGTCGTTGTGTGCAGGCTAACCAAACAGGGCATCTTCCTACCCTGCCACACCACGGATACCGCCCCGGACTTCGCCCGGCTGTTCCTCAAGCATGTCTTCGCCAAACACGGTCTCCCAGACGACATCGTCTCCGACCGTGGCCCACTCTTCGTCTCCAAGTTTTGGACTTCCCTGTGTAAGGCACTTGAAGTAAAGACTAACCTCTCTACCGCCTACCACCCCGAAACCGACGGCCAAACCGAAAGGGTCAACCAGTCCCTCGAGCAGTACCTCCGGTTATACGTCAACTACTTGCAGGACGACTGGCGCGCCGAGCTCCCCCTGGCCGAGTTCACCTACAACAACACGCCGCACTCTGCCACCGGGGTATCGCCCTTCTTCGCCAACAAGGGATACCACCCTCGACTGACGCTCTTGCTCCGGGACATCCCGTCGCACGCCGCCCACGAGGTGGCCCGGGATCTCCAGTCTCTTCACGAGTTTCTCCGGGAAGAGATCGACATCGCAAACCGGGCCTACGTGAAACACGCCGACCGGAAACGGGAAGACACCCCCGACTGGACCCCGGGAACAAAGGTATGGTTAGATCGACGACACCTCCGCACCCGCCGGCCCTCCCCAAAACTCGATCACAAGCGTCTCGGCCCGTTCAAAATATTGAAGAAGGTCTCATCCCACGCCTACAAGATCGAACTTCCCCCGGGACTAAAAGGACTGCACCCGGTTTTCCACGTCCGCCTCCTGGAGCGACACCCCCCGGATCCCTTCCCTGGACGACGACCCGAACCCCCTCCCCCGGTCGAGGTCGAGGACGAGTACCACTACGAGGTCGAAGACATCCTCGACTCCCGGAACATTCGTGGACGACCCCACTTCCTTGTATGGTGGAAGGGATACGGCCCGGAAGACGACACTTGGGAACCACGCCGAAACCTCAAAGGCGCCCTCGACAAACTCTGGGACTTCCAACAGCGGCGCCTGGGAAGCGATCCTCCCAGGCGCAGGACTCACAGACGGCAGTAGTGGGCGTAACTCCCGCCTCTGGGCTCAGTAGGGATTCAACTCCCACGTATACTTTCTGCTTCCCCTTCTCAGGACTTACTCCTTTTCTAGTACCTTTTATCATATGTAGCGCCCCGGAGCCAAAGCAGGGTCTCCCTCCAGCTTTTCCGCCGCATTACTTACACGATTCCTCTCTTACCTACTCCGAAGGACCAAGTATATACATTTTTTCCTATAAGTACACTATTTACAGTTCTAGGCCGGGACAAGAAACAAAAAAAAAACGCCACTCCTAATGCTGGGGCCCCAGATCGTGACTCCCCTCGCCCTCCCTCCCCCTCGGCCACCCCCGGAAATCCTCCCCCACCCCCTCTGGACCATGCTCCCGCCACACTTCCTCGGCCAGGAGCTCCCAAGACGGGAGGGGCTCACCCTCGTCCAACACTCGCTCGAACCAGGACCCGGGGGCAGGTATGTTCCTCCGCCGGTGGGCGACCACTAATCGCCCCAAGAGGTCAAGCCCGCGCTCCACCCCGGGGGTCGTCACCTCCGGGCGCTGCCCCTCCTGTAGCGAGGCCAGTGCCGTGGCAGCCCCATCCAGGAGCAGGCGATGCTCCCAGGCCCAGCCTGGAGACGTTAGCAGACGAAGTAATTCGGAGACAGGGGACTCACTAAGAGATGCCATGCGCGCGACCACCACGTCACGGCGCAGAGCCTCCACCACCTCCTGTCCCGAGGGGGCCCTCTCTGGGATCCCCACTCCCTGCTCCAACCTCACCCGCAACGCCTCCAGCTCCGCCTCCGCCTCCCCCCGAGCGGTTCGGGCCTCCTCCAGCTGTCGACGCGCCTCCCGGCCCGCCTCCAACTCCCTCCGCACGTCGGCCTCCTCGGACTCCCCCGGTCGCTCCAGCAGGACCCCCACGTCCGCCCCCAGGGGCCGCCCCGACAGAGGCGAAAACACCGCCGGGGAGAGGCGTGGCGGGGAAACCGGGGGTGGGGTCTCGGTGGGCAGACGCGCCCTCTTCGACGGCCCTGGAGAAGGGCTTGGCGACGCCCGCCGCTTCCCCTTGTCAGGGCGCCCCCTGCGCCCCTCGCGGCTCCTCCCGGCCTGGGTCGCTCGGCGCGTGATGAGGACCACGGGCCGGCCCCGGCCCCCCACCCGAATGGCACCCCCGCTCCTCAACCCCCCTGGATCCGCCGCAGCCACCTCCCCCACCGGCTCCGTCGCCTCCCCCGCCGGCTCCGCGACCCCCATCCTCCGGGTGACCCCCCCCAGCGGCCACCCCTGCTCTCGGGAGACGCAACGCGTCCTCCACAGCGCCGACACGGAACATCGCTCGTGGTTGAGGCGGCATGCCTCACACACGGACGTGTCCTGGCGGGACGAGGGGCCCGGGACCTCGAACAGGCAGGGGACCATTCGTCGAGCGCAGTGGAGGCACTGCGCCAAAGTCAGCAACGAGACCCAAGGTAAGAAAGCACTCACCGGTCCATTATTCACACACCAGGCGTAGGTGGGTAGACCCCGGGGCCTCTCCAGGGCCTCCCCAAACAACTCCTGCGTCGTGTCCGCCCACACAACGCGCTGACCCTCCGGGACTTCGGATACGGCCCCCACCGGCATCCCAGAATGACGGAAGCGGGGGGCGGGGAGGGCGGACTGTCATCCGCGCAAAGGTAGGGGCGGGACGACTCAGGCGGGCCTCCAGGACGATGCTGGGACCCGCATCGGGAGCAGGCTCCGGGTGCCGGCTGGGACCCGCGATAGGATTGCTGTGTTGTTCTGAAATAGGAAGGTCAGTGGGATAGGCGGACGACGCGGGAAGACACTTACGCTGCTGGGCGAGCTCCGCCACGCGCTCCCGGTCAAGTCGAGCCCGATAACGCGCGTCCCGGGCTTCCCACACCATGAGGGGCGCGACCTCGTTCGTTTGTGGGGGCATCGGGGAATGCGTTGGCGTATGCGACATGGTTGAACTTGACGGTAAATTTTTTTTTCGATACGTGGCAGGTCAGGTGCCGGATCCCACGGTTGACCCCCGGTCCGAACCGCCGGCTACGCGCGCCTCGGAGGGTCTCGGCGCTGAGGGGGGGGTGATGTCACGACCCCTCCCCTCCGGGCCCACCCCGGGACACCCCCGGAACACCCTCCGGGACCCTCCCTCCGACCCCACAGGACACGCCCCGCCATCACGACCGCCGACACCGCCATCACGCGCATCAAGGACCGCCATCAGCCGTCACCAGCCCCGATCAACGATCAGATCACGCGACTCGTGCCGGCCATCATGCATCACGCATCACGGCTCCATCCGCGCCAATTGATCGCGCGCCCCACACGCGCGATCCCGGTATACAGCCCCTGCCGCTACTCAATGACCCCCGGAACCCATCCCAGACATCCCGGAACCACGAGACCCGGCCCCGTAGTACTTATAGTGTAGCTCCCTGTTGTATTCGGTAGTCTTGATATTGCATACATATACTGTTACTCTGCTTTACTTGGATTGTTGCGTGCCCTCTATTTGACTGGTACGCATTGACTGGCACGCTTGACTGGCACGCTTGGATAATCGCGTGCTCTAAGCTTTGGTACGCACTTCGCGACTTTAACTTACTAACTTGGTCTCGTCTTAGAACCCCCGGTTCACGACTCGACCCCTACCCGAACTTCCCCGTTACCCATCCACCCAAAACCCCCGGACTAAGTCCCCTCTCCCGGGATTTCCCTGTCCACGTCTTGAACCCCGGAATCCTAGTCCCGGAGTTCCAGACACCCGAGTATTCGTAGGTCAAGTCCGCATCGTAAGGGCGTTGCTTTCCCGGAAAGCCCCCGACTCAGCGGAACCTGACAGCGATCAGGCAAGCAGAGAGCTAGGGAGAGGATGGATGTGTGTTCTTGGAACAGAGGTGGGACTGGGAGTCGGTGCAGGGTGCGGCAGAATGGAGTTTTTTGCAGGTTCTGGCAGAGAGAGCAGCGGGAGGCCTGGAGAAATGCAGCATTGAGGATATGGTGCCAGTCGAGTTTCACAAGTTCTTGGAGGTGTTCAACAAGTTGTGGTCAGAGCGACTGCCAACCCACCAAGAGCACAACCTAGGCATTGACCTTATCGATGGCACGTTGGTCCCTCCTCCAGGCAGGCTATACCAGCTGGCACTGGCAGAACTACAGGTGCTACGTGAGTTCATTGACAAGAATTTGGCAAAAGGGTACATACGGCCATTGAGTGCGCCTTGTAGTGCTCCAGTTTTCTTCATTAAAAAGAAAGATGGTTCGCTGTGTCTTGTTGTTGACTTTTGTGCCCTCAATGCAGTTGCTCAGCCAGATGCATATCCAATTCCACTCACAATGGAGCTGTTGGATTGACTACATGTTGCAAAGGTGTTCACCACCCTTGACATGAGGTGGGGCTACTACAACGTCAGGATCTGGCACGGTAATGAGTGGAAGACGTCTTTTTGCACACATTATGGTCAGTTTGAGTTTCTGGTCATGCAGTTTGAGTTGTGCAATGCTCCAGTGGCTTTTCAGCGGATGATGAACAGTCTTTTTCATGACCTGGTTGACGTTTACATGGTACTTTACTTGGACAATATCATTATCCGCAGCATGATGCTCATGTCCAGGAGATCTTGCACCATCTACGTGAAGCTGACCTGTTCTTGAAGCCTGAGAAGTGCTATTTTTGTACAATGGAAGTTGACTATTTGGGATTGAAGATATCTCCAGGACATGTGGGTATGGACCCTGTAAAGGTCAGTGGGATGATGGAGTGGCCAATGCCTCAGAACTTGTGCCATGTAAATCAGTTCTTGGGGTTCTGCAATTTTTACCGCCGTTTTGTGGAGGACTATGCAGAGATCACATGCCTGTTGGAATGGCTGAAGAGGAAGGATGTTTTGTGGTGGTGGGGGGCAGAGGAGCAGGCAGCATTTGTGGCGCTGAAGAGGGCATTGGTGGAGGCTCTGGTGCTGATGATGCCGAACACAGAAGCAGTGTTTCAGGTGGAGACAGATGCATCTGATTTTGCAATCGGGGCAATCCTGTTACAAGAGGTAGGCAGGGGTGACTGGCAACCAGTGGTGTTCTTCTCCAAGGCAATGTAACCAGCAAAACACAATTACAACGTGCATGATAAGAAGCTTCTGTCAGTCATGAGAGCATTTGAAATGTAGAGGCCTTACCTTGAGGGCAGCCCACACCCAGTCGATGTGTTCTCTGACCACCGCAATTTGGAGTATTTCATGTCAGCGTGGGATCTGAACCATCGCCAGGTGAGGTGGAGCATTTTTCTGAATTGCTTTGCTTTCTGGATTCACCACTGCCCAAGTCATCTCAGTGCGGGGCTGGATGGGCTGTCACGCAGACCAGATCATGAGGTAGAGGGGTTGGACAATACAGGCCAGCAGGTGCTCTCTGAGAAGCAGGTGGGAAAGTGTAGGAGAGTCTGATGAGCTGTGGTGGTGGCAGTGGGGAGGTGTGGGGAGTCAGAGGTGGTGCAGCGGGTGGCAGCGGTGCAACAAGTGTTGGCAGACAGGGATATTCTAGCGTGGATTAGGCAGGCATTGAGGACAGACAAGAAGCTGGCACCGTTGTGGGCCTTGGACAAAGCGCTGGCATTGGTTCACTCAAGGCTGAAGGACTTCTGAGTTGACAATGGATTGGTGAGGTTTCAGGGGCTGGTGTATGTACTGGAGGACGAGGAGGTGAAGAGGACCGTGTTGCAGTTGTACCACGATTCGATCCCAGCAGAACATCCAGGTCATGCGAACACGCTAGCACTGGTGGCACGTAACTACTACTGGCTGAGGATGTCCGAATACGTGCAATGATATGTCGACAGGTGTGAGACTTGCCAGCATGTCAAACCTCGATATCAAAAGCTGTTTGGCCTGCTCCAGCCCCTGGAGATTCCTGACGGTCCCCCGCTACCATCTTCATGTAGTTTTGATGCGGTGCAGGTGGTTTGTGATAAGTTGACAAAGAAGGCGCACTTCTTGCCAGCCCACTCCATGGATGATGCAGCCGCAATGTGCGACACGTTTATGGAAAGAGTCTGTGTTTCTCGACGAGGTCCAGAGTGGTCGACGATATATGTGACCTGTCTATATATAGAGCGGACCAGATATTTTGTAGCCCTAGTCCAGTAGATAAAGAAATGGCATCTTTCAGCTCATGGACCCGTAAAACTATATCTTCCAGAGCATCGACGATCCAGCGGCATGCGGCTTGAAGCGCCGAAAAATCTAAAACTGCAGCCGCAGAAACCTTGCGAAGACAACGACCGTAGTTGAGGAGTAATGATGATAATTGAAGACTCTCGTGCTGGGAAAAGACAGAGTGATCAGAAATTGAACGTGAAGATGAAATCTCTCACTATTCGAGGCACCTCACTTTTGATGGCCAAAGAGTCCAAAGTGTTGCGTGCCGCAACTTGAATGGCCTGAAGAAAGTCTTTAATTTGCTTTGATGCCTGATATTCCTTTCCCTGTTTCCCAACAAATTTTTTCACGTCGACTATGCCGGCCTGATCTTCTCCATCAGAAAACAAAGTCACTGCAAGATCGATCACGAATAGGATATCATGAGGGGAGTTTCTTATCCACACATGGCAGAGCATTCAAGTAGAAATCAATCAACAAAAGGCCAGCGGCGGATGAAGGGTTGGCCGACCTGGGTAAGTAAAAGGTCTGAAGGTAACAAAAATGACAGTGAATATGCTTCGCGTAGACGTACAAGAGTTCCTCCGGCGACTGTGCAATCAGCCAATGTGCGCAGGACCCCTTGAATCCGATTGATAGGTTCTCTTCTTGAGTCTTGCAGCATGGTCAACAGACGATAAAAAGGTGAGACAAAAGCGGGCGCTGTTGTACGAGCGACAAAGAACAAATGAGCATCTGTAAATCCTGCCAAAGAAGAAACAGCGAGCATAGGCCCATGGTCAGTTAGACTTGAGAAACTGGAATCTAGATCAAGAGAACGTCCTGTAGATTCCAATGGGTGGAACCTGGGCCAGTCGAGTCGTATTCAACCCTTTAGTGGTGAGAAAGTTATGAACCTTACCCCGTAATGTTGAAGTTACTTCCGACATATCAGATGAAACTGCGAGCCATTCCATTCAGATGCCAATCGTAAGAAATCATGATGGGAGGCAAAAGTTTGTCGAGCCTTACGCAACATGTGCACTTGATTTTGATGAAGCTTGAAGCCTGAAGTTGAAGCTTGAAGTTGACCTCAGTTGATGATCAAAGTAGAATAGCAACTCGTCAACCAAAGAAAGAACGCGTCCACGCAGATCGACCTTTTCAAAGCTGCCTAAGATATCCATTGTGTCAGTGGAACTATTGATTGATATCTCTTGTAGAATATTCCCGACAACACTCTCACTACCTCAGTCTTACTACTATTTCGATGACCTGTAAGAATGGCGAGCCACGAACGAGAAACACAGAGGCCAATAGATTCCAAAGCGGATAGCTGCATCTTCAAGATACGGCCAGGAGGTGATAGTGGAGCCATATTCCTGGCGTACGGAAGTAAAATAACCCACTTGAAGGTAGCTTGATGATATCGTCGAGTTGGGAGAGGCACCAAATGGTCGCACTGCCTTTGTAAAGATTTGGTCAAAGAGGAGGCGGGCCTGCAATCGATCCTGTTCAGTGCGAAAACGATGGAGATAGACGGTATGAAGGTGCTCGAAGGGATGGAGGATTGTGTGAGGCGTACGTAGCAGGGAAGCCCAACGAATGACGTCACGAAGGTTGAATTCCCATGGGGCACCCTCTCTAGCGAAACGACGTTGGACTCCGACTGCTTCTTGAAGTTGCATATTGTATGTGATCATGTGCCCAAGAACGTCTTGATTAAAATCAGGGAAAAGATGACGACAAACTAGTAGCAGGTCGCTGGGTGATAAGTCTTCAACGTAAACCTTGGTGAAACGGTTCACAAAAGATTTTGGAAGACCTTTTCGTCCTCCGCCCTGATGCAGAGGGTTCTGAGCTGCGAAGATACGGAAATTAGGGTGTCAAACGAAAGAACGGCCAAGTTCGGGAATGTAGGTAGACTGCTCCGCGATGATCCAAAACCACATTTAACCCCTCCAGAACAGCCTGAGGGGCAAGATTCATCTCGTCGAGAAGGACCCAGTGACCCTCTTGCATGGCTTGAAGGAATTCTGCATCTTTCCATGCAAATTCTCCTGGCCCGCCACCCTCTGCCGGAAGGTCAGAACCGAACAGGTCGATGATATCCGTCTGATCAGAGAGGTTAATTCGGCATAGATGGTGACCAGATATATTAGCCAAGGCGGTGATCAGGCTCGTTTTCCCGACCCCAGGACTACCTTCAAGCAAAATAGGTTTCAGAACTTGGCAAGCCCGCACGACGCGCATTGCGTTGTCCTGAGTGGTCGGAGCTTCGAGATTAAAGTAAGAATCGACGACTTGCTGGGCTCCCTTAGGTATGCTGAATGAGCCAAACTGAACGAATAATGAGGGGTCGCAGGGCGGAATGTATGCATGGTCAGAAAGCGGAACGAGATCCATCAGTTTCGACACTGCGTCATCCTTGAGTTGTTTAAGGTCCTCTCGCGTGTACGTTGATAGTTGTGGCAGCGAAGTTAGACCATCCAGGAACGTCATATGTGCAGCCATGATGCTGGAAGAGAAACTGAGCGAGAAGCTACCGATGAAAGATGAAGATCACTCACGAAGACCTCATCTCCAGGAATACGACTGGAACTATCAGATTGAAAAGCAGCATTGGAAAAGGCGACCCAGGCCTAGTGAAATCGATCAAAATGCCATTTTCAGAGAAGAATAAAACTGAAACTTACAAGGATATCCCTGAGACTCCTCAAAGAAGTATCACCAACTCGGGTACATAACCAATTGACAAAGTCTGGTAGACGTGACGTATAGTGTTTCAACGTCTCGTGTTTCCACATATTTCCGACGATAAGCTCCAAGTCATGCCGATCCTCGACGCGAGGGACCCATATCTCAGTGAACCGATTGCGCAGAGCTGGCGAAAGTTCCTTTTTCCCATAATCACCTCCAGGATTCATCGTTGCAACAAGTTTGAAATTCTCTTTCAGCGCCGGATGAGCAAGCTCGTCCTCACCACCCTTTTCGGCAAGGACGATGGTTCTTCCTGGTTCAAGAACACTGTTAAGCCTCTCGAGAACCGAGTCATCAGCAAGTGAAATTTCATCGAGGAGGAACATTCAAGGTATTCAACCGAACTAGTCTTTCCAGCGGACGTGGGGCCCTCAATGAGGATAGGAAACCGCCGGAGTGAAAATAATCCTTGCAAGGTCAATGAGTTTGGTCTCTACTGAAGGGGTTATGATGTAATCCTCTGCAGGGTCCTCAGGCAACGATCCTTTCTCGAGATAGAACGGTCCCAACTTAATGAACTCGTCGGCAGAACGTGAAGGAGGGTACTGAAGGCTCTTTCATCAGCATGGAGCGAGGATTCCGCACACCAGCCAAGAGATGCTTCTGCGCGAGGGCAGTCACGAGCTCTGCGCTGGGGATGTCGAGTACCATCGTGAATGCCATCAGACAGCCTTCCCATATTGCTTCGGTGGAGGCCAAACATGCTCGCTGTGTCTGATGCGAAGGTGAGCGCGC
This sequence comes from Macrolepiota albuminosa, assembly GCA_027475525.1. NCBI lineage: Eukaryota > Fungi > Basidiomycota > Agaricomycetes > Agaricales > Agaricaceae > Macrolepiota > Macrolepiota albuminosa. Next base: position 5,986,647 of record JAMWFC010000049.1, on the reverse strand, counting down.
GAGCGAGCGTACGCATGCTGAAGTGTGGTCGATGGTTCGATCCATCCACTATCTGTCGCTTCTCGGCAAGATCTTTCACGGCTGGATAGAATTCGGCAACGTTCATGATACCCCCTTTGTCCCCCACAGCGCTGGCACCAATGTATTGACTGACAATGCTAAGAAGAGTTTCTTTATCGGCATCAGGAGGGGGCACGTCAATCTCGGTGAAGCGCGAACGGATGTTAGGAGGAAGATCTTTCTTCCCAACATCAGTCGCTGGGTTCATACAGGCAAAAAGCCGGAAGTCAGGGTGGCGAGGGACTGGTTCCAGAGAACCTTGTTCAGTCAGGGTGATGAACGCAGTAGATCCATGCAGGAGGCCAGATATACACTCCAGAGCCTCTGGACTAGCAAGGTTCATCGCGTCAAGCAACACCCTAAATGAAGATCATAAATCTGTGGTTCGTACATGAATTGTGATCGTACCAGTCGCCATTTCTCAATGCCTTGACTAAGGGACCTTCGACGAACCCAAACGCAAACTTGCCCTTGCCATGGACATGTTGAACCTCGAACTGCTCAACGTCTTGAACAAATGTGACCCAGCTCTTCGCTGACACTTTAAGTTCACTTTGTTCCAACTTCCGCCGTTTGCGCGGCCGGCCCTTCTTTTCTCCAATCCGTCCCTATAAATGGCAGATTAATTAGTGGTAGCACAGACGTTGGAGGAATAGTACCGCACGCACTTTGTCTCCAAAGCCTCCTTAGCCTATATTCTCTCTCTTGCCAACCTCGCACTTCTCCTTCCACAACCCGACGGCCCTCTTCCACTTCCCCTCAGTAACGGCCTTCCTAACTTCAACCTCAAACTTCTCATTTTTCCTCCGACTGAACGTCCCTCCGAACAAATCCAAAAACTTCTGCTGAAGCTGCGCACCGGGTACCCTCGCATCGACAGGCTTGAATCCTCCCAAGAGATCAGAAGACTCAGTCTGGTGTGACAAGTTTAGTGATATCAGCGGACGATGTAGTAGGGATGCTAGGTGTGTGACAACACTGGTTTTTCCCGTCCCAGTCTCTCCAGTCAGGAGCACAGGCTCCGATAACGCCACAGCCGTCGCGATCCGCGACAGGAGAAGCCCGGCAGGTTTGTGTAACGCGAACGGCCTCACAGGAGCCTCGTATATCCCTAGCTTCGTTAAACGGGCCGCAAGGTGTGTTCGCCCAACACGCACGGCGGTGACAGTACCATTAATGTCTTTCTCCACCTCGAACTCAGGTGTACGGCCGTTCAAGACCCACAAACGGCGATCAGGGTCTAATCCAAGGTGATCTGCAGTAATCTGGGAAATGGACTCGGTATGCACGCGTGCACTGGCAGTCGTAGTTCCAGCGCCGAAGAATACGTCTCGTGCTTCCATGTAGATTTCTTCCCTCAATGTGGGGTTGGGGAAGATAGATGAGAAGGGTAGTGGTGTAGTAGCATCGTCCATGTCGACGTCCATGGATTGGTATGAGGAAGGTAAAAGCCTTTGTACGCGCGCACAAAATTTTTCGAGCTCGCGCAAACCGATGTCGCGTGCCGACGCCGCCGGACCCAAGGATTTAGCGGCCTCCCAGAGACGGATGATTGCCAGGTTGGGGTGGCCTGCCAATCGAGTGAAGCGAGAGTTTAGGATCGTGCGAAGCTCCTGGGTGGTTGGAGATGATATGATGATCTCGTGGAATTTGTGCGCTCCGAAGAATGCGGGAGCAGAAAGGTACCATTTCTCGAGGGTGCTGTAGATCTTGTGGCGAACAATGCGAAACTGTCTGCAGCGACGACACGACCACGACTAGGGACCTGGAGGGATGCTCGGCCACCGATCGATTTCCCTTCTCTCAGTGATTCCACAAGAGGCTTTCTGACTCCGAGTACCTCATTGCTTCCACGATCAATGTCCTCGAAGACAACCCATTTTCTTTCGCGCAAAGATTGCACAAGAACACCTTCCTTCCATTCAAAAGTACCAGGCTGTGTTGGAGAAGAGACGTAGGACCCGAGAAGGGCACGTGGGTCAAGGGAAGTATCGGCGAGATGGATAGTGATAATTTGATTACTGACGCCAGGGTAAAGGAGTTCTGCGAGGTGGGACAGGAATAACAACTTTCCAGAAGAGGGTGGTGAAGTAAGGAGAGTAGGGAGACGAAGGGAGACGTGTAACGCCAGAGACCTCAGAGCTTCGACAGTGGTCGGAGTCGATATCAGAGGTGAGGTGGGCTCATAAGACTTTTGACCGGGTGTTCGAAGCATCAAGATTCCATGGATATCAACGATGTGTTTGCTAAAGGGTGTGAGGTCCAATGCTTAAAGGCAAAAAATGAACGGTACCTGAGCTCTGACGATTGTAAGGGTGTGATAGGTCCTTCGTTAAAATAGTAATCTTGTTCTTCACGGGAAATTCCTTGATGCGTTGCAATTCAAGGACGGGCATAAGCCAGCCGTCTATCGTCTATGTCCCTTTTCGTTCCATCGGGATTAGTTCCATATTCTATCGGGCAATCGACCCCAAATGCTTCGCCAAGAACCTCTCTTTCCATGACCTCTCGTTCGGCTTCGCCCATGTGACTTTGGAGAGAGAGCATAACAACGGATAGCTAGAAGGCGGACGCCAGTGTCGAGATTTGGAGTCCAAATAAGTTTTGAAAGAGGAGATAGTGCCCAAACAAGAAGTTGAGGTAATTCGCGATTGGCGCGCAAAATTCGATATTGTGCCGGTAACAAGCGGTGTAGACGAGCCACGTCAACGGAGAGGGGTGACGAGGAAGCAGTTATGAAGGCCAGCGGTCCTTCAGCAAAGGTAGGTGTGTTTAGAATCCGCATTCAATATCCTAAAGATACAATTAGCACAAGACAACACGACAAAAACATGTCAACATACGGGAAGAGTTCTTCGTGGTTTTCTAACATAATGATCTTCTGTAATTTGCTCTGCATCCAGCCATCGTGCACAGAGATCCAGTAGAATGGGTCGATAAAGCTTCGCGATGGTCAGCGTCAAGGCTGGATCAGACAGGAGTTGAGATAGTGTGACAAGAAGGTCTGTGGTAGACTTGGCATTAGATACATCGATTGAATATACCGAAGAGTTTCGCATGCCCTCCGATAACAGTGCGGTCTGCCGGTGTAGGATTGATGGTCAGTGGGTCATGAATAGCACTGGTTGGCTCCATAAGTCGTTGTTTCCTGCGAAGAAGTCAGTATGTCTGCAATATGGCATTGGAAAGAGAAACAACCTGATACACGAGCAGGTCTTTTCTCTCCTCCGACACTCAGAAAACTAGAAGCAACAACTTGGGCAAAAATTCTTGTAAATCACGTGCTTTGAAATTGGTCTGGTCTCGTGATGAGTAAATGCGCGTGACGCGTGACGCGTGACGGTTGGCTGGCCAGACATCAGCGATTTTGTCATTGCAGTACTATCACGTGTTATGGCTTTCAAAAGGGTTGGGAGTTTCAAAATCCAGAATACTAAGAGATCGTGGACATGGAGCCACTGATCTTTCAAGCGATATATTAGTTCAATAGGAGTACAACATAGTTGACCACAAAAATGAAGGGATACACATCTATCTATGTTGCGATATAGTCAACAAGAATAGAAAATGGAGAAAATTGTATTCAAAGGGTTCCGGAATTAAGTGTCAGTGAGCAAATCAGTACCAAAGTCTCCAAGAGTCTTATAGACCTCTCAGAGAAGTAATCTTCACGATTTTAGAACATCCTGACGTGTGAGGCATGAGATACAAGAAACAAGGTATTTGAGCGTGACTTACCGTGTGCTCAATTGCCGTAGCGGAGTTGAAATTTCCCCTATGAGTCAGCGTTATGATGTGTGACAAAAGTTTTGAAACTCCCAACTTTTGGGACACGCCCTACCGGCATCGTCCCGACACAACAACACGTCCACCATTCTCAAATCTGGTCTGGGAGTGTCTTGTTCGAAATTTATCGCACCGACTACAGAAGTCCGATTGAAATAGAGTATTGTCGATGTCTCTTAATTTACAAATTGGTAAAATTTTTGAAACTCCCAACCAACGATAGTAGTGCCTCTGCAGTTGATAAAGCTGATAGCGCCGAACCGGTCATGCGTCGAACGAACGCGTGACCAACATATATTCTGATGAGGGAGAGGCGAAAAGCGACAGTAAGGCTAAAGGAAGCTGGAAAGGCGAGTGGTGGGGTGGAGGTGGTGAGAAGAAGATGATGCGGGAGCTGAGCTGAGAGTGAAAAAGAAGATCAGAAGAGAAAGATTGGATGTCGCCTATACGTGAATAGAATGCAGGCGTTTTAGGATCGAATCGAGCCGTCGCGTGAATAAGATGGTAGTTTTTATATGAGGGGGGAAAGAAGTTCAGCATGTCTTCGAGGAACGACTGTATCCGTGCATAGAATCGTGATGGATTCAAGACGTATGGTACAAATTACGAGATAGGCGCTGATGGGATGCGGGTGGAGGAAACCACTTGTGTTTTAACGAGGCTAATTGAAGTTCGGCACATACAGATGGATTATCCCTAAGATATGTCTTCCATGCTTGAGAGGTCCAGCGACCGATCGCCATAATGATGTCTTCAGACAAGCCAAGGGACGCGTAATACGTCGCGCCTCCAGCCCTAGCTGAATGACCACCGTAGGATCTATCGAGGAAAGAGGACAATTTTGAATCAAACCATGTGCGGGTCGGAATGGAACCGTCGTGACGCAGGAAAAGAGGGAATCTTGCTCCATGTATGGCGTCCCATTTGGACATGTATTCGCGAAGGAGAGATACAGGGTCAGCCACTTCATGATGAAAGAATAGAACCTGGGAACCAGTGAAAAAGCGATCTGTTTTATGATATGGGAGGTCGTAGGAAGCGTAACCATGAAAGAAATGGAGCGAGGAGCGTTTAATAATTTTTCGCCAATCTAGGGCTGACTTAGTTTTGATCACCAGTTCTCCAGAGCGATGGCAGGTGTAAAATGCGCAAGACATAAGGGTCGCGAATAAAAGATCATCATAGTCACTTGAATTATGCGCTCGTGATGTGAATCTTTCGAGATGAAGGAGACGAAGAGGGAGTTTACGATGAACCGGATCGGCACGAATTTTCTTAGCCCCTCTAATTGTTGCTTGAACAAGTGGATGGGCTCTGTTGGAATCGAAATCTGGATAAATGTTGCGGAGAAAGTGACCGGCTCCCGAGAGATACTTTGGAGCAGAAGCGATGTATCTAGACGTAAATGCAATGTATTTCGATAGAGTCTGAGGAGTAGGATCAATAGGAAGACTGTGAGAGCAACAAAAGTTGATATAGTCCCGTGCTCCCGTGGCATAACAAGACTTAGTCGATTTTTCTATAGATTCGGATTGGACATGAAGAGTCCAGGCATCAAGATCCGCACTGGACATAGGTTGGCGAGCCGTTTTCCGAGACGACCCGCCCAACGCCTTCAAAAGGACCTGCTCCATCGCGCCGGAAGAGAGTCTCTGGGGGGCTCAAAATCGTAGACGCGGTTAGCAGGAAATTGACAATGGAAATCGTCGAAGAGTAGGCGGGAGAGAAGGTCGGCTTGCGTGTTATCCTTACCTGCTATATGGCGAACACGCAAGTCCATGCCAGTTTCGATTATGATACCCGCCACGGCTTTGACAACGGAGTTGTGCATTTCTTCGGCAGCGCCGAGAGAATTAAAGACAGCCACCGAATCGAGACTATCTGTAAAAATGAGAAGTCTTTTTGGAGGGTGATCAAAGAGCGCGACGTGATGGACACTTGAAAGAATTGCAAGCAACTCCAGAAAGAAAATGTCAACTTTCGGTTTTGACGGGTCAGGATTCAGCTGATAAACGAATCCTGAGCCCGCAAATACAAATGCGAGAGCAAGTTTAAGACTAGCGTCAGTCCAGACAACAAAATCGGCAGAGGAATCATCCCAGTGAGTTGCATCGAGAAATCTTATGCCTAGTGCTGAGGGGAGAACTTTTAGAAGCCACGACATGTCATCAACCACTTCCCGATTGAGGAACACTCCAGCGTGCATCGACGTTTTTGAAGCTATTTTGCGATAGAGCGACGATAGTGCCGGGCGTCCCCAAGGTAAAACGTTCAGTAACCAGTTGAGATGACCCGCCAAGCGTTGCCAGGTGCGAAGAGGAGGGCGACAATTAGGCGTATCTACAAAATCATTGATTTTAGCAACGATGTCATCAATAGAATCTTTAGTGAGGGAAATAGATCCGTGGTTAATATCTACCCAAAAACCAATGATTTTAAGACATTCCCCGAATTCCTGCTTCTTCTCGTCCCATGGACAGCCAATGGCGTCCCAAAGAATAAGGAGTTGAGCTTGATGTCTCGGTCTGAGTTTGCCCTTAAACTCGACCAAGTCCGAGGCACGGTCCCAGGAAAAGAAGTCATCCATAAAATCATGTAAGTCCGGCATGTCCAGTTTCGTCACGGCGATCCAACACATCAGACCAGCTAAGGCACACCAACAACGAGGAGAGGCACAATTACCGAAAACTAGACGATGAACAATGCGCCATACCCCGTCTACATTGACCAGTTGCCTCAGTTGCCACAACGGATGCGCTGGTAAATTCAGGAAGGCACTAGAAACGTCTGACTTCCAGGTGACCAAAGTATTGGAGGGATAATGACGTTTAGCATTGTACAAAACTTGACTGAATGTCCTCATGTCGTCGTATCTGACCTTAGCTTCAGTTTTTGAAATACCGTCATTGAGACCGGAGGCCGTGTGGTCTGTCACGACTCTAGGTTTTCCTTTTTGCCACACCACGAAGAGAGGAGATGATTTCATGCCAGGGAGGAATTCGTCAATAGTGATTGGATCCGACCACCTCCTGGCCTTGATTTCCTTATCCTGAAATTGCCTAATAGCCTCCAAGTCGATTTCTTCCGTCGAATAATTGCCAAGAGGCTCTTCATTGTTAGAGTCCCAATCGCCATTATCGAAAGGCCAGAAACCCTCTCTAAGGCCCTTCATTACCGAATGAACAAAAGGCTGGTTGGGATGATCCCAAAGCATAGCTTCTAGAGAATCAACATTGAAAGGAGTTTCGACACGAGTATAGCTGCTCATAGCTTGTAACGTTTTTTGAATTTTAGAGTCTGAAAGCAAGTTGAGAGGGGGAGAAGGAAGAGGCGAGGCAGTTTCAGTGTCACGAGCTGAAGGCGGCATAGGAGAAACAAGGGAAGAACTGTTCCAGACAAAACCTCTCCGAAATTTTGGAGAATCCTGAGAGAAAGTATTATGAGAACGTTTACGAGTGGATGTGAGAGGTCGTGGTCCTTTGGAGATCGCTTCTTCAGTTCGACGCATCGAGTCCGCTCGTTGCTCTATGAGATTGTCTTCGAGCTCTGAGTTTAAGGTAACATTCCTCAACGTCTTTAGCTTGATGCTTCCCGCTGCACTCGCAGCAAATACCGTGCCGACGGTTATTCGCGCATGGGTCAACGTTGCAATAGCCCAGATTCCAATTTTGGCAAATCGTCGTGGCCTGCCTCTTGTTCGGAACGAATCAAACGAATGCAGGACGTTTGGATCCCGAAGAAGGATGAGAGACCAATGCTGAGACACCAAGCAGCTGAGAAAGAAGAGGAACGTGCAGCTCATTCGGGTCGTTAAGCCTGAAAGGATTGCGAGCATATCTATCTCGTGTGTCTGCATCGAATCGGATAGCCAAAGATGCTGCACCCGGTGAAGAGCGAAAGAAATCAATAATCCGGCTACGATAAAACGCCAACTCGGCCTTACAATGTGGATAGAAGGCAAGGACGCCATCCATCCAAGCATCGTAAGCTCGGGACCAGTCTGATTCTGACCAGATCGGACGACGCGCAGTAGCGTGATCTCTCCTGATAATTGAGAAACCACCTGCGAACTCTTTAGGTTCGTCATAATGGTCATAACCCTTATCCAACGTCGCATAAAGTTTTTCGAAGTCAACATAATGATCAAGTATGATGAGACGCCAAATCAACCTCGATATGGGATCTCTAAGCTTCTTAAGCTGAGCAAGGTTGACAAGGGAGTCGATGGTTTTCTCCCTGCCATACTCCTGGCGAAGCTCCTATGTTTTCGCCAAGTGAGGATCATCTGAAGCCTCGTCCTGAAAGCATGCAAGGTGTGGCGCAATGGCAAGCAAGGATGCTAGAATAGCCATGGATTCTGTGTCTTTACTTTCAGGAATTCTGATCAGGTCGCAAGCAATACGAATGGTATCTGCCTTGGCATCCTTACGAGATGGATCCACTTGATTAAGGAGAGCTGCCCACGCTGCGGATTCAATCGCCTGCACATGTGAAGATGGTCGAGGATCCGGACTTTGGACAGGGAGAGTTGCACTACGTTCTGGCTCTGGTTGACGTGATGAATCAAGGGGAGCGAGCGGAGAGCTTGAGCCAGAAGCCTGAGGGATGGCTCTAGCCTTGGCTTGACGGATCTCAATTCGACGTTTAGCTGCCTCGACAAAATCTTGGGCCTCCTCAGGCCTGAATCCCAATTCATGCAAGGATAAAACGAGATCCGCAAGAGAGCGCATTCCGTCAACGGTCTCGTCGACCAATTTTTGACCAACGTCGGACTTTGCTCGCACTGATTCAAGAGCTTGTTCTTCAAGTAAGGCTTGGGCTTCAGACAACTCATGCGCACGACGGTTACAAGTTTCGCAGCGACAAGCTTGAGCATTTTCGGTGTTCATAAGAAGATAATGATGACAAAGAGGAACGAGTAATAATTGACGAAAAAGATTTAAGATAAACTAAAGAGATACTAGAATGGAAATGTAAGTGAGGGCCCGCGCGATCTTCCCATTGCTTGCTTACTATTAGATATTTCGTTGTAGTGCAACGCACTGCTAAGAGATTTTTATGGTGAGAGGACGAAATATCTAAGGTGAGAGGTGAGCCCGGCCCACCGGGTGGCCATGTAAGGGGGAGAATCTCACCGATGAATAGCAGAAGTAAGTTACACTTAAAAGGATAAATAAATGTGATAAAACACTAAAGAAGGAAGGATGTGCGGTGAGAACGGTTGACAACGTGAGAGAGCGCAATAGCGCTCACCTGGGTAGCAGACGAGGGAAGGGGAAGACGGAAGAGAAGGCTACCCGAAATGTCTGAGACTGCGTCCCATACTGACAACGCCACGGCAACTGCCAGACCCTGGCACTGTGCCGCGATCGGCACACAGTCGAGGAAGAGAGATGTGCGGACGAGATCGGAGAGAACTTTCGCGCACGCAGAGGCCTCCGAAAACGCTTGCCACCTTCGGCGCTCGCCTTTACGCCGAAGAAGAAAGCTTAGTGTTGCCCATCTGCAGTTTCAAACCACATTAACGTTCAACTTTAAGGCAGCTTTCTGCCAAAAACTGATCATGTGCCCGGGAAATCCCGAGTCTCACATCAATTTCAATCAACGGACAAAAGGGGAAATTTAGTATCACAGCCGCTACATTTTGTCACGTCGCGAAATACACGCTTCGTTCATCCCGTTCCTCCTTTCCTAATTGTGCCATGCTTACACTCGGGAGAAGAAAACTTGAGACGTTTAATAAGACTATCTCAGAGGAGAGGATAGAAACCTCTTATATGGTATGGCCTTTTCAATATGATCTCTTTTGAAATCTTCACATTTCTATCCAGAACCTTGCAGAGTCTGATGCAGTTATCAAACTTGCTCAGCAGCTTCAAACCCAAGATAAACAATACGAAATCATCACTCCATATGATGGCCAGAGGAATACCATCGAAGGCAAAATGAAACAAACTCCAGATCTCAACTGGGAAAACAAATGCTTCAATGTTGATTCTTTTCAAGGTTTTTTCCCATCACATTGTAACCATTCAAACTGCTGAAACAATACACAAAGGAAACGAAGAGGATTACATAATCATCTCTCTAGTCCGTTCAAGAGACCTCGGATTTCTGGATAATAGACGACGAACTAATGTCATGCTTACTCGTTGTAAGAAGGGCATGTTCGTTATATCGAGCCGTGAATTTCTTTCAGGCAAGGGTGCAAAAACTTTGGTTGGAGAGTTGGCAGAGCAGATGGGGAGTGGTGCATGGTTGGAGGAGAGGGATTTGGAGGAAGGAGATTTCTGAAGGCGTCCAAAATTCGAAGAGAAGAATTAATCATTTTCTACCATGGGAGGAAGCGAACAAAATTATTCATGCAGACTGGCAGAGGGGAATAATAAATCGTATGTAGACTTTAGTACCTCTTTCTCTGTATGGTAGAAAATGGTTAATTTGCTCGATCAAGACATTATGTTTTTTCTAGTGACGTTTTTGGCTACTCCAAGGTGTGGAGTTATTGGATGGTCTACGTCCATATCGGAAGAAGAACACAGATCCCTCATCTCATATAGACTATCGACAATACTTTTCTTAAATTTATCTGTCGATGTAAGAGGACTAGAGTGTTTGGATTCGATTCCGAATTTGATCATGTCTGGAGCAGCAAGGTCTGAAAAAGATCCATTTGTCAAATGGTGTTGTGACGAAACCAAATCGGCGTACAGTTGATCCCATAACCATCCTGATATGCTGCCCCAAAACTGGACAAGTCAAAGTGTGAGGGGACAAAGATAGACTGTTGATTACAGGACTTACCCAGTGCCTCGAAAGAGGTGCCCCACACTCAATCCACTAGTGCTGAGTTTCCATTGTTGGCTACGGTCAAAAAGCTCATCATCGAAAAGTGGGGCCTGTTCTCCGTCTTGAAGTCGTAGCATCAGCCGAAGTCCGAGAAGATGCCTGTCAATCCCTCTTCCAGTCGCGACTTCTTTTGTAAGGCGACTGTGCGTTTTGATCGCGCGTTGTAAAGCTGCATACCTTGCAGCTGCCTGAGATGCACGATGAATAATTGGACCAGGCGAGAATCGTTATGGAAAACGCACAGTAGACTTGGTATCCACCATCTCAAGGACCCATGCTCTGCTATCCCGTGTTAAAGTACGAAGCGTCTCAGTTCGTCCGTGCTTGAACATTCGCGTAAGCACCGTCTCGTATGTGGCGGTGAACGTCCCACGAGTCTTGTACCACGCGAGTTGAAGCACCATCTGAATGTAGCCATCTGGTCCAAAATTAGCTGATTATACATTGGCAGAAAGAGTGATTGTTTCTTCGAAATGAATGGCCTACCTATACCTCTGATCCAGTCGGTGCCATAGCCTTGAAACCATAACACACTATCATCCGAGTCCTCGATGATTTTTGTTGCTCTTGCATACGCGGCATCACACTCCTGACGGAGTTTGTCATCCGCGACCCAATCCAGTCTTTGCCAACCACCGAGATCAGTATCATCCAGCGTATCATCAAAGGCAGCCTCGTCTATGCCTTGGACAATACCATATTCAGCCACGATGCTCGGAGCCAGAGCATCACAAGGAGAATGTTCCTGTGGCACCCGCATGCGTGGAAGGGTCGACGATAATCGTGAAGGGCTTGTCGTAGAAGCGATTTGCAACATTGAGGGGATGTGCACGAATTGTGTGGAGATGTGAATCGAGGGCTTCTTGGGAGATTCCCTGCGGACTATGGTTTTGGAGAGGAGCGGGAGGGATAGTATGGGTTATATGGTCTAGACTCAGCGCCATGACAGAAGAAAGCATTGTTTGGTACATTTGTCGGTTTTTAGGGTGTAGAGAGAGTAAATATTGACTCTAAGAGAGGGTATGAGTATAGCATCAACATAAGTTACACGATACATACAGCGGCCCAAGCGTCACGGTAATCTGCACTTAGGACGCCAACAGGCAAAGCCCGCTCTCCATTTGCGAGCCGTTGCTCGACGTCTAGTACAACAGCGCGTATACGAGTCGCAATCTCGCAAGGAGTCATTAATCGCGGTATGTCGCTAGGAGAATCCGGTTCCCGGTACACATCTATAGTGTAAAACCAATTATGAATTGATATTAGAAGTTTTCGTGAATCTGGAGAGTCTGGGGTTGACGGAGTGGATATGACATCGCAAAATTGCGTAGGTATTCGTCCAGTATTGAACATTTTCTGTGTGCTCTGACGGAGCCATATGCCTATGACAGTTTAGCACATAATTTTCTTTGCGTGTCAACAAGACAAACCTGCGCGAGTGGTATCAGGATGAATTTCTCCGCTATTTAAGAACGATTAGACTGGAGTGGTGAGGCAAAAGTCTTGAAGACGCACTCGTCAAGTTTTCCCTTGAATTCCAACACTCTGTATATCAGCCAAGCCGCTCTTCGAATTTGCCAAAGAGTGATGCCAGCCCTGTTGTCGCTAGATTCGCCAGTCAAGGCGCTCTGGGGTATTAGGTCGTCGTCATGAAATGCAAGCCACCAGTTGGGATTGATAAGAAGGGGTGCCCTCCATTCAAGGTAAGCTTTCTTGATCCAAAAGTTGACATCAAGCCAATTATTAGCTGATGCTCTATCAAGGGCTTGGTGGAGCTGAGTATTGCACGTTTATACGAAGACGGAGGGGTGCGGACCGTGCAATCTTTCCTGCAGAACCTGGCCAATTCCCGACTCAAAAGATTGAGCTAACTTGCGACGGAGAGAGTATGTGGATTCAAATGAAGACTTGCCAAGCCTTTCATCCTCTAACAGCAGAGGTTCCAGCGAAGCAAGGTATCGGTCGAGGGTTTGGCGGAGGTCAGGAACTGGAAGACGGGGTAGAGTGGAGCGTAGTCTTGAAGGAGAGCTGGCGGCGGACGACGAGAGGGGACGCATGAGCGAAAGACGCCGTCGCAGCATTACATACAACAATCCCTTACTTCCATTCAAAAGGCTAGAAAACACCACGTGACGCAATGTAAGGTGATGCTGCCGAGATAGGCAGATGTCACGTCACACTTAGATAGAGTCTCGCGATAGAACTGTTATGTGTCCTAGAATTGCGAAAGCTAGTTACTCTAGTACATCGCAGTGCTTATATACGAAGTGGAATCCCGGACTATAAAGACACAATTAAAATAAGCCTCAGTGTCGAGCCTTGGTGATGGTGAACAACTGAGTTAATATACCTATAAAGACACAATTAAAATACTAAGTAGGAAGTATGAGTATTATTACAAGGACGAAAGAATGACCAAGCGTTAATCACTTACAGCCTCAGTGTCGAGCCTTGGTGATGGTGAACAACTGAGGCTGTGAAAAGGGAGGGAACGACTGATGATGTAGCAATAAGCACGTGATTTGATCGGATGCGCGGATATGAGACCTATGGGTCAACACAACCCCATCGGCGCAGAAGTGAAAAAGAAACAGTAAAGAAAAATGGTAGGGGTAAAGAGTTAGCGACGAACAAGCCCCAGCTGCATAACGAAACGATCATGTAATAAGCGCGGAAGAGGTTTAGTAAGTATGTTGGCCGTCATATTTTCTGTGGAAACCCAGGTCGTTTCGAAAGAACCCGACAATATGTGTTCTCTGATGAAGTGGTAACGAATATCGATGTGTTTCGATCGAGATGTCGTAGAATCGGATTGTGCAATATCGATAGCACTTTTATTGTCGCAAAGAATGGGAAAGGGATGAGGTACAGGAAGACAAAGCGAGGATAGGAGAAGACAAATCCAGATGGCTTCCCTCATGGCATGAGACATCGACATGTACTCTGCCTCGGTCGATGACAGTGCAACTGTGCGTTGGCGAACGGAAGACCAGGAAACTAAACTTGAAAATAGGTAGAATGCATATCCCGAGACGCTTCGTCAAGTGTTAGGGTCCGATGCCCAGTCTGCATCTACAAACCCGCAACCTGTAGGGAGTAATAGGCAAATATGCGGAGTGTCTGAGTTCAAGGAGAAGTTATATTCCAAAGCTAGGTCCAAAGTGCCCGCAATATATTGCAGGACTCCTTTCGCCGCAAGCAAGTGACCACGAGTCAGGTTAGAGTTAAATTGGCCTAGGGACATTGCGGTGAACGCCAGATCGGGTCGTGTACATAAGCTAAGGTAAAGAATCGAGCCAACGAGGCGCTGGTAGTGAATTTTGATGTCGTTATCATGGATTTCAGACAGAGAATTCGGAGGAGTATCAGGGATGGAATGGAGAGATTGATGGAGAGGAACTGCAGATGTCTTAGCATCAAGTAAGTTATACGTAGAGAGTAGATCAGTCATAAAACCCTTTTGCGAAAGCCAGAGTTTACGATGAAACCAATCCCGGTCAATCCGAATACCTAAATACAAAGAAGTGGCGCCAGAATCAATGACTTCGAAGTGCATATTGAGTTCCCTGATGAGCCATTGATACAATTGAACGGAGTTTGTGGCATTAAGGCCATCATCTACATGAATGCAGATGATGATGAAAAGGTGTGTGCCATCCGCCGGCATGGGAATGGTAGGATCAGGAGGTTTCTCAAAATTGCCAATAAATACAGCGTGATCGACTTCGCAACGTGTGAGGCCAAGAGTCTCAAGAGCCTGTCGAAGAATGGTGTACCATTCGTGTGACGATTGCTTAAGACCATACAAGGCACGTAACAGGCAATACGTCACAGATGGATCCGCTTCAGGGAAGCCTGGAATCTGTTTGCAATAAACCTCGTGGGATAAAGGTGCATTGAGGAATGCTGTCTTGACATTGAACGTGAAAAGATTTAAATCAAATTTTGCTGCAAAAGCAAGGGTGACTCGGATACTAGTCATCTTTGCGACCAGAGCGTAAGTAGAGCCATAGTCCTCAGGTCGTTGGCTGAAGCCTTGAGCAATGAGGCGAGCTTTTTCCTTGCCACGAATGATATCCCCGTTTGCATCGAGTTTATGGGCAAAAACCCATCTAACTCCAATTGGTTTCTGACCAGGAGGAAGAGGAGCGACTTTAAAAACGCCTTGTGAGTGTAAGCTATCAACTTTGCGTTGCATTGCACTACACAATACATCAGCGTCAGGACGACGTATGGCTTCTGTATAGTGGTTGGGAGCCTTAGATAAGTCATAAGTATGGGGAGATTTGAATAGAAGAGGATCCGGGCTATATGTGGCATAAGCTTTATATTTGGCTATGGAGGCAGGTTCGAGTTGAACCAGATCATCAATAGAGTCTGGAAAAGAGATTGATGCAAGAAGGGCATTGAAGTCCATAACTGCAGCTACATTTTGATGAGGCAGTACTTTGCGAGCCGCCTTGTCAGAACACAACTTAATGAGTTTTTCATTCTGAGCCGTGATTCCATCATGGTAAAGACAACCCTTTTCAGTTTGCCGGATCTCTTGACGGGGGCAAGATGTGGGTAACAAATTCGAGGGCGTTGATAAAGAAACGGGAGGTGTAATGATGGGAACTGAGCTTGGTGGTGCTGAATGAGGTTGAGAAGGGGAACATGGAGCAATTGGACACTCCAAAACATCCAAGGGTGGTGCAGGAGGAGGGGGTGGAGAACATGAACGTTGTCGAGAAGCATGGGAACGGAGACTGCCCGGAACAGATTTGTCGAAAATAACATCTCGTGAGAAGAAGTATTTTCCGTGTAAGTCCCGAACATGCCAACCGATACGGTTTTCATCGTATCCAACAAAAATTGCTTCGAATCAATGGCCTGAACCTTTCTCTCGAAGTTCAGTAGGATAAAGGACATAGCATCGGCAACCCCATACTCAAAGATGGGAAAGATTAGGCTTTGCTTTCTCCATGACTTCATACGGAGTAATGAGGGAGGAAAGAGTCGAAGTAGGTAAACAATTCCGAAGATATTGAGCTGTTAAGATTGTGTCCCCTAAAAAGGACATTGGCAAACCAGACCAAGCCATCATGGCCTGCGCAGTATCTTCAATAGTACAAATATACCGTTCAGCTTTCCCGTTCTGTTGATGTGCGTAGGGGGCAGTGTTCTGATGAGCAATACCTTTTGAAATAAGGTAATCCTGAAGATCTCCAGAAACGAATTCTTTCGCATTATTGGAACGAACAATTTTTACCCGATTTCCGAACTTAAGCTCCCAACTTGCTTCCACTTGCCTAAAATGTTTTGTTGCTTGATTCCGCATAGAAAGAAGTGCCGTACTTCCAAAATTAGAACAGTCATCAAGAATGGAGTGGAAGTGATTTGAATGGCCATTTGAAAAAAGAACCGGAAACGGACCACAAGAGTCCATATGCAAAAGATCACAAACCGTGGGGGCACGGTGTTGAAAATGGTCAAATGGGCAAGCAGGTCTTTTTTCCAGTATGCAGGGAATACAGTGGTCATCCGAGAAAGTTCTTGTATACCCAACCCCATTTGCATAATTCTTAGTCAGGATGGCCCTGGTTGTATCTTGTCCCGGGTGTCCAAGCCGAGCATGCCATAAAGTAGGTGTCGCATCAATGCGGGGAAAGGAAGAGGTTGTAATTGCTGGAAATGACACTTTGAGTGGCTGTGGATTGACGGATGGAAGCACAAAGTCACAATACAGAAAAGAAAGTTGTTGGTGAACTGTTGCTTCCATGACTTGTCCTTGAAGAGATGAATCCGTGTCAGGGAAAAAGATGGACGTCGAGTCCTTTTCGAATAGCAACTTAAGGTCATTTTCGACCATAGATCCAATGGAAAGTAAATTGATGGGGACATCAAGTGCGTGGAGACAATCCTAGAGAGTGATTACCACATTTTTACCATTGACGTGCGTATGAAAACGTGCTTGTCCATGAGCTACGGTAGAAAGTAGTCCACAGTTTGCTGTCCCAACCGGGGTTGCTCCTGCCTCATCATAAGTCCAGAAAAACTTCCTGTCCTGGAGAATATGGATTGTGCAACCCAAATCTAAGATCGCATTGAATCGATTCAAAAAAGAGGCAAGAGCAATCGACGGCATTGATTGAAGAAAGGCAAAGTAAGGCAGATTTAATGATGCATGCGTCTCAGCAACATAAGCAGACAAATGAATATCATTGGCATTGTCAGCGGGAGCTACATCTGTGTCGTCACTTTTTTCAACAAAGGATAAGGGTGTAGGTAAGCGATGAGTGTCATCAGCAGCCATATTTGCTTTAGGTCGTAAACGGGCAGGATCCTGACCATTCTCCATCCCACCACCCTTTGACCAGCACATTTCAATCATGTGTCCATACATATTGCAATTGGAACATTGAAGTTGTGGGCGAGTGGTTGTATTTTGATCTGGAGAAACAGGTGATGAAGTGGTCGAAGTGGACAATTGTTGTGTATTCGATGGGTTCGAAGCTTGAGAAGTTCCTGGCTGAGGGCGAGAGCGATGATGTAAAGAAAGACGCTGGCGTTCCGCATCCATACTCATGACACGAGTTGCCAAAGTAGAGAAATCATATGCTCCTTGAGGTCCTGCACGTTCCCAGGATTGGCGTACTTCCTCCTTGAGGACAGACCAACGATCTCCGTTCGGCAGTCCATCGACAAATTTTTGAATCTTCTGCCAAGAAGTAAAGTCCCAAGGAGTACCGGCTAGTTGGTGTACCACAGAACACCATTGTTGGACATATGTTGACACAGAAACTGGAGTCGCCAAGAGAGTGAATACTCTGGACTTAGTTAGCTCAGCAATAGATGCATTCCCAATGCTGAAACGCTCTTGAAGAAAAGCTAGAAAATCCCGAGTGGATCTGACAGGGAGGTTGTACTGGCCACCACGTTTAGGTGGTAGAGAATCTTGTATCTCCTGAGATAATCTTCCGACAATGACATGTTCAATGATATCATCATTGTGCCAGAATACACGATAGGCTTCAGTTTCTTCAGGAGAGGAGTCGAAATCGTAAGGTGGAGGAAGCACAATTGGACTCGTAGGATCACAAAGATCGCCAACATTTGGGACTCTGCAGATATGACCACAGAGACCGATGCTCGTAACCACCCTAGTCACCGCCAAATACCAAGACACCCACTCAACAGAAGACTTTAAAAGTGGGACAGTAGCAAGAGATGGAAGTTTCGTATCAGATAAAGCTGTTTCAATATGGCAAGAAGAACATGATCTTGGGGGAGGACGAAAAGGTGGGTTTGGAAAAGATTGTTGAGGAAAATGAGGAGGTGGTGAATGAGGAACATGATGTGAAACATTTCTCTGTGGAGCAGTGTATGGTGTATATGTGAAATGTGTTTGATGGTTCTGTGGTTCAACGTGATGAGAAGAATGTTGCGAATAAACCGACGACAAATCAGAAGAATGAGAATGCAAGGTTTGTAAAGTGGTATTAGCATTTGAAATGATAGAAGAGGTACGTGATGGAGGTAAAGGGATATTATGAGGCTGAATATCTTCTGAACGAACAGAATTTGCACGAAAAATATGTGTAGAGGGAGGACGGAAAAAAGCGTGGTTCGAATGTGAAGAAACCGGACGTGATAAAGATGGAGAATCAGAATGATATGTATGGACTGAAGAAGGACAAACAGGTGGTTGTTGTGGAATAGGTGCATGAAAGGAAGTGGATATATGCGGTAAGGGAGACGAAGGACCAAAAGAAAAAGGAGTCTGTTGAAAAGGACGATTATTTTGGAGATTATTTGGGGTATCAAAAGTGGTAAAAACATGTACAGAAGAGTGGAGTCGTTGTGGATTGGTGATTGGTGGCTCATGCGGCCGAGCAGTCATGGACGGGCCCATTATTGGAAGCGTCTGAGCGGTGTTGCCAGTGTGGGGAAATCGTCGAGTATG
Source organism: Macrolepiota albuminosa (assembly GCA_027475525.1). Lineage (NCBI taxonomy): Eukaryota > Fungi > Basidiomycota > Agaricomycetes > Agaricales > Agaricaceae > Macrolepiota > Macrolepiota albuminosa. The sequence goes on along the minus strand of JAMWFC010000049.1, from coordinate 5,968,007 downwards.
GTGTTCTCCCGTAGAATGGTGAGACATGATAATGGGAGTAAAAACAACGGAAACACCGTGGAGGCAGCCACAAATATCTGTTATATGCGCAAAAAAGAAAGCCGAAAAACTAAAGAGAGTCCGAGCGTAAAGAAAGGCCCATAACCTGGAATCCCGGACTATAAAGACACAATTAAAATAAGCCTCAGTGTCGAGCCTTGGTGATGGTGAACAACTGAGTTAATATACCTATAAAGACACAATTAAAATACTAAGTAGGAAGTATGAGTATTATTACAAGGATGAAAGAATGACCAAGCATTAATCACTTACAGCCTCAGTGTCGAGCCTTGGTGATGGTGAACAACTGAGGCTGTGAAAAGGGAGGGAACGACTGATGATGTAGCAATAAGCACGTGATTTGATCGGATGCACGGATATGAGACCTATGGGTCAACACGAAGAAAGAGGCTTATATAAGACAACTGTGTCAGAGAAGGAAGGTGGGTAGCGGCGTGACTAAGATTAAAGAGAGTATGGTTACGGAAATCCTACATACGCCCTCCAGACGAGGTGAAGACTAGTTGTAGGCTCAGCTTGGGCATAAAACAGATGTTAAAGAGCATCGGTATGAGGCTAAGCCTACCAAGTGAAGTAATTAAGGAAAGTGGGGAGAATAAGAAAAGATCTGGAAGGCTTTGAGTTGACGATCGGGTCAGATTATGAAGTCAGTCAGAAAGTCGTTGTTGCCGTCCATGGGATCAGTGGTGTGCAAAGCAGCCTCCATGGCTACGTCCAAATTGGAGTCTGTGCCCCCTTGATGCTGAATTGACGGACTGGGCTGAGGCGGACCCACAGTCGTGTTGGCGAAGGTGAATGGCTCCTCAGGAAGAGGAGGCGGGGCCCCAGGAGAAGGAGGAGGAGCTGGTGCAAACATTCTGCCCAACCCAAAGTCATCAAAATTAAACTCCCCATCAGTCCCAGTTCCAAAGTAAGTGTCTTCGTCCTGTTTTGAGGCCCGTTCCTCTTCCTGACGCTGGAAGTAAACGTTACGCCAGTATACGTCATTGAAGGGACGATCCAGCGCAATCTGGATGAGTCCTAATTTCCTCATGTCCACCTCGCCACGCTGTGTCAAGAGGCCAAGACTAATGAGTTCACAGTATCGTGCTTTGTCAACAAAGTTGGTATAAATGGATCCCGGGATAATGCGGTGCTTGGGGATAACCCAGGCTTGGGTTTCAGTGTTGAACTCGGACAGGCAATACTTGGGCCAGGATGGAATTGAAAAACCGAGCAAACAAGTGATAACCGAAGGGAGGGTTGCGAGAAGAGCATTGGTCAGGGAGTGTAACCGAGATAATGACGTCAAATTTCAGGAAGAAGGCAACATGGAAGGGGTGAATAAGGGTGCCTGAGACTGCTTTTGGGTCCCGAGAAAGCACAACCATCATGGAGCAGCTGTCTTGCTTGATCCACGGGTGGCGAGGAAGAATATCAACAGGCGGTCCTCTTCTTGATCTTCCCGAGTGGAGTCCTTGATAATGACGTGAACCGCCATGAGAGAACATGATAAGGAAATGCGGGATGAGGACGAGTGGTGGGAAGTTGGAAGAAGGGTGGAGGGTCGAGGAAGTATGAGCAGATATTGCCAGCAGGTCCTCTTTTATGTCTCCCTTCAATTCCAAATTGCCTAAGAATATCTGGGGATCATCAGCAGGTGGCTTACCGGTTCCCTCCGGTAGGTTTGAAATATCATTGATATCCAATAGTTCAAGGTACAGTCCCAAAAGATTAAGATCTTGTACCTGAGAATGGGTCAGCCATGTCTTATCTCCTGCTTTCCAAAGAACTTCAAAGAGAGCACTACTTGCAGTGCTCTTGTGCACCACAATACTATCTGCAGCCCATTCCTCAGTCTCCAAGCCCACTATTTGCTCATCGAGCCTGCCAGAAAATAGCCGGTCATTGTTCAGCTTGTGAATTTGCAAAAGAGCCACGTGGAATATGTTGTGTATTCTCTGCTGCCGCATGCTGGAGGGAATATTGACCCTGTACGAGTTATTGTTAAAATCTTCTGTGATTGGGTAGGGTCCAGCATATTTAGGGATTAATTTGCATGCCAGCCCTTTTGGATAAGTTAGATTCTTAGTAGAGATGTAAACTAGATCTCCTATCTTAAATGGTGAAGGTTGTCATCTTCAGTTAGCATCCCAGGTCTGTCTGACTCTGGCACTGAGTATACTGTCATGTGCTGACATGATTGCCATTCTAAGTTGTTGTGCAAATGTTCTAACCCCTGCATATTCTCCTGCCTGAGGCTGTCCCCAAACTAACGGTCAAGGTACACGTCCAGAGTTGAGAAAAAAGGGAGAGTAACTGGTGCTGTCAGATCGTGCCATGTTGATGGCGAATTCAATGGCTGGAAGTCTAATTACCCAGTTACACTGATTAGTGCCCACGCATTGCCTTAGCATTTGAGTTACTGTGCAATTGGCACGCTCAGTGGCACCGTCAGATTCTGGGTGATACGCTGAGGACATCCGCAACTGAGTCCCGATTAATGCATGAAGTCTGGTCCAGAACGTGCTCGTAAACCAAGAGTCTTGATCGCTGACTATAGCCCTCGGGAGTCTGTGATGCCTATAGACTTCCGCAAATATCATTTCCGCAATCTGTCAAGCGGTGAAGTTTGTTCGACTTTGAACTAAGTGTACCATAGCCATCAGGTGATCTATTATGACAGTAATCAAATCATATGCAGTGTTTCAGTCTCTAGACTCCAGTAGGTCCCACAAAGTCAACCCCTATTACTTCCCAAGGTTGAGTTGGTGCATTAAGTGGATGCAGCAGGCCATAGGGTCGGTGGTTGGAAGGTTTGCTTTGTCGACATGTATTGCAGGTCTCACAGTAAGTTTTGACATCTTTTGCCATACTTTTCCACCATACTAGGTCATGGAGATAAACAAACGTCTTGTATGCTCCCAGATGGGCTAGTAGAGAGTGTGCTTCTGAGATGACTACTTCACGGATGCTTCGCCCATTGACTATTACTGCCGGTGATGACGCCAACTGTGGTTGGGTACGCTGGATGTATACGCAGTACAACACCGTCTCTGTCACGACCCATCACCCCGGCACACCACGCGAACCCCGACACGCTCCGACTCCACGCCCGCGCTCCGACTTTCTGCCCCCATGCCCCGGCGCCCACACTCTGTACCCCGGGCCCCATCGATCGCCCGGCATTCCACCCTGCACCAGCCGATGGGCACCTTTGCCACCTTTTGTACATATCGAAGCTGCTAACACAACCTGAAGCAATGAGCGACACGTCGGCTGTTCTTGCAGGTAGAAGGTGCGCCCACAGCAGGGGAGGACGATGGGTGGGGGGATGCAGATGATACGCTTGTCGTGGTGCGAGTTTGGTGTGTGGCCTGGGGATCAAACTAGTATGGCGGGTGTGGGGACTGGTGCGTCAGTGTATCCTAAACATAGACAGAGATTAAAGCAGTGTTAGCCTACCTCCAACGATGTCTTTAGGCACCATCACCCTAATCCTCAAGGTCTCCCTGCCTGCACTCATCCACCGCATCCGCATAATGCGCCAACACCTCGTCGGCAACCCGAGCACCACAGAAACAGACAGCGGCAGCGCACATGCACACATGCTGCAGCGTACGCCGAGAGCACGTGTGATGGCGTAGCGACTTGCTGGACTTTTTGTAGGTTTGTGAGGAGACGCGAGGTCGGTGCATGGATTAAAGCTAAATTGGTCAAGCGTGTAACTTGTAAAGCAATTGGAGAACAAATCTGTCAACAAAGCCTCAGTTCCCTCGCTGCCTCTCCTGACGCATCCTCTCGCAATCGGTCGACATGTATCGAGTGACCATAGTTATTGTAAGTGACCCTTGGTTCTTCTTCCTCTTGCCCGAGAATAACGGAAGAAAAATGAAGTCGCAGTTCTGGATGAAGACGAACTCTGGTATTTAGAGCAGTAGGCACAAATGTTCCTATGAGCTAGCGGGCGAGCAACATAGCAAATGTTTTGAGCATCATCTAGGGTGCGTCTTTGATCGTCAAAACCCTAATCCCCCGGCGCCACACCCGCACCCAGACAATACGCTGCACAGGACTCAATCGGGACAATGCCGCGCACAGGACCAAACACGTGAAGCCTAGCCCCGGAGCTTAGCCAGGCGCCCTGGACCTTAACCGCCAAAGGTATATAGCTGGTAGCCAGTAAACCGTTACAGTAGTCTTGATATTGCTATAAACTCGCCTCTATACTCTCTTGTCTATTCCATACTTATCTCAATCTACTTCTCTTATCCTCTCAGTCTTCCGGCCTTCTAAAGTCTCTTCTCAACTCTAACTCAGTCTCCCGGTTTCAGTCTCCTCCCCCCATTATCCCTTCTTGCCTCTGCCCTAATAGGGCTCCGTCTCTCCGGCCCCGTATTCCGGACTTAGCCCGGGATCCTGTTCCACCTCTGCCCACAAACTCCGGTGCTCCGTGACCACCCTGCGCCCTCCTTGCAGCCCTGGAGTTCTTCCTCCGTTGCCCAGAGACTTTCCGTAGACTTTGAGTCCGCCTAGTAAGGACCCGCTTGTCCCCAGAGGCCCCCGTCGTCAGCGGAACCTGACATAATATCAAGACTCCACCTTACCCCGTTCTCGATGTCTGCATACACCCCCGTCTACTATCCCATGGGCTACCAAACCGACGCCTATGGTCGCCCATTGCCCAAACAATACAATCACAGCACCCCACAACCCGTATACCCACCCCCGATCCCCGAAATCTACCCAGCACCCCGATTCTGGGCCTCCGACCTGAATGGAGCCTACGGCCCCTCTGCCAGCCAGCTTCTGCACCCCCCAGACTGGCGGATATACGCCAATCCCCCAGTCAACTCTGGCACCTATAGAATGGTACCCGGAGGACTCCCCGAAACTCCGTGGGGAGCCACCTTGCCTCCAGCCAGCAGAGGGCCCTTCGCACCCTGGCTGCAGGTTGCCCAACCCCAACCACCCCCCTCGAACACTGAAACCCCGGAACCGCCCCAGAATCGGCCACGCCCCATGGCGGTTCCGCCGGCCCGCCCTCCAACCTCTCCCCTGGAACGACGAACGGAGGAGTATCTCCGACAACAAGACGAAGTGCTGCGCGCGCTCCGCACCTCCCCCGAGGAATTCGCCCAATGCACGCGCGCCCTCCTGGTCACCCTCGGCAACCACGACCTCCAGGGCACGCCAGAAGAATGGGCCAATCGCCTCCTCCGCTTCCATGACCAATTCCTGAAAGGGACCCTCTCCGACAACACCAAAAGGACGCTGCAAGTGGACCCAGCGCTCCGGGACGAACTCCAGAGCCTGGTAGACGAAATCCATACCAGCCCCAACCCCGGCCGCTTCGAGGACCCCTTGGACCCAGCCCGCTCTTTCCACGTCCAAAGGAACGAGCCCCGCTCGGGTGTCCGAGAGAACCCCCCACAACGAGACCAACGACGGCAGGAGGAACTCAATGCCGCCTCCGCCACCCTACGGTCCCTCAACCCGACCGGGGGCCTCTTTGACCAGCCCGCTGCCCACACCGTCGGGCTCTCTGCCCGTCTCTGAGCCTACTCAGTGCCCGGCACCTTCAACACATGGGCACAGGCGGCCGAAGGCAACCCCCTGCCCCCGGAAGGTAATCCCCACCCTGGGGGCGACGACACCTCGGACGACACCCTCTCATACATTGACGAACCTCAAAACCCGGGACTCCCCCCCGACAACCCCAGGAACCCCCCTCCCGCCACAGCGCCCGAATTCACCCACGAACGCCCCCCCACCTGGATCCGCGCCCCCCCCGCGCCCACAAAGGACCCCCGGGACCGCAAGATGACACCCGGCCACCGCCAGGACAAGCCCCGCCTCGACCCCCCCGACCCCCTTATGGCCCTGACCCCCCTACGGTCCCCCTTCCCAACGCCCGGGACAGGGACCCCAGCACCCCCACCCACCCCCACCTCCCCCTCCTCCCCCTGGACGACCTCCTTTCGCTGCCCATCCCCCCGGACCCGGCGGACCACCGCCACCCCCCAACCCACAGTGGGCCCCCGGTCCCCCTCCAGGAGGACCTGGACAGCCCCCCGGAGGAGGCCCGCCCAACGGAGGACCTCTGGGAGGATGGGGCGCCGCCGCAGGTGCCTTCCCACCCCAGCAGGGAGGAGGGAACCACTACTACTATTATTACCATGCCGCCCCTCCCCCGCGCCCTCAGAACCCACAGGACGACACCCGGGAAGGTAAGCTCGACATACAGAGGCCCGAACCCTTCCACGGACATGACCCCCAAAAATGGTGAACCTTTCTGATGCAGTGCCTCAACATGTTCCAAGCCAAGCCCATCACGTTTCAGCTCAAAGGATCCCGCGTCGCATTCGCCGCCTCGTATCTGCAGGGACTGGCCTTCGATCACTACACGGCTCTCCTCCAGTTCGACCCCAACAACCCCGTTGATGACGCCCAAAGTTTTGGTCAGTAACAAATGTAGCTAAAGTGTTACCTAACCAAGAGTGTGCGTTGGGCGCGCTATAAGTGTGTTGAGGAGTCCCGGGCAGGTCCCAGAGAACGCGTCTGTGAAAAAGGGTAAAAGTCGGTAACGGGGTCGGCAAGTGGTAAGCGCTAAGGTAAAGCGCTTAAGAAAATGCGGTAAGTGAACACGGCAACGGGAAGCGGCAAGAGCACGGTAAGCTTAGCGAAGTTCTAAGCGTCGATAATGCCTGCCGTAGTTGCAAGGCGCGAGTATGTCGAGTGTTGGCGAACGTCTGTAACTGCCGATGAGTTCGACGTTGCCGACCGTAGCGTAAATGAGCTCTTGAGCGTAAGGGAGACTGAAGTAAGTGGGGGAAACTGTGGTCTATTCGTCTGCTGTCTATGTACAAGTCGGTAAGTAATATATATACTACAAGGAGTTCACCGTCGCCAGTGGCTAATGACGCCAGAGTGCGGTAAACTGGAAAATTTCAAAGGGGTAGCTCCAACGGTTTCAGATCCCTACCGTCCATTCAAGAGCCTTAGCGACGCCAGGCGACAGATCGCGAAGCTAAACCATCACTCCATCACCCTTCTGTCTGTCAGAACACCTAAGCGACGTTGGGCGCCAAATCGAGACGGTAAGCGGTGTCAGACGCCAAGGTCAAACGCCAAGCTGTCCGTCAGTTTTTGATAGATCATCAAGCTTCTCGCTAAGCGCTGTCGTCAGTGACTGATGCCATCTGTCAGTTGTCATTCTTGCTGCCGTCGGCGCTATCATTGATTGGATCTGCTTCTTGCCGTGCGCGGCCGTCAGAAATGGCTTAAAATGGGTAGAACGCGTGCGCTAAGTTCGGAACGAGTGCGGCAAGGTTTCCGGAGCCGGTGCCGAGCCTGCCGTTGATGCGCCTAACCTGTATAGGGTCCTATCATCTCCCCCCAACTGAAAAATTGACTGTCCTCAGTCACCAAATAAGGCTACCGTTACCGCTTTTGTGACCAGTGGTCCGTGCGTTCTTGAGATTTGGTTTATAGTCCTGGCGCATGAGTGTGGACTTCGTTTCTTCTCCCCATTTTTACCTGGCGCTCCATAATATTAAAATGTCTTTTTGAATTCCAACTCCGCCCCCTGTCCCATCCCGTGAGGCTCAAGAAGCCGCGTACGCCTATATCGCCAAGGCCAACAAGTTTATCCGGCATATCGAGGGCGTTGGCGCCGAGGCGTCTCAAAACTTAGTGGTTGGCGTGATGAAGCTGCTCGAGAAGTGGTATGAGGTGAGGGTCCTTGGCGTCGGGTGGGATCGCGAAATCGAGGTGCGGGAGTGGTGCCGCGCCCGGTATGTCGACAATCGTGGCGCTGAGTGGTTGGCGCCTTTCTCCCGTTTCGTAAGTTGCTTTTAGTTCTTGCCGAGTCGGTAGCTGATCGAGTTGCCAGGCGCCTCCTCCCGTCCCAACGATCGAGGACGAGTTGGAGGACATTCTGTCCGGTGCCTTGCCGATGACGGTAAGCGCGCCTGCGGCAGAGTGAGTATCTCTAACCACTTCTCATAACTTAGCTCTGGTCTGACTTGTCACCACACAGTAAACAAGAAGTGTTGGCGCCTTTGGCGCGCATGCAGGTTGCGGAGGAGGTCGCGGCAAGGCAGGAGGAGATTTCTCAGGACGCCCGTGAGATCACCAGGGCGCTAGAGGAGCGAGAGAGAGTGGCCGCATTGGCGGCAGAGATGGAGGACGTTGCCGCTGGGAAGGCGCCTGCCGTTGAGAGGCAGGCAGTAGCAGAGGGATCCGGCAAGGTAGGTCGCGCCGGTAGCACTTCGAGCCCAGTGCTGCCGGCTAGCAAGTCGGGCTCGCCGAGGAAGCCGGCAGGTGCTTCCAAACGTAAGGTAAGTGCTGATTTCACTTGCCGTTGCTGACAGTCGCTAACAACTTTTACAGAGTCGCAAGGCGGCTCCCCAATACGCGGTAAGTGGTCTCTTCTTTTTGAACTTGAATTACTAAATTCCTGTAGGCGCCAACCCAAAGCTCCTTTGACGACAAGGAGCTGAAAGGTTTGCTTTTGCCGCGTCGGGAGGAGGCTGTCCTTGACGAGGGACAGGAGGCCGGGGTCGTGATGGAGGAGATGAAGGGAAAGAAGACCGTTTCCCTGGCGACCCGGCAAGCGTTTAAGGAGGCACGGGGAGCGGTAAGTGGCTTTCCCGTTTCATTTATTTTTGGCTAACTTTTAGCGCTAGTGCGACAAGTGCTGGGCAGACAACGACCCAGAAGGCTGCTGGTTCCCGACTGGGGCCCAGCCGTGCTATCGTTGTGGTGCTCTTAAGCGCGCCTGCACCATCGACGGGGCGAAGAGTCGCGAGCGTGGCGGTGCGCCAGACACACTTGTCGAGAAAACCTTTTCGCGCGCTGTCTTGGTTAGGAGGGCTAGGGAGTTTGTGGAGGGGCAGAGGGAGAAGGTCGCTGCCGGTGGTATGGCAGCCATTGGACGTGCCTCCTTGGCGTTGCCGACACGCCAAGGAGATGGGACGGAAACTGTCGGCCAACGAGGCGCTGGAGAGCGCCAAGGGACTTTGGTCCCAGAAAAACGACCAGCCCCTTCCCCCAGCAAAGGGAAGGGCAAAGCAAAACGACCTCGGGTAGTATCGTCGTCGCCTTCCCCCTCGCCGGCGCCAAAGGACACTGAAATGGAGGACCTGGAGAAGGCGTTGGCGGCTAGTCGCCTCCCGCCTCGTGACACAGAGGCTGGTCCAAGTGGCCTCTTGTCGCCTATCCATTTGGCGGCGAGGTCCCTTGGCGGGGAACAGGAGGAGGGAGAACGGGAAGCGGTTGGCGACGCGACGCCTCGAAAGGAGCTGGAAGAAGCCCCTGCCGACATCGAGATGGGGGAGGAGAAGGCAGAGGGAGCGGCAACGGGAGGGGATGAGGACGCTGAAGGGGAGGAAGACGAAACCTTGGCGACGCAGCGCCAAGGCGACGAGGAGGTGGTAGTGGGAGAGGGTGAGGGGGCAGGAGTTACCCGGGAAGAGCCTGAGTGGCGGTGGTTGCCTCCCTATGGCAACGCCGCCCCTTGGGAGGTTTCAGACCCCGAGGACGTTGCCGGGCTGGAGCCTAGGCGCCCCGTGATCGCTAGGGTCAATCCCTCGTGGACCCCCCAGCCGCAGCCAACGGTCACTGGCGACGCCTTCAACTGGCTGGGGCAAGACCTCGTATACCCAGTGGTGGCGCTCAATCCGCGGGAGATGTTGGAGCGATTTTCCAGGAGGGCGGCAACGATGGAGGCGGCAATGGGACGAGAGCGGGAGCGGGTCCGAGGGCAGCTAATGGCGCTAAGGTTGCGGTATTCCAACCTTGGCCGCAGCCTTAGTGTCCTTCGGGACTATCAGGCAGATTGCCAAGCCGCCCTGGATTGGCAAGCGGCCAACAACATCCTGCCGGGCGACCTCTTGCCGCTTCGAGACTCATCTTTGCCCGTGTCCGACGATTCCCTGCCGATGGAGGACAGTAGCGAGTAAACGGTCCTTAGCGTAGATAGGCCGTTTTGTAGATATTTTACTCATTGCCGGACTCGCATATATTTTTCTTGCCGCGTTCTTGCCAAGTGTGAGGGGAAGCTTTATAATTTGAGTTAGCGCAGCAGCAAACAAAGTATAGCTAAGCGACAGTAAGCGGTAAGCATCCTAGGGTAGGTTTTAGTAAGATGAATCATATGAGGGGGACTTAGACAAATTTTTGAGGAAAAGGGAAACGCTCAGTAAGTCATCATAGCGAAAAACCCTTGGCGAGAGTTGCGCAATGCGCTAAGCGTTGGCGACACGCTAGCGCTGCGACTTGACTATGTAAGGAAATGTCTGTTGAATATAGTATAGTAAGTACCGGCAAGAAAGATAAGTAAAGTAAGTAATAGAAAAATGAGAGCTTATCAATATATTCTTTTCTAGTCAATTTCTTCTTCTTCAACTAAAGTCGGCAAGTCATCATCGTCTAATAGTTCGGTTTCTTCAAGTTCCCTAAGCTTGGCGGTGTCAATATCTAGCGCTTCCAGCGGCAAGTCGATTTGTTCCCTAGCGAGATACGGTAATAGGCGAAAAGCGGCAACAGGTCGATGTAGCACTGAACCATCTAATTCACAGAGCACGTAAGCGCCACCACGGTTACGGGAGATAACTACCAAAGGTCCTAGATAGCGAGGGCGCATTTTCTTGTTGTATGAAGTTTCGATTTTGGAGTTGCGCATGAGCACTAGCGCTCCTCTCGGGAAGTTGTAATCTTTGATGGTGGCGCTATGCTCGGTTTCGAATCGTAGGGCTGCTTGGCGACGGGCGCTAAAGACTACCTCGTGAAGTTGCTCCAAATCTTCTTTCCTTCGCTGGAGATCAATGGCTCGTCTGGCGATAAGGTCGGTAGTCGCTAAGATACTATTGGGTGCTGGCTGAAGATAGGTCGCTTCTATAATGTCGGCAGGGAGTAAAGGATGGGTGCCAGTAGCCGCGTAGTAGGGAGAGCAACCCATGCGCTTACGAATAGTAACTCTTTCCGACCAAAATACTGAATACGTCGCTTCACTCCAACGAGCCTCGTCGCCATCGACCGCCTTGAAGAGCGCTTGCCGGACGTCAAAGTGTGGTCTCTCTACCAGGCCATTGGCGTGCTTGTTGTAGCCAGATACTCGAATGTGGTGAATGTTGTACTTCTTGGCGAGATAGGTTAGCGCTTTGATAATGGGCGCACCGTTATCCGTAACGATTTCTCTTAGCGCTCCCCAACGGCAGATGACGTCCTCAAATAGCCACTTGGCGACCGCCTCGGTATTTTCTCTTTGAAGCATTCGAAATTCAGGCCAGTGGATTAGCGAGCAACGACCTTGAATGATGTACTTGTAGCGACCAGACTTGGGCATATGCATGGTGTCGACGTAGATTTTGCTAAAGAGTGGAGCTGGCGTTGCAACGGTTGGCGGAATGAGCACTTGGCGCGTTTGTTGGATTTGGCAGAGGTGGCAAGTGCTGATGTACCAGGCGATGTCGGCGCTAGCGTGTGGCCACCAAAATCGTTCTAGCAGAGAAGCTCGAGTAGCGTACAGACCTCTATGTCCTAGCTCGTCATGCATAGCGCGCAAGACTCGTAAGCGACCTTCTGGCTTGATGATCAGCTTGTGAGCGCCATCTCGATTTCGTCGCCAAAGTCTGTTGTCGGTAAAGAAGAAATGTATAGCATAGCGTATAAAGGTCGCGTATTGTTCGTCGGTAAGGCTCGCGGGTCGCTTAAGGTCTTGTAGCCATTGTTCAACGATTAACAAGCGACTGTCTTCTGCCTTTGCTTTGGCGGATCGGGGGACGGCATCGTAGGTCAGGTTTCTACTGTCTTCTCTTAGCGGATGGGGCTCTTGTACGACTTTTACTGGAGGCGAATTTTGACTGAAAATGCTTGCCGTGTAGAATGTGAGGGGTGCGCTAAAGGTCTCGGGGCGGTAAGGGACAATGGGATGTAGAAGGATGCTGGCAGGCTGTTGCCGTCGTAGTAAGGGAATTGGCTGTTGTATGAGGTGCACGAAACCATGTAAGCGGTCGATCCAGTCCTCGAAATCGCTATCAGCCTGAGGGTCCACTACCGGGTCGCCAGGCTGCCGTGGTCGCCTAGAAAGTCCATCCGGTCCGTGGAAGGAGCTCTTGACGTGTACCAACTCAAAGTGAAACATGAGGATGGCGACTACCCACCGGTTCATGCTAGCGGACGGCTGGATATCAGGATTCTGCAGCATGCCCTTGATGTACCTAGCGTCGACTTCAACAATCAGATTCCGCACGCCAATCAAGTACATCTTTAGCGACCGGAAGGCTTTGAAGAGTCCATAGAGCTCTAGCTTAGGCTGACTGTAGCGAGACTCTCTGTCGTTTAGCGTGATAGACCCAAAGCGGTTGTAGCGTCGCTGTTTTCGATTGTCGCTAAGGCACTGGCACAGGAAATAGCCAACGGCAATGTACGAGGTATCCACCGCCAAGATAACAGGGTCGGCAGAGGTATAATCGATGGGGACTAGGGGCTTGGCGTCTTGTAGGGCTTTTACTAAGTCGCGTTGGGCAGTGACCTGGTCTGGCCCAAATTCGAAGGGCTCGTTGGCGCGGGTGAGTCGGTTAAGGGCATGTGCGCGATGGGCAAAGTTCTTGACGAATATCCTGAGAACGCCAACGGTGCCAAGAAAGGCGCGAACTTCAGATAAGTCGCGGCAAGGACCCCAGCGCTCCAAGAGTGCTAAGCGAGACTCGTCGGGAACGCGACCGTCGGGAGTGCATATGTGACCAAGTATTTTGAACCTTGGCGCACAAAGAAGGAGCTTGTGGCCGCTAAAGGTACCACCGCTGTACTTCATGCGTTGGAGAACTCGATTGAGCAGCAAGAAAAAATCCCATAGCGCTAAGCGAATATTGGGGTGCTCGGGATGGGTCGCCGGTAAGCCGTTTACGAGTCGCCAGTCTTTGGGGCCTTTGACGCCAACGTCGTCGATGAAGCTAAGGACGTTATGCGGTATCTCGGATTGGAGGATGAAAGTGATGTCGTCATGGAATATGGGGACTGAGTTTGTCCAGCCCATTGGTAAGGTGACTAGGCGCAAGGCGCCAAACGGAGTTTGAAACGTAGTGAGGTCACGGGAAGAAGGGTGGATTAAGCGTTCATCATAGCCAACGTAAAGATCAAGGGTGGCGCCACAGATACGCCCGGCAAAGGACTCGGCAAAGTGGTCAGGGAAAGGCGGTACGCCAGAGTGTCGTATGGTGACTCTATTCAGCGGTTCAAGACTGTGAACTATGCGTAGATTGCCGTTCTTTTTGAGGACGCAAAACCAACGGGAGCGGTAAGAACTATTAGAGGGCTCGTAGACGCCAGCCTGTATCTTAGTCCTAATAATCTGGCAGACCTCGGCTTCGATTCCAGGCGGTAACGGTCGGTTGTGCTCAGTCCACGGCACGTGAGGAATAGTCGGGATTACAACAGGCGGGAAGAAATCTGTACGTAGGCTGCCGCGTTCGGAGTCCTCCCAAGCGAAGGCTTTGTCTTGCTTAGCGACAAGATCGGTAAGAACGTTCAACTCATCTTTGGTCAAAAATCCTGTGTCGTGCTCCTTGGCGAACTGCTGTTGGCGTTCCTCGGTAAAACGTCCTGTGGGCTGAAAGGGTGGCGGATTCGGCGATAAGGTCGGCATGTCGGCAAGAGGGTCGCCAATAATCTGGCGCTCGATCCTAAACGTCTCGGGAGAGTGCGTAGCGATGGGTTTTGTTTTAAGCGCAACTGGCTTATATTTCTTTTTAACTTGAACCCCTTTCCTTTTGGGAGCGTTAGCTTGGTTATATACAGAGGTGGAAAGGGGAACTGTAGCCTGAGGAGCGGCAAGTCCAAGAACGGCGGGAGCCGAGGCTCCGGGAAGAGTAGTGAGATAAGTATCGGTAGACGCAATGTTTTGAAACGATTCAGAGGCGGTAAGGTATAAGTACGCTAGAGCTGAGTCGGTAATATCTGGGTTTTTCTGAGAAAGCTCAGCGTCGGTAACGGTAGAGGAAAGCAAAACTTCGTCAAGATAAGCGGTAGATATAATATTTACAAGACCAGTTGAATGGTCATATTCCAGCGTTAGCGCTACATCTCCGTGATCGTCGCCAATCACCTCCTCGATGGTTTGTGAAAACACCGGTGGGGAGGCTCGTTGGCGTGCTGGTCGGTAAACTCCGGGGGCTTAGCGCGGGCGCCTTTTCGTTGTCCCCTAGGGAACGTTGGCACCGTTCGTCGGATTCCGGAATTGGGGTCGCTAATTGTGAGGGTCGTTTCCTCATCGGTAACAGTCTTGACGACTGATCGCGCCAAGACGTCAAAAGGTCTGCCGAGTAATAAGTCGTATGCTGGGGAGCGTAAAATGTGTATCTGGAGGTAAAAGGTAATGTCGCCAAGGGTGCACGGCACATTCTTGGCGAGGCCGAGGGATCTGTCCACCGTACCGTTAGCGCTCTGCATATTTAGTATAACGGTAGGGTCGTAAATAAGACCCAAATCGTTAGCGACTTCTGCTGCCATAGAAATAATCTGCGACCCGCTATCCACGATTGCCTCTACTTCGTGCTTGTTGTCTACGGTTAGCGCTACCGAGCGGATAGCGTGCGATTCTTGAGCGACGGTAAGGATTGCGGGGTCTTCTCCATGGTCTACCGACCTAAGGTAGGTCTCCACTGGATCCACAGAGGTAGCGTTAGCGATGGTGTCGGCAGATGTATCTTCAGCGTCGGGAGCGTCAATGGTAACAGAGAAACCAGGTAGCGCGTCGTCGAGTTCATCAACCTCGGCAACGGCTGTCGCCAAGGGTCGTCGAGGAGTGACTGCCGTTTTGACCTGGTTGCGGACGTCGGGAGCAATACTACAAAGTTCTTCTACTGACAAGGTGACGGCGGTTTTCATGATGCGGTTAAAGACGTGGTTGGATTTCTCGATATCGAAAATTGGCGCAGTAGGTCGGTAGCCACCCTCAGGACGTTTCTCGGGAGCGGCAAAGTTTCGTTGTGCGGGAGCGTGATAACGGTCGGGAATCCCTGAATAGGGATGGAGAGGCGGCAAAGGCGGTTCGGGAGCGGTAGCGGACGACGATGGTTCTGAGGCAGGAGCAGGGGCAGTGGCAGGAGGTGCGGCAGGAGCAGGTGTCGGTAACTTGCTAGCGGGAGGCATTGGCTTGTATCCTTTAAGAGGTTGTTTAGGCTGCTTAACTTCAACCCCATCAAAGACCTGATTTTTTAGCGAATCTAATTCCTGCTGCAGCTTGGCGATACGCTCTTCCCGCGAGAAAGTAGGGTGGTCGCCAACGCTGTCGAAATGTAGGACCTCGTGAATCATCTGCTGTTGGGTCGCTTGTTCAGGGTCGGGGTTGGCGTTGCCAGATAGCGTGCCGGTAACGATTTGTCCTGGATTGCGCCTATGCCACTCATCAACTCGCTCCTGGAAGGACTTCTTGTCTGGGTAGTTGGGAATGATGGCGCCAGTGGTGAGGACTATCTTGCCGTCGATAGCCCGTCGAATTCTACCTTGGCGAACGTAATTCTCGAGGGTAGCGCATCGTCCTCTAGTCATAGTATGGCCAATTTCCCC
Source organism: Macrolepiota albuminosa (assembly GCA_027475525.1). Lineage (NCBI taxonomy): Eukaryota > Fungi > Basidiomycota > Agaricomycetes > Agaricales > Agaricaceae > Macrolepiota > Macrolepiota albuminosa. The sequence continues at coordinate 5,952,395 of JAMWFC010000049.1, read as the reverse complement.
ACAGAAGTGGCAAGGGCCAGGTGCGGGTACGTTAGCGGGTCGGTTAGCCGTGAGGTTGGTGGTAATCATGGTTTCGATACGGGTCATAGCGGAAGCGACAGCGGCGGTAATAGCAGCATTGAGCTCCTCTTTCTTAACGAAGTCGGCAACAGGAGGCGGGATGGGAATGATACCGTTAGTTCGCTCAGGTGGTGGGCTCGTCCTAGCGCGCTGCAGTCCAACGCCAGTGTCCGTTCCCTTGAGAACCCATTTACCGGCTTCAAAGACGTCGGCAACGTTATAGGGCTCGTCAGGGTGATGGGCCTGATGAACTATCTCTAGGCGACGAGCAATACGCGTCCACAGTGAAGTCGGGATGCCCTGCTGGAACAGGCGACGCTCTTCGTTAATATAGAGCTTGCCGTTCTGCAGAAGCCACCTAGCGATTTTCTGGAATTCGCGGTAATACGTAGAGAATGCGCCAAGCGACGATGTGCCACTGTCGAAAGATTCCTGTACTAGTTTCTGTAACTCGTTTACCGTATATCGGGTAGCCTCCTCGGCGCCAGGGTACAGCTGGATCACTGCCGTCTTCCAGTCCTCATACGAAGCGCCTTGAGCTGGAGCTGGCGGGGCGGCAGGGACAAAGGCGGCAAACTCGGTAAGACCTGTCCACGTTTCTGCCGTGTCATACGATACGTATCTTGCCGCATACTCCTTCATCTGCGTGTGGTCGGTAATGTTACAGTCTCTGAATAAATACTCCAATTCCTTAAAATACTGGGAGAGCTCCCGTGGCTTGGTCTCGTCCCATTTCGGTGCCGAGAAGTGGTTGCGTGGCGGCATGCGCTGGACTTGTTGTTCCATAGCGACTGTGTTGGCGAGTTCGGTTAGCGGTAGTGGGGAAGGAGTTCTGGAGATTGGCGACGGGGTAAGAGAGATGAGTTGTGAAAGTGGCGTTAGCGGAGTAATGGGAGTGACTGATTGCGGTAAGGCAAAGGGCGACGCTAAGGGGTCGTCGGCACTATAATCGAGGGAGTGCGGGAAGAGATCAGGAAAAGCGTCTACAGTGGCGTTCTGTAGTTCCTGGGCTAGAGAGAGACCCGGTAAGGCACCAGGTGGTTGTGGGGTTGATGGGTGGGAAGGCGCTATGCCTTCTGCCGACTGGTCTAGCAGGCGGCGCCTACGCTGGAGACGGGTTTCTGGCGGAATTCTGCCCTAGAGAACCCTCGCGGTGGGCTCCAATTTGATGACGCCCAAAGTTTTGGTCAGTAACAAATGTAGCTAAAGTGTTACCTAACCAAGAGTGTGCGTTGGGCGCGCTATAAGTGTGTTGAGGAGTCCCGGGCAGGTCCCAGAGAACGCGTCTGTGAAAAAGGGTAAAAGTCGGTAACGGGGTCGGCAAGTGGTAAGCGCTAAGGTAAAGCGCTTAAGAAAATGCGGTAAGTGAACACGGCAACGGGAAGCGGCAAGAGCACGGTAAGCTTAGCGAAGTTCTAAGCGTCGATAATGCCTGCCGTAGTTGCAAGGCGCGAGTATGTCGAGTGTTGGCGAACGTCTGTAACTGCCGATGAGTTCGACGTTGCCGACCGTAGCGTAAATGAGCTCTTGAGCGTAAGGGAGACTGAAGTAAGTGGGGGAAACTGTGGTCTATTCGTCTGCTGTCTATGTACAAGTCGGTAAGTAATATATATACTACAAGGAGTTCACCGTCACCAGTGGCTAATGACGCCAGAGTGCGGTAAACTGGAAAATTTCAAAGGGGTAGCTCCAACGGTTTCAGATCCCTACCGTCCATTCAAGAGCCTTAGCGACGCCAGGCGACAGATCGCGAAGCTAAACCATCACTCCATCACCCTTCTGTCTGTCAGAACACCTAAGCGACGTTGGGCGCCAAATCGAGACGGTAAGCGGTGTCAGACGCCAAGGTCAAACGCCAAGCTGTCCGTCAGTTTTTGATAGATCATCAAGCTTCTCGCTAAGCGCTGTCGTCAGTGACTGATGCCATCTGTCAGTTGTCATTCTTGCTGCCGTCGGCGCTATCATTGATTGGATCTGCTTCTTGCCGTGCGCGGCCGTCAGAAATGGCTTAAAATGGGTAGAACGCGTGCGCTAAGTTCGGAACGAGTGCGGCAAGGTTTCCGGAGCCGGTGCCGAGCCTGCCGTTGATGCGCCTAACCTGTATAGGGTCCTATCACCGTACTGTCCCAGTGGGCGGCCTTCGTACAAGAATTCTCCGGTCATTTCGGCATCTTCGACACCGTCGCAGAAGCCGAGGAAAACCTCTTCAACCTCCGAATGAGATCCGAGGAACGCTTCGCAACCTTTATCGTCCGATTTGAGAAGGAAGCCTACAAAACGGGCTGGAACTACAACGCCCTCTGGTTCGCCCTCCAACGAGCACTCCTTCAACGAATCAAGGATGTCCTCCGTCTTGCACCCAAACAGGCAACGTATAACGGCTACAAGGCACTGGTGACCCAGATTGACCAGAGGTACTGGGAGGATCGCAACGAATACTCCGGCTCTCGAGGCCAATGGGCCCCCCCGGGAGGACCATCTTGGAAGACCAATCACTCCGGAACCCCCGGCCAGGCACCGCAAGGCCCCACCCCGCGTCCGATTCCAGGACGAGGGCCCCCTGGACTGCCCCGCACCCCGGCACCGCGACCACCAGCCGCCCTCAACGCAGCTGACGTCGACAACATCCCCGACCCCCTCCCCAGAAACCCCGACGACCCCGACACTCTAGCCGACGAGTACCCCGAAGGCGATGAAGAAGAGGCCCTTCGTGCAAACCGAGTCAGGAACTCCGACCGCCCCTGGATCGATGTCCCCAAAGATGTTCAGGAACAACGACGCCGGAAGGGCACCTGCCTCCTCTGCGGAGAACCTGGGCATTTCATCAATAGCTGTCCAAAACGTCAGACCATGGGTCGGGCCGTCTGGACCATTGACGGGGAAGACTGCAACTTTCAGTTCACGGAAAACGACCCAGCGATTTAGAAATAGAAGACATTCTGAATCGCGGTCCGGACCCCGACGTCTTCTCCGCCCCGGTTTCCCACCTTCGCGCAATGGCTCAACAATCCTCGGACACACTCCTGGCCCAACTCCCCTCGCACTCCCCCCAATCCCTCCTCCTCTGCACTACCCTCACCTCCTCCCCGGAGCCTGTCAACACCCTCGTTGACAGCGGCGCCACCGACAACTTCATCGACGAGGCCTGGGCAACCCTTGCCCCCCAGCCCTCTCAAAGGCTCCCCATCCCCATCCACCTCCGGCTCTTCGATGGCAACTCCTCCTCCACCGGCGACATCACCCACTTTGTACAGATGCCCGTGACCTTCGCCTCCGGCCACCACCAAACACTCCAGTTCCTGGTCACCAAACTTCACGCCACCGCCCCTCTCGTCCTCGGACTTCCATGGCTGCGCACCACAAACCCCCAGATCGACTGGATGGCCCTCATGCTTACCCTCGACCGCGACGCCGCACAAGAATCAATCCCCTTCAAGGCCCTGCCCCCTCCGACAGATCCGGAGGAACTCGGGCATCCCCAGGGGGAGCCCTCCGGCCTCCGCTCCCGGATGACCCGCTCCTTTGTAATCCATGTTCGTCTCGGCACCGCCGCCAAAAGTGAAAGTCTCCCCGCCCTCATCGACAGTGGAGCCACCGGAATGTTCATCAGCGACCGTCTCGCCCTTCCTCACACCCAGCTAGACAAGCCCCTCGAACTCCGGCTGTTTGACGGAAACGATGCCTCCGCCGGACCAATCACGAAGAAGCACTCCACCACCATGACGCTTGACAACGGCCTGACGTTCCCGGCCGACTTCCTGGTCACGCAACTCCCCGCAACGACCCCCATCGTCCTAGGCCTCCCTTGGCTCCGAGAGGTGAACCCCGACATCCGCTGATAGGACCCTATACAGGTTAGGCGCATCAACGGCAGACTCGGCACCGGCTCCGGAAACCTTGCCGCACTCGTTCTGAACTTAGCGCACGCGTTCTACCTATTTTAAGCCACTTCTGATGGCCGCGCACGGCAAGAAGCAGATCCAATCAGTGATAGCGCCGATCGGCAGACAGAATGACAACTGACAGATGGCATCAGTCACTGACGACAGCGCTTAGCGAGAAGCCTAATGATCTATCAAAAACTGACGGACAGCTTGGCATTTGACCTTGGCGTCTGACACCGCTTAGCGTCTCGATTTGGCGCCCGACATCGCTTAGGTGCTCTGACGGACAGAAGGGTGATGGAGTGATGGTTTAGCTTCGCGATCTGTCGCCTGGCGTCGCTAAGGCTCTTGAATGGACGGTAGGGATCTGAAACCGTTGGAGCTACCCCTTTGAAATTTTCCAGTTTACCGCACTCTGGCGTCATTAGCCACTGGCGACGGCGAACTCATTGTAATATAAAAGTACTTACCGATTTGTACATAGAGGATAGCAGAACAATAGACCACAGTTTACTCCCCTTTCCTCAGTCTCCCTTACGCTCAAGAGCTCATTTACGCTACGGTCGGCAACGTCAAAACTCATCGGCAGTTGCAGACGTTCGCCAACACTCGACATACTCGCGCCTTGCAACTACGGCAGGCACTATCGACGCTTAGACCTCGCTAAGCTTACCGCGCTCTTGCCGTTGACCTTGCCGTGTTTACTTACCGCATTTTCCTTAGGCGCTTTACCTTAGCGCTTACCACTTGCCGACCCCGTTACCGACTTTTACCCTTTTTCACAGACGCGTTCTCTGGGACCTGCCCGGGACTCCTCAACACACTTATAGCGCGCCCAACGCACACTCTTGGTACGGTAACACTATAGCTACATTTGTTACTGACCAAACTTTGGGCGTCATCAAATTGGAGCCCACCGCGAGGGATCTCTAGGGCAGAATTCCGCCAGAAACCCGTCTTCAGCGTAGGCGCCGCCTGCTAGAGCAGTCGGCAGAAGGCATAGCTCCTTCCCACCCATCAACTCCACAACCACCTGGTGCCTTACCGGGTCTCTCTCTTGCCCAGGAACTACAGAACGCCACTGTAGACGCTTTTCCTGATCTCTTCCCGCATTCCCTCGATTATAGTGCCGACGACCCCTTAGCGTCGCCCTTTGCCTTACCGCAATCAGTCACTCCCATCACTCCTTTAACACCGCTTTCTCAATTCGCCATTTCTCTTACCCCGTCGCCAATCTCTAGAACCCCTTCCCCACTACCGCTAACCAAACTCGCCAACACAGTCGCTATGGAACAACAAGTCCAACGCATGCCGCCACGCAACCACTTCTCGGCACCGAAATGGGACGAGACCAAGCCACGGGAGCTCTCCCAGTATTTTAAGGAGTTGGAGTATTTATTCAGGGATTGTAACATTACCGACCACACGCAGATGAAGGAGTACGCGGCAAGATACGTATCATATGACACGGCAGAGACGTGGACAGGTCTTACCGAGTTTGCCGCCTTTGTCCCTGCCGCACCGCCAGTTCCAGCCCAAGGCGCTTCGTATGAGGACTGGAAGACAGCAGTGATCCAGCTGTACCCTGGCGCCGAGGAGGCTACCCGATACACGGTAAACGAGCTCCAGAAACTAGTTCAGGAATCTTTCGACAGTGGCACATCGTCCCTTGGCGCATTCTCTACATATTACCGCGAATTCCAGAAAATCGCTAGGTGGCTTCTGCAGAACGGCAAGCTCTACATTAACGAGGAGCGTCGCCTATTTCAGCAAGGCATCCCGACTTCATTGTGGACTCGCATTGCTCGTCGCCTAGAGATAGTTCATCAGGCTCATCACCCAGACGAGCCCTATAACGTTGCCGACGTCTTTGAAGCCGGTAAATGGGTTCTCAAGGGAACGGACACTGGCGTTGGACTGCAGCGCGCTAGAACGAGCCCACCACCTGAGCGAACTAACGGTATCATTCCCATCCCGCCTCCCGCTGCCGACTTCGTTAAGAAGGAGGAGCTCAATGCTGCGATTACCGCCGCTGTCGCTTCCGCTATGACACGTATCGAAACCATGATCACCACCAACCTCACGGCTAACCGACCCGCTAACGTACCCGCACCTGGCCCTTGCCACTTCTGTGGGGAAATTGGCCATACCATGACTAGAGGACGCTGCGTTACCCTACAAAACTACATTCGGCAAGGAAGGATTCGACGGGCTATCGACGGCAAGATAGTTCTCACCACTGGCGCCATCATTCCCAACTACCCAGACAAGAAGTCCTTCCAAGAGCGAGTTGATGAATGGCATAGGCGCAACCCAGGACAAATTGTTACCGGCACGCTATCTGGCAACGCCAACCCCGACCCTGAACAGGCAACTCAACAGCAGATGATTCACGAGGTCTTACACTTCGACAGCGTTGGCGACCATCCTACTTTCTCGTGGGAAGAACGTATTGCCAAGCTCCAACAGGAGCTGGATTTGCTTAAGAATCAGGTGTTTGATGGGGTTGAAGTTAAGCAGCCTAAACAACCTCTTAAAGGATACAAGCCGATGCCTCCCGCTAGCAAGTTACCGACACCTGCTCCTGCCGCACCTCCTGCCACTGCCCCTGCTCCTGCCTCAGAACCATCGTCGACCGCTACCGCTCCCGAACCGCCTTTGCCGCCTCTCCATCCTTATTCAGGGATTCCTGACCGTTATCACGCTCCCGCACAACGAAACTTTGCCGCTCCCAAGAAACGTCCTGAGGGTAGCTACCGACCAACCGCGCCAATTTTTGACATCGAGAAATCGAACCACGTCTTTAACCGCATCATGAAGACCCACGTCACCTTGTCAGTAGAAGAACTTTGCAGTATTGCTCCCGACGTCTGCAACCAAGTCAAGACGGCAGTCACTCCTCGACGACCCTTGGCGACAGCTGTTGCCGAGGTTGATGAACTCGACAATGCGCTTCCTGGTTTTTCTGTTACCGTCGACCCGCTGGACGCTGAAGATTCTCCTGCCGACACCATCACTAACGCCACCTCTGTGGACCCAGTGGAGACCTATCTTAGGTCGGTAGACCATGGAGAGGACCCAGCAATTCTTACCGTCGCCCAAGAATCGCACGCTATCCGCTCGGTAGCGCTAACCGTAGACAACAAGCACGAAGTAGAGGCTATTGTTGATAGCGGGTCTCAAATCATTTCTATGGCAGCAGAAGTCGCTAACAATTTAGGCCTTATTTACGACCCTACCGTTATACTAAATATGCAGAGCGCTAACGGTACGGTAGACAGATCCCTAGGCCTCGCCAAGAATGTGCCGTGCACCCTTGGCGACATTACGTTTTATCTTCAGATCCACATTTTACGCTCCCCCGCATACGACTTACTACTTGGCAGACCCTTCGACGTCTTGGCGCGATCAGTCGTCAAGACAGTTACCGACGAGGAAACAACCCTCACAATTAGCGACCCCAATTCCGGAATCCGACGAACGGTGCCAACGTTCCCTAGGGGACAACGAAAAAGCGCCCGCGCTAAGCCACCAGAGTTTACCGACCAACACGCCAACGAGCCTCCCCACCGGTGTTTTCACAGACCATCGAGGAGGTGATTGGCGACAATCACGGAGATGTAGCGCTAACGCTGGAATATGACCATTCAACTGGTCTTGTAACTGTTATGTCTACTGCTTTTCTTGACCAAGACGTTTTAACTACTTTACCTACTACCGACGCAGAGCCTTCCCAGAAAAATCAAAACATTACCGACTCTTCTCTTGCCTACTTGTACCTTACCGCTTCCGAATCTTTTCAAAGTATTGCGTCTACCGACACCTATCTCACTACTCTTCCCGGAGCCTCGTCTCCTGCCGTTCTTGGACTTGCCGCCCCTCAGGCTACAGTTCCCCTTTCCACATCTGTGTATAACCAAGCTAACGCTCCCAAAAGGAAAGGGGTACAAGTTAAAAAGAAATATAAGCCAGTTGCGCTTAAAACAAAACCCGTCGCTACGCACTCTCCCGAGACTTTTAGGATCGAGCGCCAGATCATTGGCGACCCTCTTACCGATATGCCAACCTTGTCACCGAATCCGCCACCCTTTCAGCCCACAGGACGTTTTACCACAGAGCGCCAGCAGCAGTTCGCCAAGGAGCACGACACAGGATTTTTGACCAAAGATGAGTTGAACGTCCTTACCGATCTTGTCGCTAAGCAAGACAAAGCTTTTGCTTGGGAGGACTCAGAACGCGGCAGCCTACGTACAGACTTCTTCCCGCCTGTGGTCATCCTGACCATCCCTCACGTGCCGTGGACTGAGCACAACCGACCGTTACCGCCTGGAATCGAAGCCGAGGTCTGCCAAATTATTAGGACCAAGATACAGGCTGGCGTCTACAAGCCCTCAAATAGTTCTTACCGCTCCCGTTGGTTCTGCGTCCTCAAAAAGAACGGCAATCTCCGCATAGTCCACAGTCTTGAGCCGCTGAATAGAGTTACTATACGACACTCTGGCGTACCGCCTTTCCCTGACCACTTTGCCGAGTCCTTTGCCGGGCGCATTTGTGGCGCCACCCTTGATCTCTACGTTGGCTACGATGAACGCTTGATACACCCCTCTTCCCGTGACCTCACCACCTTTCAAACTCCGTTTGGCGCACTGCGCCTAGTCACCTTACCGATGGGCTGGACAAACTCAGTCCCTATATTCCATGACGACATCACTTTCATCCTCCAACCCGAGATACCGCACCATGTCCTTAGCTTCATCGACGACGTTGGCGTCAAAGGCCCCAAAGACTGGCGACTCGTTCATGGCTTACCGGCAACCCATCCCGACAACTCCAACATTCGCTTAGCGCTATGGGACTTTTTCCAGTTGCTCAACCGAGTTCTCCAACGTATGAAGTATAGCGGTGGGACCTTTAGCGGCCACAAACTCCTCTTATGCGCGCCAAGGTTCAAAATACTTGGTCACATCTGCACTCCCAACGGTCGTGTTCCCGACGAGTCTCGCTTAGCACTCCTAGAGCGCTGGGGTCCTTGCCGCGACTTATCTGAAGTTCGCGCCTTTCTTGGTACTGTTGGCGTTCTTAGAATATTCGTCAAGAACTTTGCCCATCGCGCACATGCCCTTAACCGACTCACCCGCGCCAACGAGCCCTTCGAATTTGGGCCAGACCAGGTCACTGCCCAACGAGACTTAGTAAAAGCCTTACAAGACGCCAAGCCCCTGGTTCCCATCGACTATAGATCTGCCGACCCTGTCATCTTGGCGGTGGACACCTCGTACATTGCCGTTGGCTACTTCCTGTGCCAATGCCTTAGCGACAATCGGAAACAGCGACGCTACAACCGCTTTGGGTCTATCACGCTAAACGACAGAGAGTCTCGCTACAGCCAGCCTAAGCTAGAGCTCTATGGACTCTTCAAAGCCTTCCGGTCGCTAAAGATGTATTTGATTGGTGTGCGGAACCTGATTGTTGAAGTCGACGCTAGGTACATCAAAGGCATGCTGCAGAATCCCGACATCCAGCCATCCGCTAGCATGAACCGGTGGGTAGTCGCTATCCTCATGTTTCACTTTGAGTTGGTACACATCAAGAGCTCTTTCCACGGACCAGATGGACTTTCTAGGTGACCACGGCAGCCTGGCGACCCGGCAGTGGATCCACAGGCTGATAGCGATTTCGAGGACTGGATCGATCGACTACATGGTTTTGTGCACCTTATACAACAGCCTATCCCCTTATTACGACGGCAACAGCCTATCAGCATCCTGTTACATCCCATTGTCCCTTACCACCCCGAGACCTTTAGCGCACCCCTCACGTTCTACACGGCAAGCATCCACTGTCAAAACTCGCCTCCAGTAAAAGTCGTACAAGAACCTCATCCGCTAAGAGAAGACAGCAGAAACCTGACCTACGATGCCGTCCCCCGATCCGCCAAGGCAAAGGCAGAGGACAGTCGTCTGTTAATGGTTGAACAATGGCTACAAGACCTTAAGCGACCCCCAGACCTTACCGACGAACAATACGCTACCTTTATCCGCTATGCTACCCGCTTCTTCTTTACCGACAACCGACTTTGGCGACGAAATCGAGATGGCGCTCACAAGCTGATCATCAAGCCAGAAGGTCGCTTACGAGTCTTGCGCGCTATGCATGACGAGCTAGGACATAGAGGTCTGTACGCTACCCGAGCTTCTTTGTTAGAACGATTCTGGTGGCCACACGCTAGTGCCGACATGGCTTGGTACATCAGGACTTGCCACCTCTGCCAGATTCAACAGACACGCCAAGTGCTCATTCTGCCAACCGTGGCATCGCTTGGTACATCAGGACTTGCCACCTCTGCCAGATTCAACAGACACGCCAAGTGCTCATTCCGCCAACCGTGGCAACGCCAGCTCCCCTTTTCAGCAAAATCTACGTCGACACTATGCATATGCCCAAGTCTGGTCGCTACAAGTACATCATTCAAGGTCGTTGCTCGCTAATCCACTGGCCGGAATTTCGAATGCTTCAAAGAGAAAATACAGAGGCAGTCGCCAAGTGGCTATTTGAGGACGTCATCTGCCGTTGGGGAGCGCTAAGAGAAATCGTCACGGATAATGGTGCGCCCATCATCAAAGCGCTAACATACCTCGCCAGGAAATACAACATTCACCACATTCGAGTGTCTGGCTACAACAAGCGCGCCAATGGCCTGGTAGAGAGACCCCACTTTGACGTTCGGCAAGCACTCTTCAAGGCGGTCGATGGCGACGAGTCTCGTTGGAGCGAAGCGACATATTCCGTGTTCTGGTCGGAAAGAGTTACTATTCGTAAGCGCATGGGTTGTTCTCCCTATTACGCGGCTACTGGCACCCATCCTTTACTCCCTGCCGACATTATAGAAGCGACCTATCTTCAGCCAGCACCCAACAGCATCTTAGCGACTACCGACCTTATCGCCAGACGAGCCATTGACCTCCAGCGAAGGAAAGAAGATTTAGACCGACTTCACGAGGTAGTCTTTAGCGCCCGTCGCCAAGCAGCCCTACGATTCGAAACCAAGCATAGCGCTACCATCAAAGATTACAACTTCCCGAGAGGAGCGCTAGTGCTTATGCGCAACTCCAAAATCAAAACTTCATACAACAAGAAAATGCGCCCTCGCTATCTAGGACCTTTGGTAGTTATCTCTCGTAACCGTGGAGGCGCTTACGTGCTCTGTGAATTAGATGGTTCAGTACTACATCGACCTGTTGCCGCTTTTCGCCTATTGCCGTATCTCGCCAGAGAACACATTGACTTGCCGCTTGAAGCGCTAGATATCGACACCGCCAAGTTAAGAGAACTTGAGGAAACCGAACTATTGGACGATGATGACTTGCCGACTTTAGTTGAAGAAGAAGAAAACGATTAGAAAAGAATATTATTGATAAGCTCCTTTTTCTATTACTTACTTTACTTATCTTTCTTGCCGAAACTTACTATACTATATCCAACAGACATTTCTGTACATAGTCAAGTCGCAGCGCTAGCGTGTCGCCAACGCTTAGCGCCTTGCGCAACTCTCGCCAAGGGTTTTTCGCTATGATGATCTACTGAGCGTTTCCCTTTTTCCTCAAAATTTGTCTAAGTCCCTCACATACTATTGCTTTTGCTAAAACCTACCTTAGAATACTTGCCGCTTGCCTTCTCTTTGCTTTACTTTCTTTGCTTTCAGTGGCTGCGCTAACTCAGATTAGGGAACTTAACCTTTCACTCGAAAACGAGGCGGCAAGATAGTAATATATTCGACGGTAACAAAAAGAAAAATATTTACATAAACGGCCTATCTACGCTAAGGTCCGTTTACTCGCTTTCGTCATCCATCGGCAAGGAATCGTCAGACACCGGCAACGAGGAATCGCGAAGAGGCAAGAGATCGCCCGGCAAGATGTTGTTGGCAGCTTGCCAATCCATAGCGGCTTGGCAATCCGCTTGGTAATCTTGCAAGACGTGGAGGCTGCGACCCAAGTTGGAATAGCGCAAGCGCAGCGCCATCAATTGACCGCGAACTCGCTCCCGCTCCCGACTCATTGACGCCTCCATCGTTGCCGCCCTCCTCGAAAACCTCTCCAACATCTCCCGCAGGTTAAGCGCCACCACCGGGTACACGAGGTCTTGTCCCAGCCAGTTGAAGGCGTCGCCTGTGACCGTTGGCTGCGGTTGAGGCGTCCAAGCAGGATTGATCCTGGCGATTACGGGGCGCCTAGGCTCCAGACCGGCAACGTCCTCCGGGTCTGAAACCTCCCAAGGGGCCACGCTACTGTAGGGAGGTAGCCAGCGCCACTCAGGCTCCTCCCTGGCGACTCCTGCCGCTTCCTCACCCTCTCCCGCTACCACCTCCTCGTCGCCTTGGCGCTGCGTCGCCAAGGTTTCGTCCTCCTCCCCTTCAGCGTCCTCATCTCCTCCCGTTGCCGCTCCCTCTGCCTTCTCCTCCCCCATCTCGATGTCGGCAGGGGCTTCTTCCAGCTCCTTTCGAGGCGCCGCGTCGCCAACCGCTTCCCGTTCTCCCTCCTCCTGTTCCCCGCCAAGGGACCTCGCCGCCAAATGGATAGGCGACAAGAGGCCACTTAAGCGCCGTGAGCTAGCGCCTGCTACGCCTGTGGTCTTGTCCACCACTGAGTCGTCCATGGATGAGGGGGAGGACACTGAGAGGGATGCCAAGGGAGAGGATGATGATGAAGTCAAGCCCGTCGTTGATACCGATGCGCTGTTGGCGGTATGCGCTGTCCTGCTTCGCCTTACTCCCTCTATCGCCACTAACCCTCGTCAGAGCGGCCCCAGCGGTAACCAGTACGTGATTTTCAACTTCTTTTCTCTCGTGCTAACTGCCCGGGTGGGTAGGTCCCCTACGCCTGCTCCTGTCGTCGTAGCTATTCCCCCCGCCGAGGATGTTGTCATGTCTGTTGCCGGCGCTACACCTGCTCCCGACCCCGTGGTGGCTAGCGACTCTCCTGTCGCCCTTCCTATCACCCCGTCTCTTACTCCTCCCCACAGCTTCTCTTCCCTTCCCAGTACTCGCGAATCTTCTACGGCGCCAGAGTCCGAAGGAACCTTGGTACCGCAGGGTGAGCGCCGTCGCCGCTGGAGGTACTTACCTCCTTACGGCATCTCTCTCTCCTCTGCCAGAGCCATGTCCCCTGGTGACGAGCGCCATGAGTGGACCCCTCGTGCGCCTGTAACTGTTCGGGTACGTCTCATCCGTTCCTTTCTTTCCCCCTCTCTAATCTCCCGACAAGTTTGATCCCTTTTGGACGCCCCCTCCCGCTATGCGCGTTTCTGGCGACGCTTTCCCTTGGCTCGGGGACGAGTTTTCTTACCCCGTCACTCCCCTCTGTCCTTCCGCCGACCTTCAACAACAACTCCGTCATATCGAGGATGCGGCCGACGTCGTCGGTCGCGAACTCGCCAACCTTCGTCCTCGTGTTTCCACCCTAGCGCGCCGTGAGCTCCTCCTGCTTGAGCTTCATGACGACATTACTGATGCGCTCGAGTGGCAAGCGAGTAACGTGATCCAAGATGGAGACTTGCTTCCTTTGGGCGATCCCGCCCTCCCTGAGTGTGATCCGTAGTAGCCGACTCGTAGCGCCTTAATCCTTTTATGGACTTTTGTTGTTTTTGATACGTAATTTGTAGCGTGCCGTACTAAAATAAACACTTCCCCCTGTTCCGAATCGTCAGTTTGTAAGTAATCAAAAGAAAAATAAGTAAAAAGGGGAAACACTCAGTAGATCATCATAGCGCAAAAACCCCTTTGCCAGCGCGGCCCAATAGCCATTAACGCACCAGTCTAGAAAGAAAAGGGTATCGTCTGTAAATAATAAGTGGATCCATGCAAGAAGTTTAGTCTATAAAGTAATAGGGTGCCAGTGATCGCTTGGTGGCTATTCGGTGATGGTGTTCCCAAGCGCTAGATCTTGAACGTCGATTTCCTTTCTGCGCGGTTCAACAATGAGTCAAGCGCCTCTCATTGGCTAGTATCTTTGCCAGGGTCCTCGTCCTTTGTGAAACGGCCTCCCACGCTGTCGCCAGTCGAAGCGTTAGCCGTGTCCTATAAATTGCATGTACATCAACGGGATCTCATCAGTCTTCTCGATGACCAGCCCAACTGGCCTGGTGTGGACTCCCCGCTGTGATCGTGCTCACGTCATGATGGACCCTCCCACTTTCCTAGAGCATGTCACCTCTTTCCTTCACCACTATCCTGCTGGCAGCGTGCCAGAACTGGACGAGGGCGCCCTCGAATTAGGTCGTCGCTGCCAGTTGCTGCGTGCGGCCTGTGAGATCTGGTCGGATAGCAAACCTCTGATGCAATTTGGCATGGAGAAGGCCTGGAGTCGCATTTTTCAGGTGCGCTCCTGCCTTTTTCGCCCTCTTCTTTGCTGACAGTCGCTAATTAAAGCAACTTCCTCCCACCTCCACGCGAGAGCGTCTTGAGCTGCTGCTGGAAGAAAGCCACTATCTGGTCCGTCTGTCCTTACCCCGTTACTCCTTTCTTTTCTTGTCTAACCGCGCCTTCTTCACCAGTCCCCTCGTTCTTCTACCGGTGGTCGCCTCTTTCGTGGCCCCTCTGACGGGACGCGTCTCCTCCTGTTGCCCGCTCCTTGATTTGCTTCCGCCTCCCATGTCGTTTATGTAAGGTGATCTTCCCTTCTCCATAGCGCCACAGAACTGACAGATTTTAGATTCTTGATTTCCAATGTCGTCGTATATTAAATGCATTGTTGTTGTCGCCCCCCCTCGTGATTGTTTCGCACATGTAAAAGTTCCTAAGTTGCTGCGACCCTGCAAGTAGCTAGAGATATTTTATGGGTTCTGCCGCCCTTGAGTTTGTTAGTATTTTATCATGCCAGCACCCTCCATACTTCTTCCAGATCCGGAACTTCCTTACCGCCCCGCGATCTTGGGTCGTATTGAGCATTTCCTGGCTATTATGCCTACGGGGGGCTTTCCTCATGAAAACGGAAATACCATGACCCTGGTGCGCCGATATCGCATCCTGTTGGACGCCTCCACCGAATGGATGATAGACCAGGATGAGTCTCTGGTCACGGTTTGCCTCCTTTTAGCGCGTATCTTGTTTGTTGCTCATGTGTTCGCAGTCGACTATTACGCCTAGCGCAGCAAGTTTGGCGAGCCTTCTTCGGGAGACTGGTAGTTTGGTTAGTCAATAGCTCTTTCCTCCTGACCTTAGGTCGCTAATTCCGTGCCGTTTCCCAGAGCCTCTCGTGGCTTCCCCTTCCGCTTCTGGTTGAGTCCCGTGCCCGTAGGGCAGTGCTCGACCGCGTAATCTTTCCTTTCCTGCCGCCGATTCTGCCCCCCTACGGGGAATGGGACCTTTCCCCCAAACTCGCTGCCCCTCCAGGCGCTCCTCATGCGCCAACTCCTAGCGCTCCGGTACCTTCACCCGGTGTCCCTCCCTCCATATCTCGCAACGCGCCGGCTTTGAGCGCTCCAGTGCCTCCACCAGGCGCTCCTATCCCTCCTTCCGGCGATCCTCCCTCCTTTAGGCGGCCAAGGGAGCGAGTCCGAGGTCCTCGTCGTCGGTCTTCTTCTGTAGGGTAGCCCGTAAAGTAGTAATCGTAGTTGGTTTTGTGTTCTTGCCTGTACCATAGCTATTTATGTTATCCAATATGCCTTCTGAAAAGTGGACATGACCTAAGTTTACTTAACGGGGCGCTAATACCTAGCGCCTCATTCTTCGTTTTCGTTTACTGTTCTTCGTCGTCATCCACAGGGGTCTCGTCATCGTCCACTAACTCAGTTTCTTCAAGTTCTCTTAGTTTAGCCGTGTCGATGTCCAGTGCCGACGAAGGTAAGGAAATGTGTTCCCACGCTAAGTAGGGGATGAGTCGAAACGCCGCTACTGGTCGATGCAAAACTGAGCCGTCCAACTCGCAGAGTACATAGGCGCCTCCCCTATTGCGGGAAACCACTATTAGGGGTCCCAGATACCGAGGTCGCATCTTTTTGTTATGGGTAACTTTGATCTTTGAGTTTCGCATTAGTACGAGGGCGCCAGAGGTGAAGTTGTAGTCTCGAATCGTGGCGCTGTGCTCGCTTTCAAATCGTAGCGCAGCTTGTCGTCTAGTTTGAAATACCACTTTGTGTAGGCGCTCGAGATCCTCCATGCATCGCTGCAAGTCTATAGCGCATCTAGCAATCATGTCGGTGGAAGATAGTATCAAATTCGGTGGTGGCTGCAAGTAAGTCGCTTCCACTACGTCGGCCGGGAGGAGTGGATGGGTGCCTGTTGCCGTGTAGTAGGGTGAACAACCCATCCTTTTTCGTATGGTAACCCTTTCCAACCAGAAGACCGAATAAGTCGCTTCGCTCCAGCGACTCTCGTCACCATCTACCGCTTTGAATAGCGCCTGTCGAACGTCGAAATGAGGCCTTTCTACGATTCTGTTGGTGCGCTTGTTGTAGCCCGAGACTCGAATGTGTTGTATATTGTATTTCTTGGCAAGGTAAGTGAGTGCCTTGACTATTGGCGCTCCGTTGTCTGTGACGATCTCATGAAGGGCTCCCCATCTGCAGATAACGTCTTCAAAGAGCCACTTAGCTATAGCGTCGGTGTTTTCTCGCTGGAGCATGCGGAACTCCGGCCAATGTACCAAAGAACACCTTCCTTGAATGATATATTTGTAGCGCCCCGACTTGGGCATGTGCATGGTGTCAACGTATATTTTTCCAAATAATGGCGCTGGAGTCGCTACTGTCGGTGGAATAAGAACCTGACGTGTCTGCTGGATTTGACAGAGATGACAAGTGCGAATGTACCACGCAATATCGGCGCTAACTTGAGGCCACCAGAAGCGTTCCAAAAGGTTCGCTCTTGTTGCGTAGAGTCCACGGTGTCCCAAGTCATCGTGCATGGCGCGTAGAATCCTAATTCGATTGTCTGGTTTGATTACTAACTTGTGGGCGCCATCTCTATTTCGTTGCCAAAGTCGATTTTCCACTATAAAGAAGGTCGTCACGTATCAAATGAAGGTGGCGTATTCCGTATCTGTAAGGTCTGATGGTCGTCGCAAATCCTGTAGCCACTTCCTAACCTGTCCAATTCGCTGATCTTCTGACTTGGCTTTGGCGCTTCAAGATACCGCCGAATATGGTAGGTTATGACTGTCTTCCCGCAAGGGTCTGGGTTCCTCGACTATCTTTAGATCGTTAGATGGCTTAGCGACGTTATAGATACTGGCCGTGTAAAAAGTTAATGATGCCTGATATGGTCGGGGCTGGTACGGAACAATAGGGTGTAGCCAAGTTAAAACTGGCTGATCTTCGTGAAGCGCTAGAATAGGCAACTGGATGATATGTATGAAACCATGCAGTCGGTCGATCCAGTCGTCGAATACGTCGTTGTTGCTATCATCTAGCGCTTCATCTTCCGGCTGTCTGGGTCGCCTAGATAATCCGTCCGGCCCGTGGAACGCACTTTTGACGTGTACTAATTCGAAGTGAAACATTAATATCGCTACTACCCAGCGATTCATACTAGCTGATGGCTGAATATCAGGGTTCTGGAGCATTCCCTTGATGTAACGTGCGTCGACCTTGACAATTAGATTTCAAATCCCGATAAGGTACATGTGTAGCACCTGGAACGATCGAAACAAGCCATATAATTCTAGCTTGGGCTGACTATAGCGCGATTCTCTGTTGTTAAGGGTAATCGATCCAAAGCGATTGTAGCACCTGATTTTTCGGTTCTCGCCATCGCATTGGCATAGGAAGAAGCCAACGGCGATATGTGAAGTGTCAACGGCAAGT
The DNA here is from genome assembly GCA_027475525.1 of Macrolepiota albuminosa. Taxonomy (NCBI): domain Eukaryota; kingdom Fungi; phylum Basidiomycota; class Agaricomycetes; order Agaricales; family Agaricaceae; genus Macrolepiota; species Macrolepiota albuminosa. The sequence goes on along the minus strand of JAMWFC010000049.1, from coordinate 5,934,651 downwards.
ATAACGGGGTCGGCAGTAGTATAGTCGATGGGCACTAATGGCTTCGCTTCCTGTAGCGCCCTTACTAAGTCCTTTTGGGCATTAATTTGGTCGGGTCCAAATTTGAAGGGAACCCCAGAACGGGTTAGGCGATTAAGGGCGTTCGCGCGATGCGAAAAATGGTGTATGAACATGCGCAGCACCCCTACGGTGCCCAAGAATGCACGAACTTCTGAAAGGTTATGACAGACCCCCCATTTCTCCAGCAACGCTAATCGGCTCTCCTCTGGGATCCTGCCTTCTGGTGTGCAAACGTGCCCCAAAATTTTAAACTGCGGCGCGCATAGAACGAGTTTGTGCCCTGAAAACGTCCCGCCACAATACTTCATGCGCTGTAGTACTTGGTTAACCAGTTGAAAGAAGTCCCATAGCGCCATACGGATATTAGGATTTTCTGGGTGAACTTCGGGCTTGCCGTTTACCAGTCGCCAATCCTTCGGGCCTTTAACTCCTACGTCATCTATGAAGCTGAGCACATGGTGGGGTATTTCGGGCTGCAGGATAAACGTAATGTCATCGTGAAATATAGGTACCGAGTTCGTCCATCCCATAGGAAGTGTAACTAGTTGTAGCGCTCCAAACGGCGTTTGAAATGTCGTTAAGTCGCGTGAGGAAGGATGTATTAAGCGCTCGTCATAGCCAACGTACAAGTCCAGGGTAGCGCCACATATTCTTCCCGCGAAAGATTCAGCGACGTGATTGGGAAATGGCGGTACCCCTGAATGACGAATTGTGACTTTGTTTAGCGGTTCTAGGCTGTGGACTATACGTAGCTTCCCGTTTTTCTTTAGTACACAAAACCACCTCGAGCGGTAGGCCGAATTGGAAGGCTGGTATACCCCTGCCGCTATTTTGGAACGAATAATTTGGCAAACTTCGGCTTCGATGCCTGGTGGTATGGGTCGATTATGCTCGGTCCAAGGTACGTGTGGTATTGTCGGTATAACCACGGGTGGAAAGAAGTCAGTCCTGAGCTTACCGCGCTCCGAGTCCTCCCAGGCGAACGCTTTATTCTGTTTTTGCATAATATCGACTAATACGTCCATTTCTGCTGCTGAGAGAAAGCCGGTATCGTGGGCGCTAAGGAATAGCGCCTTTTGTTCTTCAGTAAATCGTCCTGCCGGTTTGAAGGGCGGTGGATTCGGGTCAAGTGTTGGCAGGGTAGCTAAGGGGTCGCCTATTATTTTTCGTTCGATGCGAAATTCCTCGGGTAAGGCGCTTGCTACTGGCTTCGTTTTCAGCGCTACGGGCTTATATTTCTTCTTAACCTGAACCCCTTTGCGCTTAGGGGTACTATTGTTAGCAAACGTATTATAAATAGAATCATGGTTTCTAGCAAAACCAGATATCAATGGTTCTTTAGAGTCAGGAGTAGAAACGAAATAAGTGTCTGTTGAAAGGTTTTCAGTAATATCAGACGTGGTAAGGTATAAGTAAGATAACGCTTCGCTAGTAAGCGACGAAGAAGAATTCAAAATTTCATGGGCCAAAGGGGTATGTGATATAAAGTTTACTTGCCCAGTCCGATGATTATAGTCCAAGATAAGCGCTTCATCTCCATGATCCTCATCACTCATCTCCTCGATGGTGCCGGAAAACACTCGCAAGGGTCGTCGCTAACGTAAGGTCTCTTTCTCGGTCCCGGCTTCTGGAATTTCCCTCGGGGAAACGTCGGTACAGTCCTTCTGACGCCTGAGTTAGGGTCGCTAATAGTTAGCGTTGTTTCTTCTTTGGACGTCGTCTTGACTACTGATCGAGCCAGAACGTCGAAGGGCCTTCCTAGTAATAAGTTGTACACAGGCGATCTAAGAATGTGAATTTGAAGATAAAACGTAAGGTCGCCAACAGCACATGGCACGTTACGGGCCATTCCCAAGGATCGGTCAATAGTGCCGTTAGCGCTTTGCATATTAAGAATGATGGTCAGGTCGTAAATGATACCCAACTCATTAGCGATGTCGGCAGCCATTGAAATAATTTGTGATCCACTGTCCACGATAGACTCTATCTCGCTTTTTCCATCAACTGTCAACATGATCGAGCGAATTGCGTGAGAGTCTTGGGCTACAGTGAGGACAGCAGGATCGTCGCTGGATTTTAGCGACTTGAGGTAGGTCTCGACCGGGTCAATGGACGTAGCTTCTTTGGGTGGCACGGCCTCTTCTTTAATTTCCGGTGCTACCGTCTCTGTGATGTACGCAAATCCAGGTAGCGCGTCATCGCATTCGTCCACCGCCGTGATATTGTTAGCTACATTTCGTCGAGGGGTAACCGCGGTACGCATCTGATTCCTGACGTCTGGCGCTACACTGCATAGCTCCCCTAACGACATCGTAACTTGACTTTTCATAATGCGATCGAATACTTGTTTGGATTTTTCGATGTCGTAGATAGGTGCTGTTGGTTGGTAGCCTCCTGCCGGTTTGTCTGGTGCTCCAAAGTTTTGATTGACAGGCGGCGCATAGTTACCGGCAAGTTCTGAATAAGGGTGCAGTGGCAGTTCTGTGCTGGATGGTGCTTTAGAAATATCAGGTGCATCGTTGTTAGCGCTGGATTTCGAGGGCTTTGCGGGTGTCGGATCTGACGTAGCGCCTGAGGGTCTATAGTCCTTTAGTGGTTGCTTGCTCTTTTTAATTTCGACCCCGTCAAAGACCTGATTCTTTAGCAACATCAACTCCCTTTCCAACGTCTCAATCCTTTCCTCCCGTGACAAAGTGGGTCGCTTGTTAACAGCGTTAAGCTGGAGAACCTCATGGATTAGCGCCTGTTGTGGAGCTGCCTCTGCTTCTGGCGCGGCCGTACTATTGAGGTTGCCCGTCGCTAAGTTCCCAGGGTTACGTCGGTGCCATTCATCAATTCGTCCTTGGAAGGTTCGGTGCTCGGGATATAGAGGAATGTTAGCGCCCGAGAGTAAGGCTATTTTACCGTCGGTGCCTCGGCGCGCTCTTCCTTGGTGTAGGTACTGTTCGAGGATAGCGCAGCGACCGCGAGTCATTGTATGTCCTGCCTCGCCACAAAAGTGACAAAGGCCAGGTTGCATATTACCTCTTGGCGTGCTAAGGCTGGACGAGATCAGCGTTTCTAGTTTGCTCATTACGTTTGCGACTGCCGAGTTGACTGCGTTTTCTAGGTCTTCTTTCTTAACGAAGCCTCCCTGGTTGTTAGCTGCGCTAGACGCTGGCGCCACAACGGGCGGCGCCTTTCCTCCGTTATCAGCGCTAAAAGGTCGCTGGAACAGGATGCCAGTATCCGTGCCCTTTAGTATCCATTTACCCGCATCAAAGACGTCCTCTATATCGTAGGGTTCCTTGGGATGGTGGTCGGACTTCAAAATCTCTAAACAACGAGCTATCCGGGTCCATAGCGATGTAGGAATGCCTTGTTGAAACAAGCGCCGTTCCTCGTTCCTGTAAAGTTTACCGTTCTGTACTAGCCACCTTGCGATCCGTTGGAAATCTCGATAGTACATAGATAGCGCGCCTAACGTATAAATGCCCGATGCAAAGGTATCCTGTACCAGTTTCTGGATCTCTAAGACTGTATAACGTGTGGATTCTTCGGCACCAGGATATAGCTTAATGATCGCCTTTTTCCATTCTTCATAAGTAAAAGGCTTTGGCTCCGCGTCTTTTGTTAGTCCTTGAAACTCGTCTAGTCCTGTCCAGGATTCCGCGGTATCGTAGGAAACGTATCTGGCGGCGTATTCTTTCATTTGGGTGTCGTCGGTGACTCTGCAATTGCGCAGTAAATATTCCAATTCCTTGAAATACTGAGATAGTTCGCGAGGCTTTGTCTCATCCCATTTTGGCGATGAGAAGTGGTTTCTTGGCGGCATGCGTGGGGTGTTTGCCTGCTCCATACTAGCTGGCGTCGCTGTCGTAGTAGGAATAGGCGTGTTAGTGGTAGTTTCGCTTAGCGTCGTCGCGGTTGGTACGGGCTCGGGTAGCTCAGAGTCACTAGGTTCTGGCGATAGTGACCTAGACAGCTCTTCCAAAGGAGTAAGTGGCGTATGGTTTTCACCTGCTAAGTACTCGAATGGTTGGGAAAAGGGGAAAAAGCTTTCAGCCAAGCTATCTGGAGCGGCTTCAAGTTCCTGGTCCAAGGTCTGCCTTGGTAGTGCGCCTGGTAGATGTGGGGACTCAGTCAATGTTTGTTCAAACACGCTCTCCAATAGGAGGCGGCGCTGTCGCTGGGCTCGAGTTTCTGGCGGAATTCTGCCTTAGTAGAACCCCTTGCGGTGGACTCCAAAATGATGACGCCAACTGTGGTTGGGTGCGCTGGACATATACGCAGTACAACGCCGTCTCCAGCGCCTGGTGTGCGAGTTTATGAGGAGTCCCGGCAGGGTCCCGGTGTGCTCGAGTCGATGTTATAGGGCGGGGCGCTAGATGTTAGCGCCTTGGATGCTACCTAGCAAACGGTTAGCGTCGTAGCTTAAGTGGAGATACAGAGAGTAAGACGAATAGCGCAGCGTAGTGTGCCCGTAGGTGGCACCGTAAACGACGAGAACGAGATAGACGAAGCTAGCGCCGAACTTGGTGACAAAGTCAGGCAAAGCTAGCGCGAATTGAATGCTAAGTGTAACTTGGGTGCTCAAGAGGTTACGATTCGTTGTTATATACATGACAAGTAGCTAGTTTTTATACCTTGCGCTACGGTATTTCCAAAATAAGTCTGTTGAAGGCGCTAAAAGTTAGCGCCTTCCTTCCTAGTTGTAGCTAACGGCGACCTGTCAACGGCAACCTGCAGGACATGGGTGACGGCGACTAATGGCGACTCTAAAACTACTTCAAAATGGTACGAGTCTGCTCACTTTTTGATATAATTGAATTGGCCATGTCATCCCGGGGTATGGTCGGAGAATCCTTGACAGACGCCGTGAGCGCTAATTCCGGTGTTAAACATTGTGTCATCTTTTGATAGATTTGACTGTCGGGTCTGCGTGTATCCTGTCTCGTCATCCTTGATTCCTTTTAGACTTCTGATTGAAGTGCCCCGGTGATGGACAGTGCCAACTACCAACTCCTTTTGGTATTGATCGGGGATTGGTCAAAGTCCCTCCCCGCCGTCGTGTTAGCGCTATAAGTTCTGAGCCTCCGTGGTCTTCAAAGTGAATGAAAGGAGTGTGCTGAGGGGTTGGTACTGGTGGTTAAGATGAATAGATAAGTTTTGCCCTAGAGCGCCAGCGCTAGGGCTGTTCTGTATCCAAGGCTGGTCACTAGAGTCTCCAGTGTGTCAAGTGTCGGTTGACCTATAATGTCCCTTGATGCGCTCAGTCCGAGTAGAAGCCTATCACCGGACAATACACCGCACAGGATGCACCATATAGAGGGGGGGCACAGACCTTGCCCAGGGGGCCCGGAGCTCATCCAGCACCTGGTACTTAACCTGCAGCTTGTAGTATGTTACGGTAGTCTTGATATTGCCATAAACTTGTCTCTATACTCTCTTGTCTACTTTGTACTTATCTCAATCTATCTGTCTTATCCTCTCAAGTCTCTCAGCCCTCTAAAAGTCTCACTTCAATTCTAACTCAGTCTCCCAGTCTTAGTCTCTTTCTCTGATCACCCCTCCTCTCCTCCACCCTAGCAAGGCTCTGCCTACTCCTGCCCCATATTCTGGACTTAGCCCAGGATCCTGCTCCACCTCTCCCTATGAACTCCGGCGCTCTGTAGCCACCCCACGCCCCACCCAAAGCCCCGGAACTCATCCTCCGTTACTCGGAGACTCTCCGTAGACTTCGAGTCCGCCTAGTAAGAACCCGCTTGCCCCCGGAGGCCCCTGTCGTCAGTGGAACGTGACAACATCTACTAAAAAACAAACGAAAAAGGCAAGAATTTGTCAGCCTTAGTCAGAAACTGTCAAAACTGACTAAGCACATCATTTCCACAAAATGGTTGTCCCATATTATATAGACAAGCTACGATTTGTGCCTTTGGCACGAATTTCGTAGCTCGTTGGGGGCTTCGTCCCCAAACCCCCCCCAACTAAGCCTCCACCCTAACCTCACTTCATTTGGTTAGGGCTCCAAGTATGTATAAGTAACTTAGCCTCCACACTTCATTCGGTTAGGGCTCCAAGTATGTATATAAGTAACTCAGCCTTCACCCCAACCTCACTTCGTTCGGTTAGGGGTTCCAAATATGTATATTCATAACTCAACTTCTATCATGACTTACTTTCATTATGTCTTACTGGTTCAAGCATATGTTGTTAAAGAATAGAAAGTTCACATTTATCAAGAAATGATGTTACAATTCCAAGTTATATATATTCTATTAGTACAGTATCAACAAATATCAAGTTAGATGCTAAAATATAAAAGTTAGTAATAAGTAGGTAATTAACAATCATACTCACATTTGTAAACCCAAAAAATAATGCTACAATTCCAAGTTATATGTACAGTATCAAGTTAGATGCTAAAATATAAAGTTAGTAATAAGTATATAATTAACAATCACACTTACATTTGTAAACCATTAAGAACTTCTTGATACACAATATTTGCAGTCGCTCTTGATGTATTTTCTTCTGACAAAATCACCTTGATACGATCTCCTGATGTGCATCAAGAAAGTGCAACATAGAGTTGGCCATGTGTAAAAACCGGTGATCAAAGGTCCAATCCAACATGCTTGACTAATTGTCCTTGAGACTTGTTGATAGTCATAGCAAAGGCCAATCAAATTGGAAACTGTCTCCTGCATAATGGTATGGGCAAATCCTCTTCAGAGGCATCTAGATTGATCCTTGGAATCAAAACAGTTGAACCTGCAAACTTGGCATCTCCACTGATAATACGACATCTGAGAACTCTAGTGCTGATGTGAGTGATAATCATTCTTGTTCCATTGCAAAGTCCTTTGGTTGTGTCCAGATTCCTGAGAAGCATGACAGGAACTCCAATCTTCAAAGCCAGTTTAGCCAAAGGCAAACTACTGGCTTTCAAAGAGTTGAGATATTCCACAGGATATAATGCAAGGCCATCAGGATTCCTGTTATCAGAGAGAACAGAATCTGCACTCTGTAAGATCCTTTCTTCCCCTGGATACCTCTCTAGAACTTCTGCATTGATCTCCTCTATATCAGAGTTCTTGCCAGAGAGAATAGTCTGGTCCAGGTAATACTGATCATTTTGAGGATGACCAATATCAGGATATGTGGAAGAAATCAATCCAGTGATAGAATTGTCATCACAGATCATCCTTTCAGGCAGTTTGACTGTTTCTCCAGGTCCTAGATTTTTTCCTGCACCAACATCCAACAACCAAGCTGCATAAGCAATATTGTCTACAGTCTGCTCCAACCACATATTTTGGACCAAGTAATGGACTTGAATATTATCCCAAAGTTGGCCTTGTCAGGTTCCACTGAGTCAGGGGCTTTCCGGGAAAGCAACGCCCTTACAATGCGGACTTGACCTACAAATACTTGGGTGTCTGGAACTCCGGGGCTAGGACTCCGGGGTTCAAGACGGAGACAGGGGTAATCCCAGGAGAGGGGACTAAGTCCGGGGGTTTTGGGTTGAGAGAAGCTGAGGGTTGGAAGGGGGTTGAGTTGTGAACCGGAGGTTCTAAGACAAGACCAAGTTAGTAACTTAAGAATCGCGAAGTGCGTACCAAACTTAGAGCACGCGAATACTCAGGCGTGCCAGTCGAAGCGTACCAATCAAGGCGTACCAGTCAAGCAAGAGGGCATGCAATAACCAAAGTAATATCAAGACTAGCAAATACAACGGAGAACTATGCTATAAGTACTACGGGACCGTGTCTCGGGATTCCGGGGTGTCTGGGATGAGCTCTGGGGGTCATTGAGTAGCGGGCAGGGACTGTATACCTGGATCGCGGGAATGGGGATGTGCAATCAATTGGCGCGGAGGGAGCAGTGATGCGTGATGCATGATGGCTGGGGGTGAGTCGCGTGATCCAATCGCTGATGGCGGGGGGTCCCGGGGTCCATGAGGCGGGGTTCTGGGGGGGTTGGCTGATGGCGGCGTCAGTGGCTGTGGAAGCAGGGCGTGCTGTGGGGTCGGTGAAAGAGGTTCCCGGATGGGGCTCCGGGGATGTCCCGGGCAGGTTCCGGAGGGGAGGGGTCGTGACATCACCCCCCTCTCAGCGCCGAGACCCTCCAAGGCGCGCGTAGTTGGGGGTTCGGACCGGGGAGCATGGGATCCGGCGCCTGTTGTGCCACGTAACGAAAAAATTTTACCATCAACTTTAAGTATGTCGCGTACACCAATGCATTCCCTGACGCCCCCGCAGACTAACGAGGCCGTGCCCCTTATGGTGTGGGGAGACCGGGATGCGCGCTATTGAGCTCGTCGCAACCGGGAGCGCGTGGCGGCGCTCGCCCAACAACGTCAGTGTTCCCGTGTTGTCCGCTCACCCCACTAACCTTCTTTTTTTAGAACAACGCAACACTCCTGCCCCGGAGGCGGGCCCCAGCCAGGTCCTGGAGCCTGCTCCCAATGCAGGCCCCAGTGCCTCTCCGGGGTCCCACCTTAGTCGTCCCGCGCCCACCTTTGCACGGATGATGGTCCGCCACCCCTGTCCGCAGCCCCCTCCCCGCCCCCAATTGCCTGCCCCCCGTTTCCGTTGCTCCAGGATGGCGATAGGGGCCGTGTTGGAGGTCCCGGAGGATCAGTGCATTGCGTGGGCAGCCGTGACGCAGGAGTTGTTTGGGGAGGCTCTGGAGAGGTGCCGGGGTCTACCTGCCCATGCCTGGTGTGTGAGTAACGGACTGGTAAGTGGCCCTCTAGCCCTGGTCTTCCTTGCTGACTTTGGCGCAGTGCAAGCACTGTGCCCGACGGATAATCCCTTGTTTATTTGAGGCCCCGAGCCCCTCGTCCCACTGGGACACATCTGTGTGCGAGGCCTGCCGCCTCAACCACAAGCGGTGTTCCGTGTCGGCGCTGTGGAGGGCACGTTGCGTCTCCCGGGAGCAGGGGTGGCCGCTGGGGGGGATCACCCAGAGGATGGGAGTCGAGGAGCGGGACTGGGTGGTGGAGCCAGTGGGCGAGGGGGTGGGGCTGGTGGGGGAGGGGGCAGGTCCGGTGGGGGAGGCGCCCGCGGCATCCATGGGGACGTCCAGTGGGGGGTCGGGGGGTCAGAGGGTTGTCCAGGTGGAGGAGGCGCCCGTGGCATCCACGGGGATGTCCAGTGGGGGGTCAGGGGGTCAGGGGGTCGTCCAGGTGGGGGGCCGGAGCTGGCCCGTGGTCCTCATTACTCGTTGGGTGACCCGGGCCAGGACTGGGAGTCACGAGGGTTGAGGGGGGCGCCCGGACAAAGGGAAGAGGCGGGCGTTGCCCAGTCCCTCCCTGGGGCCCTCCAAGAGGGCACATCTGCCCGCATCTGCCCGCGGAGACCCCATCCCCGGCTTCCCCAGTGCGTCTCTTCCCGGCAACATTTTCTCCACTGTCGGGACGACCGCTGGACGTCGAGGTGAGGATCCTGCAGGAGCGCCTCGAGCAGGCCGACTGGGAGCGGGAGGAGCGAGAGGAGGGGGCGAGGGAGGATGCGGCGATCTGGAGGGGGCTGGAGGAGAGCCGTGAGACCACCCTCCGGGAGCTGGAGGAGGCAAGGGTAGCGCGGGGAGGAGCCGAGGCTCAGCTGGATGCAATGAGGGCCAGACTCGAGCAGGGGGTGGGGCTCCCGGGGCAGGGTGCCTTGAGCCCAGGATTGGTCGAGGCCTTGCACCGGGACATGGTCATCGGGCGTATGGCCTCCCTGAGTGAGTGTCCTTCTTTTCTCGCAGTTGGGTCGATACTGATATCTCCAGGCTGGGCTCGGGAGCATTGCCTGCTCCTAGACAGGGCTGCCGCAGCATTCACGTCCCTGCAAGAGGGGCTACGGTCGGAGGTAGAGAACCCCAGGGTGGAGCGGTGATGACGTCCAAAGTTTGGTCAGTAACAAATATAGTTATAGTGTTACCGTACCAATTGCTTGCGTTGGGTGCGCTAAAGTGATGAGGGAGTTCCGGGCAGGTCCCAGAGAACACGCCTACAAAAATGCGGTAAAGTCGGTAAGGGGAGTCAGCAAGTGTAAAGCGCTAAAGTAAAGCGCCTATGAAGGGAGCAGTAAGCGAACACGGCAATGTTAATGGCAATAACATGGTAAGCTTAGCGTAGTCTAAGCGTTGATAATGCCTGCCGTAACTGCAAGGCACGAGTGTGTCAAAGACTTAGCGAGAGTCTGCAACTGCTGATGAGTTTGATGTTGCCGATCGTAAATGAAATCTCGAGCGTAAGGGAGACTGACGAAAGAGGAGCAGGAAATTCTGGTCTATTCTGATGATGATTGTACAAGTCGGTAAGTACTTTTATACTACAAAGAGTTTGCCGTCGCCAGTGGCCAAAGAGCGGTAAACTAGAAAATTTTATGAGGGGTAGCTCCAATGGTTTCAGATTTCTGCCGTCCATTCAAGACCCTTAGCGGCGTCAGGCAGCAGATCACGATGCTAAATCATCAATCCATCATCCTTCTGTCTATCAACATACCTAAGCGGTGTCAGGCACCAAATTGGTGGCGCTAAGCGATGTCAGCCGCCAAGGTCAAATGCCAAACTGTCTGTTGGTTTTTGACAGATCATCAATCTTCTCGCTAAGCGCTGTTGTCAGTGACTGATGCCATCTGTCAGTTGTCATTCCTGCTGCCGTCGGCGCTATCATTGATCGGATCTGCTTCTTGCCGTGCGCGGCCGTCAGGAATGGCTTAAAATGGGTAGAACGCGTGCGCTAAGTTTGGAACGAGTGCGGCAAGGTTTCCGGAGCCGGTGCCGAGCCTGCCGTTGATGCGCCTAACCTGTATAGGGTCCTATCATCTCCTCCCAACTGAAAAATTGACTGTCCTCAGTCACCAAATAAGGCTACCGTTACTGTTTTTGTGACATGTGGCCCGTGCGTTCTTGAGATTTGGTTTATAGTCCTGGCGCATGAGTGTGGACTTCGTTTCTTCTCCCCATCTCTACCTGGCGCTCAATTAAAATTAAAATGTCTTTCCGCATTCCAACTCCGCCCCCTGTTCCCTCCCGTGAGGCTCAAGACGCTGCCTCAGCCTACATTGACAAGGCAAATCGTTTTATCCGGCGCATTGAGGGTGTGGGCGCGGAGGCGCCTATGAATCTGGTCGTTGGCGTGATGCAATTATTGGAGCGCTGGTATGAGGTGCGGGTCCTTGGCGTTGGGTGGGATCGTGAGATCAAGGTGCGGGAGTGGTGCCGGGCCTGCTATGTGGATAACCGTGGTGTGGAGTGGTTAGCGCCGTTTTCTCGTTTTGTAAGTGCTTTTAGTCCTTGCCGTGTCGCCAGCTGATTGGGTCCCTAGGCGCCTCCTCCTGTCACAACAATTGAGGACGAGTTGGAGGATATTCTGTCTGGGGCGTTGCCGATGACGGTAAGCGCGCCTGCGGCAGAGTGAGTATTCCTAACCCATTCTTTTGACTTAGCTTTGGTCTGATTTGTCGCCCCATAGCAAGCAAGAGGTGTTGGTGCCGTTAGCGCGCCTGCAGGTGGAAGAGGAGCTCGCGGCAAGGCAGGAAGAGGTTTCCCAAGACGCCCGCGAGATTACCAGGGCGCTAGAGGAGCGAGAGAGGGTTGCCGCGTTGGCCACAGAGATGGAGGAGGTTGCTGCAGGGAAGGCGCCTGCTGCCGAGAGGCAGGCGGTAGCAGAGGGATCCGGCAAGAGTGGTCGCACCGGTAGTGCACAGAGCCCTGCACTGCCGGCTAGCAGGAAGGGCTCCCCAGTAAAGCCGGGTAAGGCTTTGAAGAAGGTGAGTTTTGGCCTATTCTTGCCGCTGCCGTGCCACGCTAATCACTGTTTCCAAGTCTCGCAAGGGAAAGGCTCCTCAGTACGTGGTAAGTGGTCTTTTGGAAGTCTGATTACTTTATTTACCGTGATTTGTCTAGGTGCCCACGCAGTCCAGCTTTGATGACAAAGAGCTGAAGGGACTGCTATTGCCGCGTCGCGAGGAGGCCGTCCTTGACGAGGGGCAAGAGGCCGGGGTCATTATGGAGGAGATGAAGGGAAAGAAGACCGTTTCCCTGGCGACCCGGCAAGCTTTTAAAGAGGTGCAGGGAGCGGTAAGTAACTCTTCTGTCTTCTTTTAGTCTCCTGCTGACTTTAACGCTAGTGTGACAAGTGCTGGGCGGACAACGACCCAGAAGGCTGTTGGTTCCCAACTGGGGCCCAGCCGTGTTATTGTTGCGGCACCCTGAAACGCGCTTGCACCATCGACGGGGCGAAGAGTTGCAAGCGTAGCGGCGTGCCAGACGCTCTCGTTGAGAAGACGTTTTCCCGCGTGGTATTGATAAGGAGGGCTAGGGAGTTTGTTGAGGGGCAGAAGAAGGTGGCTGCCGGTAGCATGGCAGCAATTGGACAGGCCTCCTTGGCGTTGCCGACGCGCCAAGGAGATGGGTCAGAATCTGTCAGCAATCGAGGCGCCGGCAAGCGCCAAGGGACTTCAGTCCCGGAAAAACGTCAAGCCCCTTCCCCAAGCAAGGGGAAGGGCAAAGCAAAGCGCCCTCGTGTGGTCTCGTTGTCGCCTTCCCCCTCGCCAGCGCCAAAGGACACCGAAATGGAGGACCTGGAGAAGGCGTTGGTGGCTAGTCGCCTCCCGCCTCGTGACACAGAGGCTGGCCCCAGCGGTCTTTTGTCGCCCATTCACTTGGCGGCAAGGTCCCTTGGCGGGGAGCAGGAGGAGGGAGAGCGGGAGGCGCCTCAAGAGGAGTGGGAAGACGCTCCCACAGATGTCAAAATGGAGGTGGAGGAGAAGGCAGAGGGGGCGGCAACGGGAGGGGATGAGGACGCCGAGGGTGAAGAAGAGACCCTGGCGATGCAACGGGAAGGCGACGAGGTGGTGGCAGGCAAAGGGGAGGGAGCAGCAGAAGAGGTGGTCGAGGGCGTGGGGGCGGTAGCTGCAGGAGTTGCCAGGGAGGAGCCAGAGTGGCGCTGGCTACCTCCCTACAGTAGCGTTGCCCCTTGGGAGGTTTCCGACCCCGAGGACGTTGCTGGACTGGAGCCTAGGCGCCCCGTGGTCGCCAGGGTCAATCCCTTGTGGACCCCCCAGCCGCAGCCAACAGTCACAGGCGATGCTTTCAACTGGCTGGGACAAGACCTCATGTACCCGGTGGTGGCGCTCAACCCGCAGGAGATGCTAAAGAGGTTTTTGAGGAGGGCGGCAATGATGGAAGCGGCAATGGGGCGAGAGCGGGAGCGAGTCCGAGGGCAGCTAATGGCGCTAAGGTTGCGCTATTCCAACCTTGGTCGTAGCCTTAGTGTTCTTTGCGATTACCAGGCAGATTGCCAAGCCGCCATGGATTGGCAGACCGCCAACAATATCTTGCCGGGCGACTTACTTCCTCTTCGCGACTCCTCATTGCCAATTTCTGACGATTCTCTGCCCATGGACGATGACAGTGATTAAACAAACCTTAGCGTAGATAGGTTGTTTATTGTATAGCTTTTTGATACCACCCTTTTCTTCTATAAAGATATTTTGCCGCCTCCTTGCCGAGTGAACGGATGAGTCTCATATTCTAAGTTAGCACAACAGCAGAGAGCAACGAAAGCAAAGCTCAGAGAAAGCAAGCGGCAAGTATTCTAAGGTAAGTTTTAGCAAGAGCGGGAGTACGTGAGGGACTTAGACAAATTTTGAGGAACAGGGAAACACTCAGTAAATCATCATAGCAAAAAACCCTTGGCAAGAGTTGCGCAGGGTGCTAAGCGTTGGCGACACGCTAGCGCTGCGACTTGACTACGTAAGGAATTGTCTGTGGAATATAGTACAGTAAGTATCGGCAAGAAAGATAAGTAAGATAAGTAATAGAAAAAGAGAGCTTATCAATATAGTCTTTTCTAATCATTTTCTTCTTCTTCAACTAAAGTCGGCAAGTCATCATCGTCCAATAATTTGGTTTCTTCAAGTTCTCTCAGCTTGGCGGTGTCAATATCTAGCGCCTCAAGCGGCAAGTCGATTTGTTCCCTGGCAAGATACAGTAATAGGCAAAAGGCGGCAACAGGTCAATGCAGTACTGAACCATCTAATTCACAGAGCACGTAAGCGCCTCCACGGTTATGAGAGATAACTACCAAAGGTCCTAGATAGCGCGGGCACATTTTCTTGTTGTAGGAGGTCTTGATTTTGGAGTTGCGCATAAGCACTAGCGCTCCTCTCGTGAAGTTGTAATCCTTGATAGTGGTGCCATGCTCGGTTTCGAATCGCAGGGCTGCTTGGCGATGGGCGCTAAAGACTGCCTCGTGGAGTTGCTCCAAATCTTCTTTCTGTCGTTGGAGATCAATTGCTTGTCTGGCGATCAGGTCGGTAGTCACTAAGATGCTGTTAGGGGCTGGCTGGAGGTAGGTCGCTTCTATAATGTTGGCAGGGAGTAAAGGATGGATGCCAGTAGCCGTGTAATAGGGAGAACAACCCATGCGCTTACGAATGGTAACTCTTTCCAACCAAAATACTGAATATGTAGCCTCACTCCAACGTGACTCGTCGCCATCAATGGCCTTGAAAAGCGCTTGCCGCACGTCAAAGTGTGGTCTTTCTACCAGGCCATTGGCGCGTTTGTTGTAGCCCGATATGCGGATGTGATGGATATTGTACTTCTTGGCGAGATAGGTTAGCGCTTTGATAATTGGCGCACCGTTATCCGTGACGATTTCTCTTAGCGCTCCCCAACAGCAGATGACGTCCTCAAATAGCCACTTGGCAACCGCCTCCATATTTTCTCTCTGAAGCATTCGAAATTCAGGCCAGTGGATTAGCGAGCAACGACCTTGAATGATGTACTTGTAGTGACCAGATTTGGGCATGTGCATGGTATCGACGTAGATTTTGCTGAAGAGGGGAGCTGGCATTGCAACAGTTGGCGGGATAAGCACTTGGCATGTTTGTTGAATTTGGCAGAGATGGCAAGTCCTAATGTACCAGGCGATGTTGGCGCTAGCATGTGGCCACCAGAATCGCTCTAAAAGAGAGGCTCGGGTAGCATACAGACCTCTATGTCCTAGCTCGTCATGCATGGCGCGCAGAACCTGTAAGCAACTTTCTGGCTTGATGATCAGCTTGTGAGCGCCATCTCGATTCCGTCGCCAAAGGCGGTTGTCGGTAAAGAAGAACCGGGTAGCGTATCTGATAAAAGTCGCGAATTGTTTGTCGGTAAGGCCTGCTGGTTGCTTGAGGTCTTGTATCCATTGTTCAACCATTAACAGGCGACTGTCTTCTGCCTTTGCCTTGGCAGATCAGGGAACGGCATCGTAGGTCACGTTTCTGCTGTCTTCTCTTAGCGGGTGGGGCTCTTGTACAACTTTGACTGGAGGCAAGTTTTGACCGAAACTGCTTGCCATGTAGAATGTGAGGGGTGCGCTAAAGGTCTCGGGGCGGTAAGGGACAATGGGATGTAGAAGAATACTAGTAGGCTATTGCTGTTGTAGGAGGGGTATTGGCTGTTGTATGAGGTGCACAAATCCGTGTAAGTGGTCGATCCAGTCCTCGAAATCGCTATCCGCCTGCGGGTCCACTGCTGGGTCGCCAGGCTGCCGTGGTCGCCTAGAGAGTCCATCGGGTCCGTGGAAAGAGCTCTTGACTGTCACGACCCCTCCCCCCCGGAACCTCCCCGGGACATCCCCGGAGCCCCGCCCGGGAACCCCTTCCGTCAATCCCATAGCGCACCCCGCCCCCACAGCTACCGACGCCGCCATCACACGCATCAATGATCGCCATCAGCCAGCCCCCCGGGACCCCTGCATCACGGACCCCGGGATCAACCGCCATCAACGATCGGATCACGCGGCTCGCATCCGACCATCACGCATCACGCCCCACGCATCACGACTCCCTCCGCGCCAATTGATCGCGCGTCCCCACACGCGCGATCCCGGTATACAGTCCCTGGCCGCTACTCAATGACCCCCGGAACTCATCCCAGACACCCCGGAAACCCGAGACACGACCCGTAGTACTTATAGTGTAGTTCTCCGCTGTATTCGCTAGTCTTGATATTACATACTTTGCATAACTGTTACTTGGATATTGCGTGCCCTCTTGTTTGACTGGTACGCCTCGTTTGGTACGCTTCGACTGGCACGCCTTAGTATTCGCGTGCTCTAAGCTTTGGTACGCACTTCGCGACTCTTAACTTACTAACTTGGTCTCGTCTTAGAACCTCCGGTTCACGACTCGACCCCCTCTAACTCCCAGCCACTCTCACCCAAAACCCCCGGACTCTAGTCCCCTCTCCCGGGATTACCCCTGTCCTCGTCTTGAACCCCGGAGTCCTAGCCCCGGAGTTCCAGACACCCGAGTATTCGTAGATCAAGTCCGCATTGTAAGGGCGTTGCTTTCCCGGAAGGCCCCCGACTCAGCGGAACCTGACATTGACATGGACCAGCTCAAAGTGAAACATGAGGATAGCGACTACCCACCGGTTCATGCTAGCGGATGGCTGGATGTTGGGATTCTGCAGCATGCCTTTGATGTACCTAGCGTCGACTTTAACAATAAGGTTCCGCACGCCAATCAAATACATCTTTAGTGACCGGAAGGCTTTGAACAGTCCATAGAGCTCTAGCTTAGGCTGACTGTAGCGAGATTCTCTGTCGTTTAGCGTGATCGACCCAAAGCGGTTGTAACGTCGCTGTTTCCGATTGTCGCTAAGGCACTGGCACAGAAAATAACCGACGGCAATGTACGAGGTATCCACTGCCAAGATAACTGGGTCGGCAGAGGTATAATCGATGGAGACTAGTGGCTTGGCATCTTGTAGAGCTTTTACCAAGTCTCGTTGAGCGGTGACCTGGTCTGGCCCAAATTCAAAAGGCTCGTTAGCGCAGGTGAGTCGGTTAAGGGCATGTGCGCGATGGGCAAAGTTCTTGATGAATATCCTGAGGATGCCAACAGTACCAAGAAAGGCGCAAACTTCTGATAAGTCACGGCAAGGACCCCAGTGCTCCAAGAGTGCTAAGCAAGATTTGTCGGGAACCCGTCCGTCGGGAGTGCAGATGTGACCAAGTATTTTGAACCTTGGCGCACAAAGGAGGAGCTTGTGGCTGCTAAAGGTTCCACCGCTATACTTCATGCGTTGGAGGACTCGGTTGAGCAGTTGGAAAAATTCCCATGGCGCTAAGCGAACGTTGGAGTTGTCGGGATGAGTTGCCAGTAAGCCGTTAACGAGTCGCCAGTCTTTGGGGCCTTTGATGCCAATGTCATCAATGAAGCTAAGGACATTGTGCGGTATTTTGGGTTGGAGGATGAAGGTGATATCGTTGTGGAATATAGGGACTGAGTTTGTCCAGCCCATTGGTAATGTGACTAGGCGCAGTGCGCCA
The DNA here is from genome assembly GCA_027475525.1 of Macrolepiota albuminosa. Taxonomy (NCBI): domain Eukaryota; kingdom Fungi; phylum Basidiomycota; class Agaricomycetes; order Agaricales; family Agaricaceae; genus Macrolepiota; species Macrolepiota albuminosa. The sequence goes on along the minus strand of JAMWFC010000049.1, from coordinate 5,917,283 downwards.
AACGGGGTCTGGAAAGTAGTGAGGTCGCAGGAAGAAGGGTGTATTAAGCGTTCATTGTAGCCAACGTAGAGGTCAAGGGTGGTGCCACAAATGCGCCCGGCAAAGGACTCGGCAACGTGATCAGGGAAAGGTGGTACGCCAGAGTGTCGTATAGTAACTCTATTTAGCAGCTTGAGACTGTGAACTATGCATAGGTTGCCGTTCTTTTTAAGGACACAAAACCATTGGGAGCGGTAAGAACTGTTTGAGGGCTCGTAGACGCCAGCCTTAATCTTGGTCCTAATGATTTGGCAGACCTCGGCTTCGATTCCAGGCGGTAACGGTCGGTTGTGCTCAGTCCACGGCACGTGAGGGATGGTCAGGATGACCACAGGCGGGAAGAAGTCTGTACGTAGGCTGCCGCGTTCTGAGTCCTCCCAAGCAAAAGCTTTGTCTTGCTTAGCGACAAGATCGGTAAGGACGTTCAACTCATCTTTGGTCAAAAATCCTGTGTCGTGCTCCTTGGCGAACTGCTGCTGGCGCTCTGTGGTAAAACGTCCTGTGGGCTGAAAGGGTGGCGGATTCGGTGACAAGGTTGGCATATCGGTAAGAGGGTCGCCAATGATCTGGCGCTCGATCCTAAAAGTCTCGGGAGAGTGCGTAGCGATGGGTTTTGTTTTAAGCGTGACTGGCTTATATTTCTTTTTGACTTGTACCCCTTTCCTTTTGGGAGCGTTAGCTTGGTTATATACAGAAGTGGAAAGGGGAACTGTAGCCTGAGGAGCGGCAAGTCCAAGGACGGCAGGAGATGAAGCTCCGGGAAGAGTGGTGAAATAAGTATCGATAGACACAATATTTTGAAATGATTCGGAAGCGGTAAGGTATAAGTACGCTAGAGCAGAGTCGGTAATGTCTAGGTTTATCTGGGAAAGCTCAGCGTCGGTAACAGTAGAGGAAAGTAAAACTTCATCGTCCAGACAAGCAGTAGATAAGATATTTACAAGACCAGTAAAATGGTCATATTCCAGCGTTAGCACCACATCTCCGTGATCGTCGCCAATCACCTCCTCGATGGTCTGTGAAAACACCGGTGTGGAGGGTCGTTGGCGTGTTGGTCAGTAAATTCCAGCGGCTTAGCGTGGGCACCTTTTTGTTGTCCCCTAGGGAACGTCGGCACCGTTCGTCGGATTCCGGAATTAGGGTCGCTAATCGTCAAAGTCGTCTTGTCGTCGGTAACTGTCTTGACGACTGATCATGCCAAGATGTCGAAGGGTTTGCCAAGTAATAAGTCATATGCCGGGGAGCGTAAAATATGTATCTGGAGATAGAACGTGATGTCGCCAAGGGTGCAGGGCACATTCTTGGCGAGGCCTAAAGATCTGTCCACTGTACCGTTAGTGCTTTGCATGTTTAGAATAACTGTAGGGTCATAAATGAGACCCAAATTGTTAGCGACATCAGCTGCCATAGAGATAATTTGAGAACCGCTATCCACTATCGCCTCTACCTCGTGCTTGTTGTCGACCGTTAGCATGATGGAACGGATAGCGTGCAATTCTTGAGCGACAGTAAGGATTGCCGGGTCTTCACCGTGGTCGACTGACCTAAGATAGGTCTTCACTGAATCCACTGAGGTGGCGTTAGCGATGGTGTCGGCTGGCGAGTCTTCACTGTCCAGCGAGTCGACGGTAACAGAAAAACCAGGCAGTGCGTCGTCAAGGTCCTCGACCTTGGCAACAGTTGTCGCCAAGGGTCGTCGGGGCGTGACTGCTGTCTTGACTTGGTTGCGAACGTCGGGAGCAATGCTGCAAAGTTCTTCTACTGACAACGTGACGGCCGTTTTCATAATGCGGCTAAAGACATGATTTGATTTTTTGATGTCGAAAATTGGCACGGTAGGTCGGTAACCACCTTCAGCTCGCTTCTTGGGAGCGGCAAAATTTCGTTGTGCAGGTGCGTGATAACGGTCGGGAATCCCTGAGTAGGGATGGAGAGGCAGCAAAGGCGGTTCGGGAGCGGCAGCAGACGTCGATGGTTCTGGAGTTGTAGCGGGTGGGGCAGCAGGAGCAGAAGTCGGTAACTTGTTAGCGGGAGCCATTGGCTTATATCCTTTAAGAGGCTGCTTAGGCTGCTTAACTTCAACACCATCAAAAACCTGATTCTTAAGCAAATCCAGCTCCTGTTGTAGCTTGGTGATATGCTCTTCCCATGAGAAAGTAGGGCGGTCGCCAACGCTGTCAAAGTGTAAGACCTCGTGGATCATTTGCTGTTGGGTCGCCTGTTCAGGGTTGGGGTTGGCGTTGCCAGAAAGCGTGCCAGTAACGATTTGTCCTGAGTTGCGCCTGTGCCATTCATCAACTCGCTCCTGGAAGGACTTCTTGTCTGGGTAGTTGGGGATGGTGGCGCCAGAGGTAAGAACTATCTTGCCGTCAATAGCCCTTCGAATTCTTCCTTGCCGAATATAATTTTCGAGAGTAGTGCAGCGTCCTCTAGTCATGGTGTGGCCAATTTCCCCACAAAAATGGCAAGGGCCTGACACGGGTACGTTAGCGGGTCGGTTAGCAGCGAGGTTGGTGGTAATCATAGTTTCGATGCGAGTTATGGCAGATGCGACGGCAGCTGTAATGGCAGCGTTGAGGTCCTCCTTCTTAACGAAGTCGGCAGCAGGAGGCGGGATGGGGATAATACCGTTAGTTCGCTCAGGGGGTGGGCTTGTCCTAGCGCGTTGCAACCCAACGCCAGTGTCTGTTCCTTTGAGCACCCACTTACCGGCTTCAAAGACGTCGGCAACGTTATATGGCTCGTCTGGGTGGTGTTCCTGATGGACAATTTCTAGGCGATGCGCAATACGAGTCCAAAGTGAAGTTGGGATGCCTTGTTGAAATAGGCAACATTCCTCGTTAATATAGAGCTTGCCGTTATGCACCAACCACTTAGCGATCTTTTGGAATTCGTGGTAATACGTGGAGAACGCGCCAAGAGATGATGTGCCATTATCAAAGGATTCATGAACAAGCTTCTGCAGCTCGTTTACCGAGTAGCGGGTAGCTTCCTCAGCGCCAGGGTATAATTGGATCACTGCCGTTTTTCAATCCTCGTATGAAGCGCCTTGGGCAGGAACAAGTGCTGCAAACTCGGAAAGACCTGTCCAAGTTTCTGCCGTATCATATGATACGTATCTTGCCGTGTACTCCTTCATCTGCGTGTGGTCGGTAATGTTACAATCTCTGAATAAATACTCCAATTCCTTGAAATACTGGGAGAGCTCCCGTGGCTTGGACACGTCCCATTTTGGTGCCGAGAAGTGGTTACGTGGAGGCATGCGCTGAACTTGTTGTTCCATAGTGACTGTGTTGGCGAGTTCGGTTAGTGGTTGTGAGGAAGGGGTTCTAGAGACTGGCGACGGGGTAAGCAAAATGACGAGTTGAGATAGGGGCGTTAAGGGAGTAATCGGAGTTACTGGCTGTGGTATGGCAAGCGGTGACGCTAAGAGGTCGTCCGCGCTAAAATCCAAAGAATGCGGGTAGAGATCAGGAAATTCGCCTACAGTGGCGTTCTGTAGTTTCTGTGCTAGCGATAGACCCGGTAAGGCACCAGGTGGTTGTGGAGTTGATGGGTGGGAAGGAGCTATGCCTTCTGCCAACTGCTCTAGCAGGCAGCGCCTACGCTGGAGACGGGTTTCTGGCAAAATTCTGCCCTAAAGTACCCTCGCGGTGGGCTCCAATTTGATGACGCCCAAAGTTTGGTCAGTAACAAATATAGTTATAGTGTTACCGTACCAATTGCTTGCGTTGGGCGCGCTAAAGTGATGAGGGAGTTCCGGGCAGGTCCCAGAGAACACGCCTACAAAAACGCGGTAAAGTCGGTAAGGGGAGTCGGCAAGTGTAAAGCGCTAAGGTAAAGTGCCTATGAAGGGAGCGGTAAGCGAACACGGCAATGTTAACGGCAATAACACGGTAAGCTTAGCGTAGTCTAAGCGTCAATAACGCCTGCCGTAACTGCAAGGCGTGAGTGTGTTGAAGACTTAGCGAGAGTCTGCAACTGCCGATGAGTTTGACATTGCCGATCTTAAATGAAATCTCGAGCGTAAGGGAGACTGATGAAAGAGGAGCAGGAAATTCTGGTCTATTCTGATGATGATTGTACAAGTCGGTAAGTACTTTTATACTACAAAGAGTTCGCCATCGCCAGTGGCCAAAGAGCGGTAAACTAGAAAATTTTATGAGGGGTAGCTCCAATGGTTTCAGATCTCTGCCGTCCATTCAAGACCCTTAGCGGTGTCAGGCGGCAGATCGCGATGCTAAATCATCAATCCATCATCCTTCTGTCTACTAAGCGGTGTCAGGCGCCAAATCGGTGGCGCTAAGCGATGTCAGCCACCAAGGTCAAACGCCAAACTGTCTGTCGGTTTTTGACAGATCATCAATCTTCTTGCTAAGCGCTGTCGTCAGTGACTGATGCCATCTGTCAGTTGTCATTCCTGCTGCCGTCGGCGCTATCATTGATCGGATCTGCTTCTTGCCATGTCCGGCCGTCGGGAATGGCTTAAAATAGGTAGAACGTGTGTGCTAAGTTTGGGACGAGTGCGGCAAGGTTTCCGGAGCTGGTGCCAAGCCTGCCGTTGATGCGCCTAACCTGTATAGGGTCCTATCAGCGGGGTCTGGACTTGTTGGGGAGGCTGGTGGTGGTGCATCGCCGAAGAAACGTCCCAGCCCCGGGTTCGTGGTTCGAGCGGGTCCTGGATGAGGGCGAGCAGCTCCCATCTTGGGACCAGCTGGCCAAGGAGGTCTGGCGGGAACACGGTCTGGAGGGGGTGGGGGAGGAGTTCTGGGGTTGGCCGAGGGGAGGGGAGGGTGGAAGTAGCTTGGGGCCCCAACTCTAGGGGCCCCCGTTTTCTTGCAGGCTGCTTGTCTCGTGGTTCATAGCTCCGTAGTTGTAGTATAGTGTAATCTCTAGAAAAATGTATATACTTGGGCGTCGTATTCAAATGATGTAAGTAACGTGGTGGGAAAATGAGAAAGAGTACCTTGCCCAGAATCCAGGGCGCTACTGTGAAAAAGGTACTACAAGGGAGTAAGATCTAGAAAGGAAAAACAAAAAGTATATGCGGGAGTTGAATCTCTGCTGAGTCCAGAGGCAGGGGTTACACCCACTACTGCCATCTGTGAGTCCTGCGCCCAGGGGGGTCGCCTCTCGGGTGCCGTTGCTGGAAGTCCCAGAGTTTGTCGAGGGCGCCTTCGAGGTTTTGTTGCGGTTCCCAAGTGTTGTCCTCCGGGCCGTATCCCTTCCATTGTACGAGGAAGTAGGGTCATCCACGAATGTTCCAGGAGTCGAGGATGTCTTCGACCTCGTAGTGGTACTCATCCTCAACCTCGACCGGGGGAGGGGGTTCGGGCCGTCGTTTGGAGAAGGGATCCGGAGGGTGTCGTTCCAGGAGGCGGACATGGAATACCGGGTGTAGGCCTTTAAGTCCCGGGGGGAGTTTGATCTTGTAGGCGTGGGATGAGACCTTCTTCAAAATTTTGAACGGGCCGAGGCGCTTGTGATCGAGTTTTAGGAAGGGCCGGCAGGTGTGGAGGTGGCGTCGATCTAACCATACCTTTGTCCCGGGGGTCCAGTCAGGGGTGTCTTCCCGTTTTTAGTTGGCATATTTTGCATAGGCCCGGTTTGCGGTGTCGATCTCTTCCCGGAGGAACTCGTGGAGGGACTGGAGGTCCTGGGCGACCTCATGGGCAGCATGCGATGGGATGTTCCAGAGTGAGAGCATCAGTCAAGGGTGGTATCCTTTGTTGGCAAAGAAAGGCAATATCCTGGTGGCAGAGTGCAGCGTGTTGTTGTAGGTGAACTCGGCCAGGGGGAGCTTGGTGCGCCAGTCATCCTGCAAGTAGTTGATGTACAGCCGGAGGTACTGCTCAAGGGACTGGTTGACCCTTTTGGTCTGCCCGTCAGTTTTGGGGTGGTAGGCGGTAGAGAGGTTAGTCTTTACTTCAAGTGCCTTACATAGGGAAGTTCAAAACTTGGATACAAAGAGGGGGCCACGGTCGGAAACGATATTGTCCGGGAGACCATGTTTGGCAAAGACGTGCTCGAGGAACAGCCAGGTGAAGTCCAGGGCGGTATCTGTGGTGTGGCAGGGTAGGAAGATGCCCTGTTTGGTTAGCCTGCACACAACGATGAGAATAGCATTGAACCCTTCAGATTCTGGGAGCTCGACAATGTGGTCCAGAGATATGGAGGACCAGGGGCATTGTCCGACTAGCAGGGGTTTCAGGAGTCCATACAGTCGGTGTCGGGGGACCTTGGCCCGGAGGCAGGGCTCGCATGATCGAATGTAACGGGTCACGTTCTTCTTCAACCCTGGCCAAAAGTAAGTCCGGGAGATGAGCTGGAGGGTCTTACGTATTCCAGGATGTCCCCGGAGCTTGTGGTCGTGGTGTTGACGGAGGACGTCGTAGCGAAGTCGGGCGTGATCCGGGACGTAGATGCGGCCGTCCCGGAGGAGGAGTTTTTCGTCGGGGGACAGGGAGAAGGCGGGGTCCCGGTCGGTTCCATCAGGGGGGTTGCGGGGGTCGTGATTGGTGAAGTACTTGTCTCGGGGGGCGCGGCGAATCTGACTCAGGGTCCCTTCCTCGTTTAAGATCAGTAAGGCATTCAGATGTTTGGGAGGGATCACCACGCGATGATTGAATGCATTGCGTTCCGCCTCAAATGACTTCTTGGGGTAGACGTCCAGTCAACGGGTGAGAGCATCCGGTTTAGCACCAAGTCGTCCCGGGCGGTACTGGATTGTGAAGTCATACTCCGATGATGACACCCAAAGTTTGGTCAGTAACAAATGTAGGTATAGTGTTACCGTACCAATTGCTTGCGTTGGGCGTGCTAAAGTAATGAGAGAGTCCCGGGCAGGTCCCAGAGAACGCGCCTGTGAAAAAGATGAAAAGTCAGTAAGGGGAGTCGGCAAGTGTAAAGCGCTAAGGTAAAGCGCCTATGAAGGGAGTGGTAAGCGGACACGGCAATGTTAGCGGCAAGAACACGGTAAGCTTAGTGTAGTCTAAGCGTCGATAATGCCTGCCGTAACTGCAAGGCACAAATGTGTCGAAGACTAGCGAGAGTCTGCAACTGCCAATGAATTCGACGTTGCCGACCGTAAGGGAGACTGAAGAAGTGGGAGCAGGAAACTCTGGTCTGTTCTTTTCTTGATTGTACAAGTTGGTAAGTACTTTTATACTACAAAGAGTTCGCTGTCGCCAGTAGCCAAAGAACGGTAAACTAGAAAATTTTATGAGGGGTAGCTCCAACTGTTTCAGATCCCTGCCGTCCATTCAAGACCCTTAGCGGCGCCAGGCGGCAGATTGCAACGCTAAACTATCAAACCCTCATCCTTTTGTCTATCAACATACCTAAGTGGTGTCAGGCGCCAAATCGGTGGCGCTAAGCGATGTCAGCCACCAAGGTCAAACGCCAAGCTGTCTGTTGGTTTTTGACAGATCATCAATCTTCTCGCTAAGCGCTGTCGTCAGTGACTGATGCCATCTGTCAGTTGTCATTCCTGCTGCCGTTGGCGCTATCATTGATAGGATCTGCTTCTTGCCGTGTCCGGCCGTCAGAAATGGCTTAAAATAGGTAGAACGCGTGCGCCAAGTTCGGAACAAGTGCGGCAAGGTTTCCGGAGCCGGTGCCGAGCCTGCCGTTGATGTCAGACCATCAGGCCTGCCGTCGACTAAGTTGCTTGATCATGGTGAAATACTGCAGGTTGTTATGATCCGAGTAGACCTGAATCTGGTGCTGGGCTCCCTCGAGGTAGGCCCGCCATTGTTTGAAGGCTTTGACAATGGCAAGGAGCTCCTTGTTGTAAATGTTGTAATTGAGCTCGGCGTCAATCATGGACCGGGTGTAGAAGGCGACTGGCCGGGGTTCCCCATCATCAGATTCCATCTGTGAGAGAATCCCGGCGATGGCATAGTCAGAGGCGTCACATTCTAGGATGATTGGGAGAGCCGGGTCGTAGTGCCAGAGTACGGGAGCGACTGTGAAAGCCTCCTTGAGCAGGTTAAAGACGCTCTGGCACTTACTGTCCCAGTTCCAGGCGATATCCTTGTGCGTGAGCTGGTTGAGGGGTTTCGTGATCCCAGAGTAGTTGTCTATAAACCTCCAGTAGAAGTTAGCAAAACCCAGGAAGGACTGTACTTCCTTCACATTCCGGGGCTGCGGCCAGTTGACAATAGCTTTGACCTTGTGGGGATCCATGCGAACGCCATTCGGGGATACAATGACGCCAAGATACTCAACCTCTTCCGTGTGGAACGAGCACTTCTCGGGCTTGGCGTGGAGGTTGGGCTCCCAGAGGCGTTCAAGGACTTGCCGGACGTTGATAGGCTTCTACTCGGACTGAGCGCATCAAGGGACATTATAGGCCAACCGACACTTGACGTATTCAGGACTCTAGCGACCAGTTGGGAATATAGAGCAGCTCTAGCTCTGGCAAATTACTACAGGATGTGGAAACTTAGCCTAACCCCTAGCTACCAGGCCTACAGCGCACTCCTTTCACCTAGCCCAAGGACGAAGGAGGCTCATAACGTATAGCGCTAACACAACGGCAGGAGAGGACTATAACTAAACCCCGATCACTTCCAGAAGGAGCCAGCAGCAGGCGCTGCCATTGGACGAGGCACTTCAATCAGAAGTCTAAAGGGATCAATGACGGCGGCACTGGATATACTTAAATCCGACATCTGGACCTGACAGGAACTAATACAATGAGTAGCGCTGACATTAGCGCTCACGGCGTCTGTCGAGGATTTTCCGACCATACCCCGGAACAGCCTGGCCAATCGGAGTTATAGAAAAGTGAGCAGACTCGTACAACTCTAAGTCAATATAGAGTCACCGCAGGTCGCCGTGGGTCATAACGCCGTTGGTCGCCGTCAGCCATGTGCACAAGGTCGCCGTTGACAGGTCGCCGTTAGAGTAAGCCACGAGGAGAGGCGCTAGGAGGTAGCGCCGCAGATGGACTTGTATCTTGGCAAACACGGTAGCGCACTGTATATAAAATAGCTACTTTTCATGTATATAACAACGAATCGTAACCCCTCGAACTCACAGTTACACTTAGCGTTCAACTCGCGCTAGCCTCCTCCGACTTCGTCACTAAGTCGGGCGCTAGCTCCGTCTATCTCGTCTTCATCGTTTACGGTGCCGCTTACGGGCACAATACGCTGCGCTACTCGTCTTTTCTCCAATATCTTTGCTTAAACCACGACGCTAACCGTCTGCCAGGTAGCCCCCGAAGCGCTACAATCTAGCGCATCGTTTTACCACCTCCACTTGAGCACACCGGGACCCTGTCAGGACTCCTCACAACTACGTACGCCAAGCGCTGGAGACGGCATTGTACTGCGTATACGTCCAGCGCACCCAACCACAGTTGGCGTCATCATTTTGGAGCCCACCGCGAGGGGTTCTTCTGAGACAGAATTCCGCCGGAAACTCGAGCCCAGCGACAGCGCCGCCTCCTGTTGGAGAGCGCGCTTGAACCAAGTACCACCAAATCACCACACTTACCAGGCGCGCTACCAAGACAGACTTTGGATCAGGAGCTTGAGGCCGCACCAGACAGTCTAGCCGAGAGCTTTTTCCCGTTTTCCCGACCATTTGAATACTTAGCAGGCGAAAACCATACGCCGCTTACGCCTCTGGAAGAGTTATCTAGGCTATTATCGCCAGAACCTAGCGACTTGGAGCTGACTGAGCCGGTACCTACGACATCGACGCTAAGTAACACGAGCACCACCACCCTTCCTACCTCGACAAATACACCTATCGGAATGGATCAGCCGAACAATCAGCGCATGCCACCCCGAAACCACTTCTCGTCGCCAAAATGGGACGAAACGAAACCTCGCGAACTAACGCAGTACTTCAAAGAGTTGGAGTATCTGCTACGCGATTGCCGGGTAACCGACGATACACAAATGAAAGAATACGCCGCCAGATACGTCTCATACGACACAGCCGAATCATGGACAGGGCTGAAGGAGTTCCAAGGACTTACTAGTGACGCACCACCTAGGCCTTTTACCTATGATGAATGGAAAAAGGCTATCATTCATTTATATCCTGGCGCCAAAGAAGCTACGCGTTATACGGTAATGGAAATCCAGAAGCTAGTACAGGACACCTTTGCGGCTGGTATCTATACTTTAGGAGCGCTATCGACTTATTATCGTGATTTCCAGCGGATAGCGAGATGGCTGGTCCAAAATGGGAAGTTATATGGGAACGAGGAGCGCCGTTTGTTTCAACAAGGATTCCCGACTTCGTTATGGACTAAGATTGCGCGACGCTTGGAGATCATTATGCATGATCATCACCCCGAGGAACCATACGACATAGAAAAGGTCTTTGAGGCAGGAAAGTGGGTATTAAAGGGTACGGATACGGGTATACCCTTACAGCGACCTGGGGCGGACCATGGAGGAATGGCACCCAAGACAGAGTCGCCAGCACCTAGCGCCGCCAATGACCGTAATGGGTATGTCAAGAAGGAGGACTTGGAAACTGCCGTCAGCAATGCAGTCGCTAATGTCATGAATAAACTGGAGACCTTGATCTCAACTAGTCTCTCGGCGCCTAGAAACAACGTACCAACGGGACTTTGCCATTTTTGCGGCGAGGCAGGACATACCATGACCAGGGGTAGGTGCGCTATCCTTGAACAATATCTGCGACAAGGGAAGGCGCGCCGGGGAGTGGACGGGAAACTAGTCTTACCCTCGGGCGCGATCATTCCCCTATATCCCGAGCATAAGACATTCCAGGGACGCATTGATGAGTGGCACCGTCGGAACCCCGGGAACTTAGCGACAGGCAACCTGAATAGCACGACGACAACGGAAGCGGAGGCGACTCCTCAACAAGCACTAATTCACGAGGTACTCCAGCTAAACGCTATCAGTGACCGCCCCACGCTGTCCCGCGAGGAAAGGATTGAGACGCTAGAAAAGGAACTGAGGTCGCTAAAGAATCAGGTCTTCGATGGAGTGGAGATCAAAAAGGGCAAGCAGCCTTTAAAGGATTACAGGCCGTCGGGCGCAACGACAGGCCCCGCCCCAACACCAGCCTCAACCTTTAGCACTACCGACGAAGTACCAGAAGCCACCAAGGCGCCGGCCGTTCCGGAACCACCGCTACATCCTTACGCTGGCCTAGGGGGCAACTACGCCCCGCCCCTAAATCGTAACTTCGGAGCGCCAGATAAACCTATGGGGGGATATCGACCCACAGCGCCTATATATGATCTGGAGAAGTCGAAGTTAGTCTTTGATCGCATCATGCAAAGTCAGGTTACGCTATCGGTAGGAGAGTTATGCAGCGTGGCGCCAGATGTCAGGAACCA